>LR991022.1:28574996-29026147 GCA_905163495.3 Cosmia trapezina
ATCAACACATTACTGAGATCAGTCCGTGCCTCGGAAAGCACGTTAAGCTGTTGGTCCCGGCTGTCATTCGTGGATCTTTGACAATCGTTACGGGTCGTCAGAAGCCCGAAAGTCTAACAACCAGTCTTACCGAGGGATATCGTATTACCCAGTGACTGGGTTGTGGAGGTCAGATAGGCAGTCGCTCCATGTAAAATACTGGTATTCAGCTGCATCCGGTTTGACTTGAAGCCGACCCCAACATAGTTGGGAAAAGGCTGGGCAGATGTGGTGGACTAATTATTTAGCATCAGATATTAGATTATTTTGACCTTAAGAATTCATGTAGGTAATTTTATAAGTTTTATAATTTTCAATAGAAGCAGGTGAATATCATGTTGAACTCGCTTGTTTTTTTCAGCTATGTATGAGATGCTAACTACTCGTATGATAACATTTTAATATAGGTCTCCTTTCCCGCATTAAATTAATCATTAAAACTCATTTCCTACACCCCAAAAAACTTTAGGACTCATTTATAATTTTTTCGAAATTAGTTTTTAAACTTCATCAAAATTTCGTGTCAAAGCCACCCAAAACGAGTTAGTTTAGCCATAAAAACGTCCCAAACAGGCAGATAGACTCACTCTCAAATCTCCTCATTAAAATTAAAATTAATTAAAAAATACTCCAACAAAACAAAACAAACTTCTCCGTTCGAAGGTCCTTCACATTGACCTTCCTGAAAAGGGGAACTCCAAGAAAATAATATTGAAACAATAAACACCCAAGTAATTTGTTGACTTTTGTTTATTTTACTTATGTAATTAATAATGTTTCCCTTGTTGTTATTCCCTCTTGTTTACTCGAATAAACGATTACGCAACGGATAGCGAGTTTATTCATGCGAAAATCGATACTAATTCAAATGGCAAACGAAGCGGAAAAATCCCGGATTTTATTTGATCATTGGGGACAGTTTTCTTCGTATTTTTCACGACTGAGAGATTATCATTACAAAAAATATTCACATAAACTAAGTTCTCTTGACATTCCATATTTTACGCAAGCAAAAACTGTCATCAACGGTTAATTTTTTACCACAGATAATCCAGACTTCAAACATAAATGAAAAAACAAAACACTATCACAAGTTATTTTTGCCGCCAAATTGACGCCATGTTTTTCCGACATCCCTAAAACTCATTTCGTACATGGCAAACAGGGGCAGGGCTGACATTCCCCGGCTGTTTACACCATGCCATCGCCACGAGCAAATTATTTTTATGTCTGTTTGCCGCCAAGCTAATACGGCTCCTGTTTGATTGGATTCCTTCAAAGGGATTTTGGTTTTTGATCATGGAGTTTTAGAGCAAATAAAAAGAATTCAAACTTTTTTTGTTGAACTTTTTGGTCACTAATAGGGAGAATTTTTTTGTCCGTCATGTTGGTTATTAAAAAATACTGGACACGTATTTTTCTTTTTTTACCCTAATCAAAAGATTACGGCGATAAATTGAGTTAGAATGTGGCATGACGTCACTCCTTGCTAGATTTTATACGTAGTTTGTTAGTAGATTTTTTTTATTAACCTATGCTGTATCATGCGATACTGAAGGAGTTACATAAGGCTACTTTTTATGTACATATGCTTGAACGCCCAATGACTACCTACCTTCAAAAGATCCGATCATCCACTACCCATTCCAAACTTTCCCATAACAATTGTCAAAACTTCCTACCATACCTACCTACTAAGCCTATATTTGCCTACTTCCCCTACAGCCATACTTTTCTCTATATGTACCTATAACCTACTATCCATAACGACATTTCACAGGGCGCCGCCCTACTGGCCGTTCTGTTTACCGTTCGTAAGCCAAAGGTTAGTGCTCGTCAAATACTTAATAACCGCTCGTTATTAGTGGAAAAGGTTACCAAATATTGTTAGTAGTTGGTGTTAAATGGTAATTAAATGGATGACGTCAAGTTTTGGCTGGAGTTTAATAGAACACAGAGAACAGAAACCGTAGTCTAGAAGTAAAAACACCAAAAAAAAAAAAAACAACAAACCAAAAAAAAACCAAAAAAAAATAACCAAAAAAAGTAAAATAAAAATAACCAAATCCAATTTACTAATTAAAACGACCGTATTTCATTTAAACACTTTGTTCATTCTTAACAGAAAATCGCCTAGCAAATAATTTTGTGATCACCAACTGGCTATAGGCACAATGTCTCAGAGATGTGGCAAAAATTAAGGGTGTGGTACAAACCATCAAACTGAACAACTTTATTCCTGGGACCAACATCGTAATAGTGAAAAAAATATAAGTCATCCCACATAAATAAAACTTCAATACGTACTCGACCCAAAGACGACACGGTTGGCGCAGAGGTTGAGCGATTGACTGCTGCGCAGCATGTCGCGGGTTCGATTCCCGCACGGAACAAATATTTGTATGACCTACAAGTATTTGTTTCGAGTCTGGGTGTTTTTCTATCTATAATATGTATGTATTTACAAAAAAAAATGTATATAAGTAGTTTATCAGCCATCTCGTTACCATAACACAAGCATTAGGTTGCTTAGCTGACTAGATGGCGTTATGTGAAATGTCCAAGGATATTTAAAAAAAAAAAAAAAAAAGGTATGGGACGCCTGATAATTTTTTCGCGATTACAATGTTAGTCCCATGGAGAAAGATGTTCAGTTTCTTGGTCAGTACCACACCCTTAATTTTCGCCACACGTTTCTGAGACAACCTGATGTAGGTATATCATCTTAAGGACATCAGGCTCATAAAAAACTTACACCAAACCATAAAATAAAAAAACTACAGTAAATAAACTAATGGCAGACCAGTAACTTTAATTAAAAATCCGCTAAACCAAAACATCCACATTCCTACAAATCCTCCGACTCTGCTCACCCCCTCAACAACTAAGCTTATATCACCATAATCCAGGGTAGCTGAAGTCCAAACGAGCCCTGGCAGGCTGCCAAACCGATAGCCCTTTAGCGTAGCACTCCCTCTTGCATATAAGCAGCATATAAGTAAATAAGTTGATGTATGGGTGTATTGCTCCCAAGCTACATGAGTATTTATGTAGGTTTTACTTCTAAGTGGTTAGTTATGGTTCCGCACCTCAAAAGGAAAAAACGGAACCCTTATAGGATCACTCGTGTGTCTGTCTGTCTGTCTGTCCGTCTGTCACAGCCAATTTGCTCCGAATCTAATGGACCGATTAAGTTGAAATTTGGTACACATATAGATTTCTGTGACTCAAACACGTACGTGTAAAGTAAATAAATGAATTTTGAATATGGGGGTCAGTTTTAGGGGGCAAATAAGAAAATTAAAAAAAAAGTTTTGCTAACTGTACTGTGTTACATATCAAATGAAAGGGCTTACTATGAGGGTCTTAAATATATATTTTTTATAATTTTAAAATAAATGGTTTTAAAGTTATTTAAGAAAATAGACAAAAATTGACCATACCCCCCCCCCCCTTATCTCCGAAACTACTGAGCCTAAAATTTTGAAAAAAATAGTTCTTTACCTGAGAAGTGTAGATAACAGGAAAACCTGAAGTTTTTGGTCTTAAAATAACATAGTAAATCTCTCAATATTGTGAGTACAAACTTACATTTCCTGTTGGAATGTATGGGAGAACATGTTTTTCAACTATAATGTTAAGTTTGTTCTTGGAATAAATTCATCCCAACTACGGAACCCTTCATTGTGCGTAGTCCGACACGCACTTGGCCGGTTTTTTTATGAAAGAGTCGTTTTTTGTAAAGAATTTTGTAAAGAAAAAAAAAAAGAAAAATAGCTTGCCCTGTAAAATTTTCTCGAATCAGTTACGTCACTTAGGTAGATTAGCGACTATATAGTCTATGCATACGGAACAGTATTAAATTCTGGCGCCAAGGGTCTTTTTCATAGATAGTTTTATACAACGTGCCGTTTTGCATACTCGTCAAATTTCAGGTTGTGATACAGAACATCAAACCGAACAACTTTCTCCATGGGACCAACATCGTATTCACGAAAAAAATTTCAACTGTCACATATAAAACTTCAATACCTACTCGACGAAAATTTATGGGACGGCTGATTATTTTTTCGCGATTACGATGTAAAACCTGAAACACTGAAATAAAAATTCAAATTCCAGAAAAAATGAATGATTTGATTTTTTTTTTTTTGATTTTGATGAATTGAAATTTCAGGTTGTGATACAGAACATCGAACCGAATAACTTTCTCCATGGGACCAACATCGTATTCGCGAAAAAATTTTCAAGTGTCCCATAAAAAACTTCAATACCAACTCGACGCAATGTACGGGAATTGTTTTTCAAGAAGTATTTTTGCAGAAGTCTTTAAAACAAACAAACTTTGTCTATTTTATAATGGGTGATTCATTCGGAGTTACTTTTTCCAAAACTAAAAAAAATATGAATAAAACAAATTTATCTGGTAATCTTTATTATAATACAAAAGAACCATTCCTTACATTTACTTTTTAAAGATTATTTCTTTCAAATGTTGTCCGTAACTGCGATTAAGGTGGTCCATCACTGTCAATGCTGACCGTTATCGTACCATGATAACGGACTATTTGTTTCCTGAAATTGAAGCCCGTGATCTTCAGAACTTTTGGTACCAACAAGACGGCGCCACTTGCCACACAGCACGTGAAACCATGGCTTTGTTGCTAAGAAAATTTGGTGAACAGTTAATTTCGCGTTTCGGACCAGTCAGTTGGCCGTCTAGATCCTGTGATATCACACCCTTAGACTTTTTTCTGTGGGGTTATGTAAAGTCCAAAGTTTATAGGGATAAGCCGCGTACGATTGATCAACTGAAAGCCAACATTACTCGCGTTATTCGCCAAATACCACTGGAAATGCTCGGTCGGGTCATCGAAAACTGGAACTCCAGAATGGACCACCTTAATCGCAGTTACGGACAACATTTGAAAGAAATAATCTTTAAAAAGTAAATGTAAGGAATGGTTCTTTTGTATTATAATAAAGATTACCCGATAAATTTGTTTTATTCATATTTTTTTTAGTTTTGGAAAAAGTAACTCCAAATGAATCACCCGTTAGTAGTCTGCTTATTAATCTCTCTCTTTTTTTCCTTCTTAATCACCTCTCTTTCATAAAAACTACAAAAACTGATAAAATATGGCAAGAATCACTCGGCTCCGAAATATGAATACGACATTTTTAAAACACTCCAAACATTTAAACCCCAATAAACTGTACGTATGCAGTTGTTTGTTTTAAAAATAATGTCTTCATAACAACTACGAATATATCCTTTGTCATGTTGGGGAATAGAGTCCTTATTTTGCGTATAATACGGCGCCATTAGGGAAATTTATTTGAGGGAAAATAGACCGACTGTACGTTAGTAGTGCAGTACCTATGTAGGTATATAGTGTGTTATGTACAATGTTTCTGAGTATTAGTTGTTTTACACAAGCAAATAATATAATAATTATAATTTCTGGTGCACAATCACACATGCAAAATTTTGTTAACACCGTCTCTAAAGACTCAACACCCCGGGTCTGTTGGTGCTCCGTTGCCGACTTTTAGGGTGCTTTTCCACAAAAGATGACTATGGAGTTATGCTGCGAGAATGTAAAAGCTAAGCTACGAAACTATGTGACCGCTTCCACTGATGCTTAAGATGTGTAGCGAAGCGAGTAAGATGTGCTCCGCCGCGAGGTAGCTGTGCGAAGAAGATGCGCAGCTCGAGCTATGCTCGTATCGACAATAGGGAAGCTACACCACTCACGACCATCCATATCACGCATCCATATCACGCATCCATAGCACGCATCCTTCCGTATAAAAAACGTAGCTTATTTAAATCAGTTTCCACCAGTGCTGTGCTATGTGGACCAATGAATATGATTTGTGGAGATCAAACGCATCCATAGCAACGTTGCATAGCACATTTCTGGTGGAAAAGCAGCCTTAAAGGCAAAGTTCATAAATGCCTGCAATTACACCGTCACCTTCAATTCAGAATACAGCAATGGCTACAGATAATTGAAACATACTTTACTATTACCTACAAAGTAAAAAACGTTACAATAACCCATAAAACACGCTCCAAATTGCTTTCAGAATCCCATATACTGAAATTCTCCTCACGAACGAAAAAAACAATAGAGTAATTTGTATAAATTGCCAATTCATTAAACGCAGGGTGTTCACTCCTCGCGTGATGAGGGACGATTTGTACAGTTTTCTTTCCCGACCTTCAGTGGAGACAAAGGGCAGTTTCAGGCCACATAAAAAGGGAATTGAAGTAGTTATTTATTTGTGGTCGAGCTCCCGATGGAATAACCTTTTGGGGAGAACTAGGCTATATGTTTTCGACTTAAACTTCATGTAAGAAAAACCGGTTAAGTGCGTGTCTGACCACACACAGTGAAGGGTTCCGTAGTTA
Organism: Cosmia trapezina; assembly: GCA_905163495.3. Classification (NCBI taxonomy): domain Eukaryota; kingdom Metazoa; phylum Arthropoda; class Insecta; order Lepidoptera; family Noctuidae; genus Cosmia; species Cosmia trapezina. The sequence continues at coordinate 28,581,454 of LR991022.1, forward strand.
GAAATTATTTATCAAAAAAACAAACTTAACATTGTAGTTGAAAAATTAGAAATCCCAATTTTTTTTTTTCGATAATATTACAAATTAACAATTTTCGGACTTTTGCCTTTAGTTGGCTGTGAGACCTTGCTTCATGCCAAACATGATTCTAGGTCAACGGTAAATAGGTTTTGATTTATTTTCGAGTATCAAAATATGTCGCATAAATGCCCGCATTTTTTACTTAACTTAGAAGCTTAATTTTTTTATTTAGAGCTCTAAAGTGACCTCCATACCTCCACGTGTTCCTGAGAAAAAGGGTCTTGACCGACTGACAGACAGACACACAGACGGACAAAGAAGTGAACCTATAAGGGTTCCATTTACCCGACTGCGGCGAAGCCCAACGAATGAAAGAATTTGGATAGGTATATTATACGTCTTTAGATTTGTCTTGGTAGCGCGAGTGTCATGGGAAAAGTTGGAAGCAGACGGGACCTATTTGAGTTTGAAAAGATAAAAAAACCGGCCAAGTGCGAGATGGACTCGCACACAAAGGGTTCCGTACCATATTATATGTTTAACAATCGCAAAGATAACTTTGTATTTCATAATGATACTGTGAATTACAAGGTTTTTTTTTTTGCAGTTGCATATTTAAACAAAATACCTTATGAATCGCCGTTTTTAGTATTTGTTGATTAAATACAGTATAAGGTACATTATATAATAGAGCTCGTACAAAAATGGTATAAAATTTACAACTTTTACGGGCCCCTATTTCTTCATATTAGAAGATAAAATAAATAAAAATATCTTTGCACTCTACTCGATGAGTTCTAGACAATAAAACGCCAAAGAAAGGTTATTTTTTTTTTTCAAAATTAAAACTTTTTTGTATGGCGACCGCCCCCTTTCATTTTAATTTTACTTTATTTTTATTATTTGTTATTATAGTCGTAACAGAAATACACAATCTGTGAAAATTTCAACTGTCTACCTATTCATGAGATACAACCCTGTGAGAGACGGACGGACGGACGAACGGACAGCGGAGGCTTAGTAAGTTTGTACGCACAATATTGAGATACTAGCTAGACTGCCCGCGGCTTCGCCCGCGTGGATGTCTGATTTCATGGGTTTTAATTTCTTATTTTTGTTTATTTTATATCAAAAGTATAAATACTGAGTGTCAAGTTAATCGGACTGCGCTTTAAAATTCTTCCATACAAACTTTAACATCCCTAAACTCCCTTTGAGGGGTGGTTTTGAAAAACTAATAATGACAAACTTTATTACTTACATAAGCAAGTATTTGTGCTAAGTTTCAAGTTCACTAACCAAATAAATAAGATTTTTCATACAAACTGTTTTCACCCACAGGGGTAGAACTTCAAAAATCGTCTGGGATGTTTCCATAACTTGGCTCAAACATAATTTATACCTATTTTTAGTTTAGTTGATCAATCCCCAATAAAATCCTCCGCTGTAAAATTGACTACGCCTTTTCACCCCTTAGCCCCACATTTTTGGAAAACCCTGATACACGTTAGTTAGTCTTCATTTTTGGTCTCAAGTACAAAAACTTTTTTTTGAGTAAATCCGACTGCGTGTTAAAATTCCTCCATACAAACTTTGACACCCACCACCGTCTTCTGGGGTCGCGGGTTCTGTGAAAGAGATACCGTGGGTTTCCCTGCCATAGGCAACTGAAGGAACACGGGCGCCTTTCCGCTCCACCCAGAGCGGGAGAAGTCATTTGATGATTTCCCATCCACAAAAAAGGGGTAGTTTAGGAAAACTAAAAATGATTAATTTTATAATTAACTTAGATGACTATTCGTGCTAAGTTTCAAGCCTAATAACTGAAGAGATAAGATTTTTCATACAAACTTTCATCCCCTATTTTATTCCCATAAGGATGGGATTTCCAAAAATTCTTCCTTAATGGATGTTTACACTATATAAGGTATCTATGTGCAAAATTTCATGTCTATAGGTCCAGTGGTTTGGACTGTGCGTTGATTATTATCAGTCAATGAGTCAGTCAGGACTTTGAATTTTATATATATAGATTTACAAGACCATAAGCTTCTCATAGGTTTTCCTGTAATCTATAGATAAAGAACTATTTTCTGTATTTTTTTCAAAATTTTAGGCTCAGTAGTTTCGGAGATAAGGGGGGGGGAATGGTCAATTTTCGTCTATTTTCTTAAATAACTTGAAAACAATTTATTTTAAAATTATAGAAAAAATATATTTGAGACCCTCATAGTAAGACCTTTCAATTGATATGTCACACGGTACAGTTTGCAAAACTTTTTTTTTAATTGTACTTATTTTCTCCCCAAAAGGGACCCCCATGTTCAAAATTCATTTATTTACGTTACATTTCCGTGTTTGGGTTACTAAAATACATATGTGTACCAAGTTTCAACTTAATCGGTTTATTAGATTCGGAGCAAATTGGCTGTGACAGACGGACAGACGGACAGACAGACAGACAGACAGACAGACAGACACACGAGTGATCCTATAAGGGTTCCGTTTTTTTCCTTTTGAGGTACGGAACCCTAAAAATGGAATGGGCCCGCCTGCTTCCAACTTTTATTTAATTTAAAATGGGCAAAACAAGCCCATTTTAAATTAAGTTAATTTTAAATTAAGTTAATTTTAAATTAAGTTAAATTAATTAATTTAAATTAATTTTAAATTAAGTGGTCGTGGTTGATGACACATAGATGATGTTGATGTAGGTACATAGATCCTTGATTTCACTAACTGATTTCTGTGTCTTACCGACCGATATAATAGGGATGGTGACTAAACATTTTTATTGTCCGCCATGTAGATTAAAAAAAAACGTATTTTTTTCTTTTTTTACGTAATCAATAGATTACAGCGATAAATTGTTAATCAAATGTGGCACGACGTCAGTCCTTGCTAGATTTTATACACAATTTGTTACAGTTGTGACGTAGCGAGCCCCCACTCCCAACTTTAATGCGTTTTATCTAAGTATTTTTGGTTAAATGCTAAAGCAAAAAATACGTGTCTAATATTTTTTTATTATTTGACTGACAGAACGAAATAGTTTTTTTTTATCCAGGCCTATTATCTCCACTTATAATAATATCCCCAAAATAGTATTTATCTACAAGCCGAATAATATACTTAGTCTTCCATCCTCAAAATTGTTTCTTTTCATAGCACTACTTTACGGTTAGGTCTATATAGGACACGGAAACCGCACATAGAGTACATACTTTTTGCCTTCCCTGGAGATAAGATTTTAGTAACATGAGGGCCATGTCTTGGCTTTTGACGGGTAGCTTTATGTTGCTGTAGTTACTTCTAAAATATCGTATGTATATCTAAACGCGAGGAATTGATGACCTCCTCCTTTTTTTGAAGTCGGTTAAAAATAGTCGAACTTGATTAATGGCTGTAAAAAGCCGTAATGTTGAAAATATAGATCGCGTGACAATTTTTTACTTTCCCTTTACAAACTTTCGATTTCAAGCAGTTTTTTTTTAATCTAACGTAACTTCAGTATAATAAATTATTAATTGTAAACTTAAAGTCTATACGTATGTGCCTCAGGTATGTATAATGTATATACCTATGCAATATGCAATAGGTATGTCTAAGGACCTAAGGACCCAATAATTGCATAGGTACCTACCTATGCAATTATTGGGTCCTTAGACACCTTACCTATAAAATTACCGATTTTTGATACCGGCTAGTGTGAAGATCATTATCTTTCATTCTGCATTAGAATTCCAAATTCAAATTAATTTTATAATGTAGCATGTATTATTTCTTTTTTTAAATCAGTTGTTCATTTGTTTTCTCGCCGTTCGATTTTTCTTTGATACTATCGATGTTTCTGAAACCATGGAAAAATCGATATTGTGCGCTACTTTCGAATACGAGTTCCGTCGTGGCACCAACGCAGCACAGACAGCACGCAATAATAACGATGTGTGGACAAGGCACTGCAAGTGAACGCACGGTGCGTTCTTGGTTTGATCGCTTACGTTCTGGAAATTATGATCTCAACAATAAAGCTCCGGGGAAAAAAATCAAATCTTACGAGGCGGTGAAAAACGCCTTTTTCGTCTTCAATTCCCGTCCCCAGGATTTCTACATCAGAGGTATCCACGAACTTTCATTAAAATGGCAAAAGTGCATCGACAATATTTCTTTTAAAAAACTATTGTTTGATTTTTTTCTATGTAAAACGGCAATTTCATAGTTAACCTAGGACCTAATTATAATGTTTAATTGGATCGATTAGTCTAAATTAGATTAGCTAGTCTTATGTTAATTGGAACTAATTGGATGTTCTACTAATCATTAGTAGTTCTGGGGCATATCTCGTATATGGCAGTATAATGTATAATATAAACAGTACCTGACGTGTCTTTGAGAAAATATTGAAACGGTTTTAAAGAAATCGTGTATTATCTACGCTTTTTAAACCCTGAATAAACAAAAGTAAACATAGCTTTCTCTCTCCCCACTGTCCCACACTATAAAACCATATATTTTACAGTAATTTCTCAAAAAAGATGTCGTTCGTATCCCAAACGGTTGCTGGGCTGAGTCAGACCCGGTCACGCGAGGACCCGCCACCACGCCAGCACTGCTCGCACCAGCACGCGCAGCATCGCCACATGCAGCTCAGCAGAAAAAACAGCCTCCCAGAATGGGACCCACCAGAACAAAGAACCAGAAAAAACAGCCTACCAGCAGATCTCTTGGACAGAATGACGGAATCGACCATCAGCACGATATCAGAAGAGTGACAGCTATCCCCGTAAGTTTGGTGTCCCCGTCACTCTATAGTACGCATGGATGCACTCCAATGTAATGCACAGGATGGGACGAAAGGCTTTGGAACAGCCCCTTGCATGCTTAGAGGCTTATGTGATTAGGGGAAGACCCTGCACGAACCCCATAGATATATGTTGTGCGTAAATGTTGTAAGCGAAGATATGATAACGAATCAAGAATGTAAAGAAGAAATGAGTGTAGATAAGCAAGAGAGAGAAGAAATTGTAAATGTATTGCCACTTAACTGGAGAGCGATTGTATTTAACAATAACGTACAAACAAATGTGGACCTTGTGATTTATTCCAATAACAGACACTACAAACCAATTGCTTTGGGAGATTGCTATATATTAAAGATGTATGGTAATGATGGAAAGGCAATGACACAACAAACAGTTTAATACAAGCGAGTGGACGTAATTTGCCTCCGGTACATAAAAAATTCAACGATACCATGTCTAGACATAATACATATATGCGTTTGTATGAAAATCAATAGTGGCACGTTGATAAGCAATGTTATTGAACCCAAGAGAAAAGAAATAATGTGCCTATAAACACATTTTCACGAAAATTCCATTAACAGAGAAATACAATATCAAAATGTATCGTTCGTTTTCCACAATCTCTTAAAATATATTTCTGAATCCACCCGGCTATCATTATTCGAGATGAAACTTCAAATTTCCGATAAATGTGCACAAAAACATGAAAATTTTTCATCAGCAAAAATCCGCTGCAAAATATCGAGAGCTTTTCAGTCTCCAATTAATATTCGTAATCAATTCAAATTTTCAGTTACCCTGCCAGCTAACCCGGTGGTGTTCAAATCTCAAGTTGAAATTGGTCCAATTAATGACCAGCGTAATGGAGGTCCATCGATTTTATTCAGGAAATTCAACGTTTTTGACTTAACTTTGCTTTATGAAAGGTTGAATATCATCTTAATGCCACAGTCTGATATAAAAATTATCCTCATTGTGATACTGTTAAGTAAGTTAGTGTTTTATTTGTATTTTACTAATCAAACAAGAACTTTTCTCAGACCTCGTTACTTCTCTGTTCCATATTAATAATGATGAAGATGGATCAGAGAAGTTATGAGCATAGTATATATTAATAATATAGAGTATTTTCCAGCCAAACGTTACTTATACCATGGGAATAGCGCCACGCTTGTATTTACCAAAGGGGTAGAGGTCGGCAGAGGTCGGCACCTATATTTCACCAGTACCATGGAATCTAAAATAAAATGCCTCATACCTGGATACTTATACTTTGCCCTAATTTGCTACCGGTTCGTTACCGATATAAGAGCATTTAGAGCATTTAGACCTTATTGGACATAATGATGTGAACTAACCAGCAGTTGACGATGAAGTATCACGTATGTACATATATGGCAACAGTGCCGCCGGCCTGTGATTAGACGGAAACAAAACTAAGTGGACTCATGGAGCAGTTTCGTAATCTATCTCTAATAACGTGTGGTTAGATTATGGGTACGATTATGTTAAAGGCTATATTGCCATTTATGTGATTTAAACCCCAAATTTAAACAGCCAACTTTCGAATTTTAGAGTATATTTTTGCCAGTAAACTTTTACTACTTAATGCCAAAACTCTATTTTATTAACGTTTTGAAAAGACTTTCCTAACTCGCTTCATTCTCATCATCAATTCAATCTACTTATATATTGCAAACTGTTTTATCATTCAAAAAAAAAACAGACATTTCCGAGCTCACTCATTTTTTAACTTAAGAAATTCTCACGTTACTTAAGGCCAGACTACTACTATTACCACTTACTAGCCTTACTTACTTCAATTTATCAGATGAACCTGCAAGGTCGAGCGAACTTTCCCCTTACGTGCATGCTAATAAAGCACGCGAAGCTATTTCTGTTAGAGTGCATGCCACTGCACAGCTGTTTATAAGCACAGATCAAACTGCGATACCTATAGAACAACATTCGTGCTCGAGTTGATTACACTGGAAATAGTTGTGAAGAATGTGGAATAATTGAACGAGATTGTTATAAAGTTGGAATTAATTCAAGCAATGAACAAAATAAAGTAACAATTGAGATACTAATGACTTGACAAGTCGACGATACTGAAATAAAATGGATGAAAAAGAAACCAGAAATACTGAAAAACAAAAAAAAGCCTTCCCACTCCTGAAACTATGCGTAACAGGCAAGCCATATCGATGACTCTTACGTAATGCGCATTATGTATGTAGGCCATGACTTGTAAGCCTCCCAGGCACACTGCATTAAGGGCGGCTTACTGATGACTCATGTATATTATAGCCTCACTTCGGCTTTTAATATTTTTATTAATAAACACTGTTATATTCGTTGATCCAGCGAATGTTTTTGTATTTGTAAACCCTGCTGTATCCGATGTTTCCTTTTATGTGAATTCTATATTCCCTTTTTGATTTTTTTATATTGTGAACTTGTATAATTTTACCGTCATCGTAATATTCCTAAAAGATGTTGTGATCTCCTCGTGCGTATTTATTATTAGTAACCCTTTACTTATACCGCTATCTTTATCGGAAGGTCTAATTTTATCCAATTGATATAAACTTTCATTATGACCAGATCCTGTATGTTCCTTTAGAATAAATTTCCACTGTGGATCCTTTTGTCCATGTGGATCCGGCGCGGTCTTGCCATTATTATACATAACGACATCACCCCATTGCGTACATTTACATATTATTCCCATCTCGCAGACGATCTATTGACCTTTAACGAGTAAAATGGAGCAGACGTGGAACATTCACCCTATCTACTCAATTTTAGAGTTCAGTTTTGAAAAACAATCCTTTGAGTGAACCACTGTTAGGTCAGGATAAGACTTGTTCTAGATTTGGAGCAACTTTAGACCTGGATAAAACGGGACCAACTTTAGTCCAGGACAACATTTTTCAGTCAATTATTAATAATTTTTCTATTGTTACAGGCGGAGCGAGTTTTTAGGATGTGTCTCGTTCCCACTAAAAGATGCAATTAACTGCGACATATCCGGAACGTACTTCCTGCAACAAGGCTCTGGACGCGGCCAGAACGCGGCGCAAGCGCACGCAAATGACAGATTCGTTAGAGAGGACCGCGTGACTGAAGGGGATCTACGTAAAATGGCTACTGACAACATTGAAACTAGTACTAATGATGGCACTAAAGAAAACCATATCGATAAAGGTAAGTTCGTTTGACTTTCAGAAATCTTACAAAATTAAGAAATACGAAAATTAAACGAAAAATTACGAAATTTTGAACTACGAAATAGCAGTCATACTGCTACGACTGAAGGTAACCCGTTCATAGTCCCATGAACCAGGTGATGTATGTTAAACAATCAGTTCGGTATGGACCGTACTGATTGGTTTACATTATGTTCTGCCTGGCGGATGGACGCTGAACTATGTAGTTTCATTTACTTACATGAAGTTTTTGCTCATTTAACATTTTTTTTATATCGGAACACATGCTAATTCTGTCCATTCGAAGTCCTGAAATAGCTGAATAGCTGATTGGTGTAACTCTATAACCATCGATTGACACCCAGGTGTGCAGATAACATTAACAAATCTATTGTGTCTGCTAATTAGCGTGCGACGGGTTAATGGCCTGCAATATTATCATCCTTTTATCAAAGTTTATGAATTCCTTGATAATATTATGATGTTCATTTGGTCAGCAAAGAATAATTTATCTCTACCTATTCATATTCAATGATAATATCTTCTTCTTAGTGTGTCGATGGAAATCTAAATTGATTCACCTAAGATATGTTAGTATAATATATCCTTATTCTCACGCATCAAACACATCTACACCACCATTACATCTACAGGGGTGTCAACGAACGGCCCAGCATCTACCACAGCCAGCCAGGCGCAAGCGGTGGCCGCAGCTCTCCAGCGAGAGGCTGATGAGCACCTGTTCCTCCGATACCTGGAGCTGGACCCGCCTGAGGATCCTAACGCACCCAAGAGAGCGCCCAGAAACGGGAGGACTCCGTTTACGACCACTAGGAAGTGAGTACGATCTAAAGACTTTTTATTATGTTCGAAATACAAATTATGATACTCATAACTTTATGAAGTTGAGCATTACTGTAGAAAGACGAGTGCAATTAGAATGACCTTGCTCAAAATAATGCCCATTGTCATTCATATTAATTTTTGCCTCGCACTTAAAAAAAATCTACTTAATATACTGAACGATTCAAAAGACCTCAATCGTATACTCAAACAAATTAAGGATTTAGGTATCAAAGCTTTTCCTTCATAAACATTTAAACACATGTTTCATTCGTCCTTTGAAGTCCGCCACCGTAAATTCATTCTATTAGAAATACCGTTTCGAAATACCTCATGTTTATATATATATTTTTTTTAATGCCTTTCAAAATCTTCACTAAACAACATCTACATATTTCATAAAACTTTTATATGTATGTTTTTTTTATCACTGTTTTCGAATGAGGTACAAACATTCGCGAGTGTATATGTCCCTATAATATTTATAATATATATTTCTAGTTCATCTATCTATCTCAACAAACAAAACTAAATATCCTCTCCTTTCTTCCAGACTCATCCGCGGTACTGCTGGTGGTTTCGGCTTCACAGTGGTTTGGACCAGGCCGCCCAGGGTCGAGAGGGTGGCGGCCGGAGGGTCAGCTGAACGCGCGGGGCTTAGGGCAGGAGACTACCTCGTATTTGTGGGCAACAAGAACGTGGTGACGTCCAATGAGGAGGAGGTCCGCAGTCTTGTCAAGTGAGTAGACTTAATAATATGATTATATTTTCATATTGATGGATAGAGAAAATAGAACAGCACCTTTAGTGGAATTGAGTCTCCAGCATGATGATAACTTCTTGAATTCAAACCGTAGCTCCTGAGTTCTAAATTCATAATATACATATTTGGATTCAAACTTCATGCATGATCACCGTAAAAAAAAAAGACAAATCACAGATTTTAGAAAGATTTCTACGGTGCGATGACTGACATTTCGTCTTCGTCATCTTTACTCTAAAGAAATATGTAGGCATGCTACGCGTCCTGGATATTGAAATGCCTCAGCACTGTACTAAATTCCCCTTCCTCCTTTCAGGTCATCAGGTCAAATGCTGAACATAGAAACATTCAGAAGGGTACCGCCAAACGGTGTCGGAGTCCGACCGAGGCTGACCCAGGTGACCATACCTACTGCGGAATCCACGCCACCTCCACCTCCGAGGTCTCCCCGAGCTGCTGCCTTAGCATCCCCTGCCACTGCAGCCCGGCCACCTACTGCCTGTTCTTCAACCAGTCAGTCCTTGGACCGACGCAAGCTCCACCTGCCACAAGTGACGTTCTCCAAAGAGGTCGGTAACGGAATTATCGTTTGACAGCTCCTCGGTATCGTTTTGGAAACTAGTCATCTTTCTGGCCAGTCCCATTTGATGTAAACTTGATGCTACATATTCTAAAATTGATGCCATAATTTTAAAATTGATGCTATACAAGGTCAAATTAAATTAGCTAGCGAAACTCCGCAGACGTGATGGGTATCGATATCTAAACATGATAAAATAAAAAATAAAATATTTGATTTTTTTTTTTGGGATCATCAACCACTGCACTTAAAATATCAGTTTAAAAACTATTTTTTTTTTGTGTAAACTTCACAGACGTGATATCTCAACACGAATCTTTTTAATTTTAATTTTGTCGTGTTTATCTAACAATACCCATCGTCCTTTGTGGAGTTTTGCTAGCTAATTTAATTTGATCCTGTACATATTAAAATAGTTTAGCTTTTGGTTTGAATGTATAATAACATAAATGGCCAAGTATGGTTGAGTTAGGAGAGCCAAAATCAATATGACAGATTTGTATCTACTATCAATCTCAACGCGTTTCATGTTTACCAAAATTGGATTCCGATGTTATTTAGAGTTAAGTTTCATCACATTCCTGCAACAAGTTTACTTCTCGTGGGCTGCCCATTAGAAACATTATTCGAATTTATTATTTTGGTATTGAGAGACAAAAATTTTACGAATTTGGTGCTAGTATCAGACCTTGTATTTGACGGGTGGAGTAAAAATCTGTAGGATGTACAGTAGTGTGTATCGCATTTTGTTATTATTATTTTTCTTTTTTTTGTAAATACTTCATGATACATTCCATTATTTTAGTTTCTAAGCGCTACAATTTTCTAATATTTAAGAAACTATGTGTACTGCCGGTTTTTGATCGAAAATGTTTATCACCCTTTAGGAATTACTGATCAAATTATTTATTTAGATGGTAACGTATATATTTTTATGTCAAAATTTTATTATAATTTAATATATTCCTTAAAAATCTGCAGTTTACACGGTCTTAGCTCGTATATCATCATTTATTTCAATCTTAGTTTTTAAGTGAAAATCATTGAATGGGGAATCGTTACGTTTAAGCTTACCTGTTTTTGTTAATATTTATTTTGTTAATGTTTTTTTCTTTTTCCTATTTATATTCTTTCTTAGTTCGTGCGTGTTGTAACTTCATAGTTAAGTATCATAGTCGTGTTTTTGTATAATTTTCTTTTTGGTAACTTTATGGTTTTGTATTCTAATTTTTTAATTATTCGTGTATTGGATGCAAAAATTTGGTTCCTGTTGTTTTTATTTCGTTTTTAATTTATGTTCTATAATTTTAAGTGCAAATAAATTTATTGCTTTTAATTTCTTTTTGTTTGTTTTTTTTTTTTGTTTTTCCTTATTTCTTCATTATTTTCTTCATTATGTAGTTTATCAGTAAGTGACATGCTAAAATGTTTTTAATAGTTTACATTCTCAAGCAATCCTAGCAGTAATTCCAGTAGTATAGGTTAAATTTTCATTTGTACAAGCTTATGATCTTAATATTATCATAAATAAGACACATAAAAGCCACATATAAGCCATCAAAGGCTTCTGTGGTTTTTGGTGTAATAATTTAATATATACGATATCCTTTTTTGTACATTAATAAAACTTTTTAACAAAAAAAAAAAAACGACTTCCAAAAATCACTACAAAGTGAAAAATAACTTTGATTTCGGAAGTCGGTGTTTTTCGTTTTTTATTTACTTTCTTTTTTTTTGCCACCGACTTCCGAAATCAAAGTTATTTTTCACTTTGTAGTGATTTTTGGAAGTCGTTTTTTTTTTGTTAAAAAGTTTTTATTTCTCGCTTTTTAGTGGGTCTGTTTATAATTTGTATAAGTTACAATAGTCTGTCAATTGCTCATCACATGTTACAAAATATTGCTTTTCCTGATGCTGGGACGTTAATTGTTGAGGAGTTCTGCCGGTGAGAACCAGGAGAACTCCTCAACAACCACTCACCACACGCATTGTGTGACGAGCGGAAATTGCTTAGCAACCATATTAAAGTAATCGAATCGCAACCCGTGAAATATTTATCATTGAGTAGTTCCGGTAGCCATCTGTGGTCTTCATCATCAGTTCCACTTCACCAAGTGGTGCTTTCCGAGAGCAAATGCACGAGCTACTATAAAAAATACCCAAATCGCTATAGGTAAGCCTATAATATTTGAAGAGTTCCTTCGATTTCTCCAGGATCCCATCATCAGAACTGGATTTTGACAAAAATGGGACCATTTGGGAAGTATACCCTTTCCAACAAAAAAATAATTTTTCAAATCGGTTGGCAAGCGACGGAGTTAGGCGCGAACAAACATAAAAAAAAAAAATACAAACATCCGAATTGAGAACCTCCTCCTTTTTTAGAAGTCGGTTAAAAAATAATAATAATAATAATAAGAAACTGCTCAAATATTTTTAACACTCCACTTTCCAAAGTCGAGCTATTCCATAAATAAGTTTAGAGCAACACGGATTAAGAGCCACTATACAGGGTCAAATTAAATTAGTTAACGAAACTTCTCGGGCGTGATGGGTGTCGATATCTAAACACGACAAAGGCAAAATTCTTTCATAGATACATAGACACAAAGAAAATTATAAAACACACACAACGCGTAAACATGTACCCAAGAATCCAAAGAGAAGCCGAGATTTAAACTAAAAGATTGCATATAGAACTTAGTACAGTCCGCGAGGCTTAAGCTGAGCTTTGTATTTATGTGAGTGCACATAGATAGTGTAGGTGTGACGTCCGGCATAGAGCGCGATTCGTCCTTTGCTTGGTTCAAAACCGGTTTATACTGCTTTTTGACAATCTGCTTTTGTTCTTTTAGTACGAGAGGCCATGACCAAAATCATGTCGCATCGTTGTACAACGATTGAAGAATTTGCCTTACGTAAAACAATAAGACAAACATTTTGGTCATGGGCTCTCGTATCATTTTGGTGATCACTCACACAAATGCAAAGCTCAGCTTGCGCCTCGCGGACTGTACATATTGAGGTACAAATTAACTTCAGTTTTCAACAACCTCAAAGCACTATCTTATCGAATTACCAAAAGTCGTACTCTTATTAAATGCTAGCTACCTAACTATTATGAAGTCAAAGATGTTTACAAAACCCTTGACCACCACCAGACGCCAGGGCTGGCTACTGACGGCAGAAAGCGCGCACTCCTAGCCGTGGTTGCAAGAGAACAGCACTATGGCACGTGTCTACAGTTCGGCCTCGTCAGATTTGTGTCACCCCTAGCCGAGAGAGCCGACCTCATAGCCCCTAATGATCACCAGCTGTTGTTCCAAAATATTGAAGAGGTAAGTTGTTTGTATACATCACGTAATACACAGACCTGCAGCCTAATTGCGTAACACAATATCAATCGGAATCTAAATAATTTTGAAGCACACGATAGTAGTAAGTAAGCTAGTCCATTGCGTCATTATGTTCGAAAAATTTGTCTGCTCGACAACGTAAATGACGAAATGAATTTTGTTGAACTGTCAATATTAAACTGATTCTGATTGATAGTGGGGTGCCGCATGAGACTCGCACAGACCAGGGTAGCATGACACAAAAGGGAGGAGGCTTATACTCAGCAGAAGGTGGAACAACGCTGACAATGATGATGATGTTGATGACGTAGCAGCTGTAGCTTGCACAAAAGTATGCAAGTAGCTTGCATGCCATTGTGGTATTCACCAATCAGAAGTTGTTATTATAGCACAGTAGCATTTAAGCTACACTTACTTGGCATGTCTTGGCTTGGCAGGTATACGAGTACTTATATGCAAGTAACAGCTATGCTTATTTGTCCATGGCTAAGGACCAGCATCACGTATACAGACCAAAATAACCATAATAGTTAAGTAGACGATAGCATTGTAGTAACCAAACCTCCACTTTCAGATCTTCCGACTATCAGAAGACATTCTGGATCAAGTGGTACAGGACGACGGAGAGATCCAGACGTCGACGGTGGTGGCCATCTATCTGCAGAAGACCCCTGTGTTCCTTAGCCTTTATAAGAAGTACTGCCTTGGACTTAAGAGAGCCGACTGTGTTTTGGTAAGTTTATTGGTAATTTAAGATAACTTAAAATAGAGACCATCAATAAAGAAGATTAACCAAGTGGCCAATTTATTTAATTTAACTCCTTGAGTGACGCATGATACCGCATAGGTTCCTAAGAGAAAGAGCTCGAAGTCAACTGTTATCGTGTTGCAAGTGCAAATAAACATAAAATACAATCGTCCAATGGTGACCGCGGTCTGACAGTAGTAGCGAACCTATGAGGTTCGATTGACATTTCGACCGCTCATTGACATGAACCTATCATATGTGATATCATGCGGCATAGAGGTAGAGTCTATCGGTAAGATGTCCACATTACAGGCCATGTCGAGTTAAAAATATGCTAAGGAAACAATGTATATTGAATTAAGAAATGCTTACACTTTGGTCACATTAAAAACTTGCGAAAAAAAACCTCAAATCAAGTTATTATCTTTTGCCAGCGGCTTCGCCCGCGTGAATGTCGGAAAATATCCCACGGGAATGTACCTACTACCGGAAAATCTTTCCTTATTCCTTGTCTACATTATAAAGGGAACCTCTGTGCAAAATTTCAGCTTTCTAGGCCCAATGGCTTGGACTTCTCTTTTTATTTATGTACAGTGGGCTATATCAATTGGGGTACCCAATTGATGCAGCCCACTGTACATAGAAAATATCGATATTATACTGGATAAAAATACTTTAGTAATCTAAAAGTCTTTTTTATAATAAACTTTATCTTCAATGAACAGGTAAAAAAATCAAAAGACCCAAGCGGGGCTTTCTCCCGGTTCTGCACAAGTCCACCGATACCCCGGAGAAGACCGGACATCACGTCCCTGGTCCACAAACCCCTTGAGCAGTTCCGAGAACTGCTGCGACTAATGAGGGCAGCTTCGGCAGCCAACGGAGCTGGCCCATATGACCAGCTTGAGAAGAAGCAGCTTCAAGTTATTGTGGAGCAGTTACAGGTCATTTCTAAGTTTATTAAAAAGAAAGACGTTAGTGATGGGGTTGTGCATTCCAAATACCTATGTTTATACTCGTATAAAAATTGTTCAGGCCCAGAAACCATGACGGTAGCAATTATTTGGAAACGAAACTACTTTAAGCTTATCCAGCAAAAGGTTTTTAAGTTTATATTGAATTATTAGAATATGTTCCACGAGTGGCGATGGGTAGTCATCTGCATTACTCAATCAATCTGCTTAGCCTTTTCCCAACTATGTTGGGGTCGGCTTCCAGTCTAACCGGATACCACTGAATACCAGTGTATTACATGATTATTTAAAATGTTTTTGGCATATCTCGGGACCCTGGGGTCCCGAACCTTTGGAATGCCTACGAGGGGCCGATGCCAACTCACAGACGCCCGTGAGACGCTTTTAATGAAATGAGGCACTAACCGATGATTATCCCTGTACGCACTATATAAAGGCACCCAAGGTCAACCCCCGGTTGTTGTAGGACTATTTCAGCATATGGAAACAAAGATATTGGATTATTGGTTTGGGTATCTACAGTAAACTGGTTATCTAAGACTACTTAAAGACCCCTACTGCTTGACCAATGTTTTAATACACAGATAAAATGGCAGGACTTGCACATTCAATAATGGGACCCGAAAACGTTGTTGTCATGCCATGACAACATATTATTACCATTTTTATTGCATTAGTACCCTGCTGAATGGTTAATTATTTTACAATGGCATATAAGCTTCTCGTTAAGCTATTGTCGGTACAAGAGAACAATAAGTACTGAATGACGGATTACAGCGAGCACTATCACAATTCGGATTAAGTTTTAACAGCCAAAGTTCCTAGTTACACCCAAAAAGAAAATAATGATTTTTGCACTCTTATTTTAACAAAGAACATGATTTTCAGGGTGGTTACCAAGACGTAACAGCTGGTTCAGGCCTGATGGGTCTCGCTGGTGACGGCAAGCCATTGCTGTCCGTCGCAGACTTGGAGAGTCGACTCGTGTTCACTAGGTGTAAGGTAAATATCTAATAAACCAACTGGCTTGTCTCTTGAGGTAAAAGGAACTGGTTTGTCACGCAAGGTAATAGAAGCGAGGCATAAAAATGTTGGAGTAATAGAACTTGCTAACTATGCGGGTGTGTGCGAGTAATTTCCTTATGTGCTCATTCCATTGATGTGAACAGTCTCATTCATAAGAATCTTATATAACTTACTACTTGTTACCTTATCAGTATATTACGATGTAAAATATCGAATGTCAAATAAAAAGTAACGAACATCATAGACTCTAAACTAAACCACCGGGTCGGGTGTCGGGTCCGGGCATCTGTCAAAAGTGTTAAAGCGCCTATATTTTCTTTAGTCGTGACTGAATGATAAACGAATGATAAATGTCAACATATATTTCCAAATTTCATATTCATTGTTGAAATGGAAGACCTCTTCTCAAAATGGCGCCACCTGGTGGCTCCATTTTAAATTTTCATGAAAACCTTCATTCCTTCCAGCCATTCGTGCTAAGCACGGCAGGACGTCAATGGATCTTCGGCGGCGAGCTGTCGAGGGTGGAAGGCCGCGCGGTCAGGCCGTACTGGGCGCTGCTGTTCAGTGACCTGCTGCTCTTCGCCACCGTGTCCAGGGACCGGGTGCTGTTCGTGACGGAGGAGCCTGTGGCGCTGGGCACCGTGTCTGAAGCACAGTTCAATGTTAGGAAGAAAGGTTAGTAGATGTTATGCTACGATTAAGTAATTTGGCATAATATCGACTCTTTCCGCTACAAAGGGTGTAAAGACCATTTTGGGACAGATTCACTTTTTGATGCAGTCTTACTTAGTTGATAGAAGACTGCATCAAAAAGTGAATTTGGCCAAAATGGTCTTTACGCCCTTTGTAGCGGAAACAGTCGATATTAACATATTGAGGCTGTGGTTGAGGCGAGAAATACTAATGGTAGTAATTGTACTACTAATTTGGACTTTCTTCAAGGTTGTTTTGCTGTAGTCTAACAAAATGTCCTCATATTCCAGCGACAGAATTCCGCCTGCTCTTGGGCCGCGCGGGGGGCGAGTCCCCACTAGTTTCTTGTTCGCCGCGCACGCCAGCTCGAACAAGAACCATCGTGTTACGAGCACCCTCCATAGATCTCAAGGCAGTATGGCAGAGCTTATTACAGAGACAAATGTGAGTGTATTTTACTAATGGATATAAAACCTCAGCCAAGTAGGGCGACAATGCGCTAAAGACGAATAAATAAAAATATATTATAAAACGAGCCAGACATCTTTGCTAAATAAAATTTACCCCTTTTTATTTAATTTTAAGTGTCACTTCTATTCTTCCAGTTACCGAGCGCACACGATGTCAGGCACGCCACTCGGCTCTCCGCTGGATTCTCCGGACCCTCAGCTGACCTTCTCCCTCGCCACGCTGGACTCGCAGCAACGCCAGGTATCCGCGTCCAGCATCCAACGACACTCCAGCCTGGCCCTCTTGCCGGCCAGCTCCTACCGATCACATCTTAACATGCTCGTCGAAGAACGGCCAGAGAAGGAAGTCAGAGTCAGTTTCGACTTCAGAACGAGCTCAGACGCTCCCACCCCTCAACCAGTCCGAGGTCCCCTTAGCACAGTTTGGAGAACAGCTCCCACCCCTGAAACGCCGTCCGCTAATCTCTCTCCGGCAGACTCACAAACGTTCTCCTCTCATTTTGTCTCGTCGTCGAGCATTGAAAAGAATGATGAGCCTCGCACATCACCCAGTGCCCAACTAACGCCAGAGGGTGGCGAAGATTATTCAGAAAGTTCACCCTGCCGATGGGAATCCTTCGAAGCTGATTTAGCTCTCGCAGATTTGGATGTAGACCCCTCGTATAAACACGCTGTCGAGGAGCACATCTTCCTGCCCGACGATCCGCTCCTGCAGCGGATGGCACTGCCCGAGCGGCCGACTCCGCCAGCCTATCTGGAACTTTGATCCGCGGAGTCCGATCCGGAGCTAGCAGACTCTTGCTATCCCCGGAATCGTAGAAATTGGAGATAAGGTTTCTGAACGGAAACCTTCATGGTGTGTTCTAGTAGTCATGTTTAGCTGGTGTTTAGGAGAGGGAGTCGAAAGCTTTCGCCGCGTAGACTGGCGAGTTTGTTGGATTGTTATAAAAATCGCTTATAGTCGAGATTAAGGTTGTGGTAACAAAATTTTGAGAGACATATTTTCGAACATTAGCAGTATTAAAGAAATCTCGGTATTTTGATTATATTAGAGAAATAATTTGTAAGTCTGATGCCCCACTTATGATATGCGACCGGGTATTAATGAAAATTTACTTAACACAGAACTGAATTCACGATTGGGTATTTTACAAATCGCTTTAGTATAATCGAAAATGTGTATGCCAATATTTACCAAATAGTAAATCAGTGTCAAATGTAACTATAGGGTACCAATAGTGAAGATTCGTACGTACAATATATTACACTTTTTTGGATACCAAGTTTGCTTAAGTCTTCCGTCCTTTTCTTACGAAATTCAAAAGGCTTCATTTATTTTGGTACTTGTTTCAACAGCGCACTCTACTCTTTGATTCCTCCAACTGTGTAATGGAACAATTAGCTAATAAAAATGTTGATGTTGTAAATGTACAGACACTGAACATTGTAAATCTGTACATAGAGTTAATCGTACAGGTCATGTGGATATTTGGCGATCTGCTTCGCGAAATCAATCATGTAGTTG
Source organism: Cosmia trapezina (assembly GCA_905163495.3). Taxonomy (NCBI): domain Eukaryota; kingdom Metazoa; phylum Arthropoda; class Insecta; order Lepidoptera; family Noctuidae; genus Cosmia; species Cosmia trapezina. The sequence goes on from LR991022.1 coordinate 28,600,473, forward strand.
CCATCATTGCACACTTAGAGCATTTTGATTTGAACAATGCTTCTTATGTTGAAATGTTCATCGCCATTAGATATAAATATATTTACAAAGAAAAATGGTAGTCGATGTTAAATGTGACTGATTTATTTGATGCTTTATTATTTATTAGTGTAATAAATGAACACATAGAGTATATATTCATGTAACAGCAGATGTTTGTAAATGACGATTTAGAAGATCGTATATTTGTGTCGCTAGCATCGCAAAATGTTCACATAACCTAAACGTTTCCCGGGAAAATTTTTGTATGTGTATAAATGATTTTTTTTACAAATCTACGTAGTTAGAATCCGATAATTTTCGATGTCTTTGGCTGTGTGTAAATTTTTAATATAGTCTAATGATAGTATGAGAAAAAAATTATAATTTTGAGAAAGCATTTTATTATATTTCCGGTTTCTTCATGGCATATTAATGGATTAAATAATATAAAATTTGGATGTTTATGTTTAGATCGGAGCAGAATATTTCTTATTATCCGTAAATAAAGTGATTTTGTCAATGGCGAAATATACTTCTTTTTATTTAAAATTGGTTAGGGGCCCAGAATTTTGCGACGCTAACGAAAATTTTTATTTTTAATTGAATGATCTACCATTTTTCTCTGTAACTTGTAACATATTTTATAGCTTACGAAATAACATATGTCCTAATAACACTCGTCGGAACTAAAATCTTAATATTTAGGTGGTAATAAATAACTGAATGATTCACTTGATAAAAGAATAACAAATATAAAATTGTCAGATTGAATAAAATTAGCTCTATTTGCTCTATAGTTCATTAGAAGTGTGATGAGATTTGGTTTGCATTAAGGTCTGTTTTCAAGAATATTATAGAATTATATTTGTATGTTTGTATGAAAACGTAAATAAATACACAAGGCAGAGTATTACCTGAGGAAAATACAAAAATTAAATACAATTTTAGTAATGACAATAATATAATAAATTCGAATGGTCTACTATTTAAAGAGAAAAACAAATCATGAACATGAACTACTAAGTGAATAAGTATATGCTACATGCCATCAATCTGAATAATTTTTAATCACGAAAACCCGCGAAAAGTGAACATTTTAAAAATATTTTAGTCGTAGTGGTAAGTATTAAAATTATATTGACTAACGCCAAATATCCACATGTTACCTAAATTCAACTATAATAATCACAAATGAAATGTCCTTGCCATGCCCATCAAAGAACATGTGAGATTACTTTGCACTAAAAATCCTCAAATACACTAGGATAATTTCGAATATTCTAGACGCGACGCAGTTCAGTGGAAACACAGACAGGAGGTGGGGGTAGTAACACAGAGGGAGCCAGGAGTACTCGTAGCAGAGGATCCACCCTCCATCTTCAAAGATGGATGACGCAACTGCCTGAAGCTGAGGAGCTGGATCCACCAGAACCTGATATGGAGGTAAGAGAGATAAACAGCAGTGCTTTCAATTTATACGACGATATTTAATTCCTTCGACTCGACATAAGATGGCCAAGAATTAGAAAGTTGCTGTGTCTCTAATATCATTTATATCCCCATCAACAATGGAATTGGACTTCTTCTAGATGTGGAGCGTAGAAGAACTAAGAAAAAGATCCAAAGAACTTAATCTTCTAGAGGTAGCTGATCTTGTTTCAAGTCATGAAGCTAAAGGAACGTCACCCGGTGAAAAGAAAGAAAATGACCGAAGCCCATCAAAAAGCAGCAATTCAGGAAGTCAAGTATGTATTACTGAAATCAACTTACATAGTCATGAAATCACTCCATTAAAACCACGTGTTGTATTTCAGATAACGGTAAGGACAAGCCCGGTGGTAGTAGACACGATACCCGTCTGCAGACAGTGCCACAAAAAGTGTTTGTCAAAACCAAATAGTCCCCTTGTGTCCCAAAAGGAACCACCAGTGATACCCGCCAAACCTAAACCCGAAGCGTCGCCCCAAAACTCGAACTCTAATAAAAGTTCCACCAGTCCGTGTAGTGCGCACTGTGGTAATCGTAAGCCAAGAAACTTCTCACACTTAGAACGCAAAAATGCTATCAAGTTACGTCCAGAAGATGGGCCCCGAGCAGCAAAGAAGGTCATAGATTCAATTGAACAAAGCCAGAGAATGCTCAAATCAACATCATACGAACTAAAAACTGATTCACCAATTTTAAGCAGAAGCGTTCACTCAGTGCATACGAAGAGCCGGTTAGAATTAAGAAAAGATAACTCAATAAGATCGCCAAGCCCATCATCTAGTAGTCGAAACAGTCCACTGTCAACTAGCCACACAACCTGTAGTTCTATGGTCTTTAATTCTAGTTCTAATGATTTAAGGATGTCCAATTCGAACATCGCCAATCAGGTCCAATGCGTCATTGCTCAAGAAAAATACTTGAATGAGGTTAAGTGTGTCGAAAGCATAACTTTAACAAAAACTAAAACAGCCACTACTAACCACCCATCGCCAGCGTCTGCAAGAAAAGAACAAATAACAAGACAAAAGGCAGAAAATGTACTTAACAAAGTCTTAGGCATGAATATCGTAACTAAAAGGGAACACGTTGGTTCTTGTTTGAAGACATCATCAGTATTCTTAGAAGATGATTTGATACATGACGATGACCATGAATTTAAAATAGAGAGAGGTCTCAGACGGTCCCCTAGAATGGGTATTTCGGCAGTCAGTAAAATGAACGGGGATATAAATAAGAAGACTGAAAGAATGGAAGATGTCAATGCAAATAATACTGACGCAGGTTCTGACGAAGATTTAGAGTTAGGACCCCTAATGTTAATGGGTCTTTCGGCCATCAATCCTGCAGCGCATTTGATGAGAGTAGAGCCTTTCAAGAGAGGTTCAGCGACGAGTTTGAACAACCCTTGTTCTAGACCAGGTAGTCTTGGCTCGATAAAGTCAGAGTCTCCTGTTCCTAACATAGCTGTTGTTCCACCAACGCCCGACTTTAATTCCACTAATAAGACTGTGAGTTCACTTTTGAGGAGTTGATTAGTTACCCATAGATTCTGATGATTATGAACTAACTCTTATATTGCAGGATGACCTTGTAGATGAGTCCCCAGATTCCCCAGATGTTCCAGATGACCTGCCTTATGTAACGCTCAAAAGGTGTGTTAATAAAAATTAGAAGGTTAGTTTTTAAACTAGTTAGTATTGTTGTAAAGACTACTAATGTTGTTTAAGATATGGCACAATGTCAAGCCTGGAGAGATTACCGTCCGATGAGACTGACGATGGCAACGTAAGACTGACAGCACAAGAGCCGGAGACTTCGAAAGCTTATAATAATCCAGGTAATGGATTAGTCGATCCTAATAAAGCTACGTACTGCTTTAGAGCTGTTGCGTGTTTGCATTTTATCATGGCAATAACGGTCAGTGTCCTGTCCCTAACATCTTTTCCTAGGAATCCGAAAAATAAACTAAGTATTGGTTTCTTTGTTGTTGTTGATCACGGTAGATATCGGACGATTTCGGACTTTATTTCCGTTTTTGAAATGAAGAATGCTAGAAAACGTAGATGAGTCAATGATCGGTATTGCCAAGCTAAACGCAACAACTATTATTACAATCGTCATCGCTATAGATAATATTTTACCCTTTCAAAAAGTAAGTGAATACGATTGTTCCCTTTAGTAAGCGGCGCCGCTGGTGGTATTATGGGCTATGCAGCGAGAGCTGGCTCCTTCGTCGTGGAGAAGATGAATATCTTCAGTTATACTGAGAGTGTACCTAACACATCCATAGCGCACAAACAACCCTCGTTCTTAGAAAGGTATGCTTTTCATATTCCATTTATTTATATCTATAGTTAGGCAAGGAATCGAAACAAAATTCGAAAAGACGGAAATCAGAAGGAAAATTCGAAAAGACAGAATCACGAAAGTTTATACGTTTGTAAAACGCGGAATCATACAAATTGCCTGCGACATATTACGTAATATTAGCCAGCTTCTTTTTTGTTGATGGCATTTGTTTTCATAATCTCAGGCTGTTCTGCTGCGTAAGCCTCTGCTTCGTAAACCTACTGATACTAAGAGTGGATCTATACCACCTCCTCAGGAGAAAACTTTCTAATATTCTAAGAATTAATAAGAATGTTGTAAGAATTGTGTGTATAATAATATTTTTCCAATATAGGTGGAACACAAGTCGATGGAGAATAATGAAGGAACGATGAGTATAATGTGTGGGTGAAAACTGTAGTGCATTGAAATTTTTATTAAGATTGTAATGAGGAGCTAAATTATAACTAAAACCATCGAAATTGATTTAGTCCAACAGTATTTGTACTTTTTTATTAACTTTGTAAGAGTTTTTTACTTTAGAATATTAGATTTTACTAGAAATAATGTGTTTTACGAGCATTTTCGAGCTAGCATTGAGTACATTTAGTATAACAAATAATATTAGTTTTCCGTACTAGAACAACTGCTAGAGATCTGACAAAACAAATATTAAATAATTAGAAATTATATGATTTGATAATAGGTACAAAATAGTTAATATTTAATTCTTAGAATTTTATTATATATCGTACCTACTCGTAGCTATTTTGTGTGTATTTTATAATTTTTATATTCGTATTACAGGAAAATAAGTATTTGCCGTATTCAGCAATAGAGCTCTATAGATTTGCTCAAAATGACATATTTGTAAATACTTTTAATTTAGAAAGTCATAATACTCGTAGGTTTTCTTTCTTACTACACAACTTCCAACTTTCCGCCATCTTTAAAGTTCCGATTTTACCAGATGCCTTGGAGTGAGTGACTGGAAGTCAACAATCGGTACAGAAGAAGGTACAGGAGAAACAGGGGAGGGAAGTGGGGCAAGCGGGGAAGAAGCTTGGGGCACGCCATCCTCTGGAGACCTGTCAGACAACCTGCCTGACTCTGAACATGGAACGCTATCGGTAAAGATGATTTAAAAATAGAATTTAGTAAAGTAGAGCTGCATGTAAAGGACATAGATAAAAGTTCGTAGATAACAATAGGTGGTAATGCCAACGTTATTTCAAATGCTTATTAGACTGAGTAGCAGTAAAGGTTTCTATAGGATAGTTCTAAAATTATCTCCATCTTTCAATAGGTTTGTTATGCCTTTTGAATGGAAAATCCTTCACAATTTCAGTCGCCTACGAAGTCATCATCATCATATGCTGGTGATGACGACACGGAACTGATGATGGACGAGCTCCTCATGGCTCCTACTATTACCGGACCAACGACGCTCAGGCCGCTTCTTCCAAGGTAAATAATTTTATCTCTGTATTATTGCATGCTAATTTTCAAATTATTTTTTACTTATTTAGCTAATGTTAAGCATATCTTTAATTAAACCTTCACTTAAACCTAAAATCACATTGCTTAAGCACAATTAGAGAGCAGTACTTTTACAACTTGTGCGGAATTAGTTTGTTGTTTAACTCTCAGATGCTTTACTAGAATAGTAATCATCAATTTTATTTAACAACGACTTATTAACACTGACAAGAGGTCTAAAAACTTACATATTATACGAGTATATTAGTGAAAGAGTTAAAATTACGAAACAATCGGCATAATCATACAAATTGCAAAGAAACACATGACTAATGACAATCTTGAATGTAGGGATGTTTTTAGAAGAAGACTAGAACCTCTCATGGAAGAAGAATGCTCTGACAGTGGCAGCGAAGACAGCAAGCCCACCCCCACCAACTCTGATGACCAGGTGAATATTAACACTGATTACAATAGAAAAATTACCAATAGTTGCACCAAAGTTCCAAAATCCTAAGTATTTGAAATGGTTGTCCTTCACAATAAACTTTAAAGAAATCACAAAACTTATAATAAGCACCCTAAAATATCCTGTAATAATTTCCTACAATTTTCCAGAGTCGAAGTTTGGTGCAAACACCTTTCCTTGTAACCGACAAATGTTATTATTATTATGTAATAGTTATTACGTACTTAAATGTTATATGTAATTTATGACCCAACATATTTGTTTACTTCGAATGTAATATGTATAATACATTATTAGTCTGTCAAAATTGACGTTAACTACTTGAAATGCTTAGATGTGTATTTTGTTTAGTTTCTTTTGAGCAACCTATAGTCCCTTGTCCAAAAATAAGTCAAATTTGGCAGATAGCGAATATTATAATGGTTGTGTAGGAGTATCGTTGTAACCCATAGCATGCCAATAACTATACAAAATAATGTTATTGGATAAAGCATGCTTGCATGATATATTTGAGTAAGACCCAAGTATCGTAAATGTTTAATATGTTGACATTTCATAGACTCACTTTGAATTAAGACCTTTAAAACCGCGAATAGATCAAAATTATATTCAAAATTTGCAAAAGTTAAAGCTTTGAAAAGTTATTTCGAAATTTTTCTACCTGGACTTGGATTCGGGTTATTGGCAAATGGAAGTAAAGTCCCGTAGCTAGGTTATATCTCACATTGTGACTGGTCCGCTGGTGCGGCGCTTGGCGCAGGACAGCGAGCGTGGCCTCGATGCTGACGACTGTTGCGACGTGCCGCACCCGCCGCCCTCTGCTTCAGATCAAGGTGAGTTCGCTTCTATGTGGATGACGTTATCATTTTCGGTAAGTGTGTAGAGGATTATGTGCGCGAATGTTTTGTGAACGATAGTAGATGCTCACTGGTGATGCTGGGAGAGTTCATTATTTACTGTATAGCTTGTAAACTTTCATCTAACTTATTGCTGATCAAAGCAATCTCCGCTGGCATATCTATCTGGAGGTTGTTAATTTATTCATACGAAACTACTTTAAACTTTCTATCCATCTAGTATATTTAGTGTACAGGAAATGTGACTGCTTAGAGGTGACGAATGCATGCGTTAGAATGAGAACAATGGTAAAGTGCAGCGGCATCAGCGTCAACATTTGAACACAACACAATTTCAAGAACCCATAAACATTACTAACAGAGAAAATACATTTTGACAGAGAAATGGACAGCTTGACATATGATAAAAGGTGAGAGATAACAACAGTCTCTTCGCAAATAAACACAAATAATTATAATAATAATGCCGACATTTTATTAATAAAGTCAGCACGATGCATGAGTATTATTACGAATATCAATAATTAATTTACCAGAAATAATAATTGTTTTAATTTTAAGCTTAGCTTCTTTGTAATTTATCACTCGGGCTTAAAGTTAAATATTAATTTCTGGTAAACAGGTAACGTTGTTTATGTACCCCTTTACTAGCACGGTATCAAGAATATTAACATGTAGCTTTAGCACCCCACGTATAATATTATTAATATATTTATAAAATTTATATACGATATCAATTTATTCAAACCACATACAGAAGACACTGAACTTTTATCGACTACTCACACTGGTGGTTTGGTTTCGTGAGGGTCTAAGGATGATGATGTTGCAGAACCAGAGGACGGGTGTGCGCACGTCGACCAGGATGTTGGAGGGGGGGGAGATGGTGGCGCCGGGTGCGAGCTGAGCCCCGATCGGACACCCACCAACGAGGCGCCTTCGACGCCCTTACTATCTGGTTTGTTTAATATTTTTTCAAAGAGTGGTTATCAATTTATCATAAATTAAACGTCTTCAAAATCATTAGCAGCTCCGCAGATACCTCATCATCTGCCTAGCCTTTTCTCAACTATTTTGGAGTCAGCTTCCAGTCTAACCGGATGCAGCTGAAAACCAGTATTTCACATGAAGAAAGCCTATCTGACCTACACAACCCAGTTACTGGGTAATATAGTACCCCTTGGTAAGACTCGTTGTCAGACTTTCGGGCTTCTGACGACCCGTAACGACTGTCAAAGATCCACGAATGACAGCCGGGACGGGTTAACGTGCTTTCCGAGGCACTGAAGGGGTTTCGGTAGGTAAAGATAGTCACCCATCCACGGATCAACCCCGGCAAGCGTAGCTTAACCTAATGGATCGACCCATGCGGCTTTTATTACTTAGCCACGAGCCTCTATCGCAGCTCCGCAGATACCTATATTATGCAAAACATGTTTACTGAACAGCTAGCAAGGTCTCTAATGGTTAAACTCTTAGCAGATTACCTATTGTTTGATGATTTGATAATCAAGCTGTCTCGGTTCATTGACAAATCATATCTGAGGGGCGATTCCGTATTTTTAACAACGTTCGCAATCTTATATCAGTCTCAATTTGTCAAAAATTGTACAGCGTTTACCAACATTTTTGACATTTCATTGTCGCTGGCATGAGATTTCGACTTGAATTTGGTACGAGACTTTTTTCTAAGTATGAGAATTGGCCTTTAGATATCGCTTTTAAGCAAGCGCAGCGATAATTTTGAATGTAATGAAGATTAGGCTACAATTAAACCGATTTTTAAAATCATTGCTACCTTATCATCATCATCATTCCATTAATAATACTTGTATAAATGAATATGTAGCAATATGAAAGTACAAACATTTGACTGTGTCTATGTCTATTTCTACAGTTTCAAAAGAGTTTGCGGAGGTGCGTGCCGTTGCTGGAGTTGGTCGTCAGGGCTCAGCCAGCTCGGACAGCACGCCCTCCACACTCGAACGCACCACTATACACAACCCTGCGACACTCAGCCCACCCGCACAAGGTAAACTAGGAACTTATAAATATTGTTACTATAAAACATTATTTGTCAACAATTTTAAAGAAATTAAGCATCTAGCTATGACAGGACTTATAAATAGGTAGACCGAGACAATAAAAGGATGAAGGGCACGCGAAGTGAACAGGCGTAAAATAAAGTATTTATAAACAGCGCTTTACAGAATATTAGTTAACTTGAACGTCACAGAATTCGTTTTGCAAGTCATTTGTTTTTAAATAATAACGGTCGTAAAACATTACATCTCGTTGTAGAAAGCAGCTTTTTTTTCCTAATCATAAAAATCTCTTCACAAAGCATTTAAAACAAGGCCGGTCTTGCTTCTTTAATAAAGGAAAACAGAATATTGAATGAGAAAGGGAAACTGAACCAAAATTCTTGTCAGCCGTTTCAGTCTCGGAGCCAGCACCAGCACCGGTGGCTACCTCACAACCGGAGGAACAGAGACCACAGACGCCGGAGCGACTCAGTCCTCGAGCGGAGATGAGATTGGCACTGGACCAGGGGAAGGACATGCTGGCAGATCAGGAAGTGTCCTGGGTGTGTATTTAGGAATCCCATTTTTTACAAACCACAACGATTATTAGCAAAATACAATCAAACTGAAGCTGATAATTTTAGATACTGAATTTGGCAAAACGACGAACTATTCAATCATTTGTTTAATTTAGCAAAACACAAGGCCATCATTAACGCTTTGAAACTTTAAATCACCATTTCCAACAGTGCATTAATTTGTTACTCAAGAACATAGGAAACCTAGGTTTCGGCAGAAATGATAAAGATCTGTACTAGGTATGTAGCTTTACTTATCATTTCTAACTAAATATTGGGACAAAACCAAAATGCATATGTGGTAACAAAATTATAGTGTCAATTTTATATCAGCATCATGGGGTGTGACCCTTGGTACCTTCCAATGTTTGTCCTGTTGTTCGTTCAACTTAACAGGCAGACGTGTTGCTGTGGAGTTTCTTGTGACACTTCTTCTCCCCAGCTTCTTCTTAGCATCTTGTCGATGGCATTCTTAGGAGAGTCGCTAAAACACTACGAAGTGGTCAATGGCGAGAGTTTTGAAGGATGCAATTTTGACGTTTAAAAATTGCTGATTCTTGGAGCTTTATTTTAATAAATGACTTTTGATTTTAATATCTATCTGATGCACATGTTCTACTTATGTATATGCTTCCAGGCTGGCGGGTCCGACCCCTGGTCGTTTCGCGCGGCGTGCCAGCGCTCGCTGCTGCGGCGCGTAGCGAGCGCCGACGCAGTGACGCTGTGCCGCGCGCACCCCCGCCGCACCGCCCCGCATACTACTTCGCGCAATTCTGTATATGCTTGGAAGGGTATGTTGGAAAACTTATATTTTACTGCCCAGATGAAAGTTTTAAGATGTTTTAAGCCGTGTGTTAATTTAAGCGAATACGCAATCGTCGCGATCATAATATCACTCAATTGTTCGGAAAACTGGAAGCCGTTCACTATCGGCGCGACAACGACGCGTTCGAGTTCGATGAAAAAAGTGAACCCGACGATCGCTTATAAATTAAGACTCGGTCTGATCTATATCATAGACATAGGCTAAATAATATTGTGACTAACACATTGGATCTTATTTGTTGTCTTTAAATAAATCAATAATAATAATAATATCAGACCGAGTCCTAATTTATAAGCGATCGTCGGGTTCACTTTTCCATAAAAAACCCTCCTCCTTTTCCTTTTTCTTTTTCTATAAAAGAATTCAAAAAGCATCTTACATCACACAAAGTTTATAGTTGGTGAATCTAGACCATTTAGTCCAGATCACTTTCCGAAGCTTCATGTCTTAGGGCCAATTTCACCAAACTGTTCATAATCGGATCGGGTCGTAAATCAGCGCATGGTGAAACACTCGCTACTCTTAATGTCCAGTAAACATTTTAACATAAAATTAAACTAACTAACATGGTCTGTTGAAACTGAGAAGTACTGTTACGTACGACATATATACTTAAAAGATTGACAAATACCACCAAGAATCTAAACTGTAATTGAAGCTAATTTCATAAGGTGTTTCAGTTCCAGAAAGCGAGAAACCTATGGAGATGGAACAATTGGCACGAGCGGAAGTTCAGACGATGCGTTCGCGGACGCGCTCTCTATGCCAGAACGGGAAGATGTTAGTAATCTTGCAGTTTCTTTGCTAGTAGTGTATGCTACGCACAGATTTGATTACAAGGAGCTCTAATTAAGCAAGCCCTCTTCTCACAAAGCTTTGGGTTCCTCCGTATTTAGAGCTTCTCAATCCATATAGGTAACATTGCTGAAGAATATCATGCTTTATAAAAATCAAAAGCTGATTGTACACAAGATGCCACAAGGATCAATACCTTTTATGTAGTCAATCTCACTTGGTTCCTTATAATAATTGTTGTTTTCAGTTTCCTCTCATTGTTACAGATTTCTTTGGTTTGTAATTCTTTTTCTTTATTATGTTCAATATAGTTTGTTATTGCTAACTCTACTTCAGGTCTCCGGTTTCAATGCAGTATTATTTCGTTTTTTATTAGACGTATTCTTATTTATACTTTCATATCGTTTTCTTTTTCTTCATACATTCTAAATCTTTGATTATCTTTTTTGCTTTCAAATTCTAGGTCCACCAAAGTTAATTACTTACTAGGAAAATATTGAATAAGCGGCACTTCAGGTTTTAATGTGTATTTTCTATTTCCAGAATGGGTTTCCTGCGTCGTCGCGCATCGTCCGATAGCCCCCGCCGCGAGCCGTTCATCGTGGCGAGCGCGACGGCGCGGCCCTTCTCCCCGCGCCGCACATCCGTGAGCAACAACGGCTATTACAAGATATGCTTTGTCAATGGCTATGTGTGAGCACAGCGCACGCACGAGCTTATCTGTGCCAATCAGCTGGATTTAAACAATTGCGGGAAGTTTTTTCATTGGTTCCTCCATCCTTACATTCGGCATTCGTTGTTGCCAGTGCCTCTGTATTTCTAGTTTGTGCTGTATGGTGTTTGCGGGCTATTTTAAGTGGTTGATACTATTTTATTAAAAACAGGAATTTCGCATAAGGGTGTCGTATAGATTATATTAGTAATGAAGAAACTTCCTATGTAGTATGTACACGTTTATAAAATAAGATGTGAAAACTTCTATTTCGGGCTTTAGGTAAGAATGTTCAGAAGTGTCAATGGGACAATTTAAAAACCTGCCTTAATTTTAGATCCAAAATTAATGTTTAAAAATTTCGTCCTAGCAAATAAATTAGAACAATTAAATAAAATCATTTAAGGTAGATTGTAATGGAAAACATAACTCGAACTGTTCAAAACGATTCAATAATGGTATAATCGTGTTTTATAAAATTTTAAAGGACATTTAATATTTGGAAATCATAGGATTCGTTAATGTAAGTGAAAAGTTGAAAGAACTATATTAATATACGAAACAGTAGTGAGTGATAATGTTAATTAAATTTCAGTAAAAATTGGCCAATAAAATTGCCTTTCTTTTAAAAAATCTTTAAAATTCGAAAATGATATTGTTAAATTAGTACTAAAACCTTTTTTAGTGAAAATATTCCATGTTTTTAACCTTTACCTATGTCTTAAGATTAATTACCGTTTGGTATATTGTTATGATTGTGATTGTCTTGGCACTAAGCTCATGTCAATTTTGTTCTTTGCTTAACACTTAGAATAAAAGTTTAAATCCAGCTTTCAGATATATGCTAAATTTGTTTTTGTTATCTGTTGAACTAATCTGTCCATTTTGATTGGAACGAGTGTTCTCGAAAATATATTTTTTAATAAAATATCATTAAGCTTTTCATTCTTCATCCTGCAGCTTAGCTGACCCTTCCTTTTTTTCACACAAAACTTAATTTTGTTTAACGCTAATAAAGCCGTCCACTTCTTCGTTTTGGCTAATATTGTTTGCATATTCTTAGTCTTACAATGACTTTATATTTTTGAATTTGTAAAGAGACATTTCACGCGGATTACATCCTCTAGTTTCCACTTTACAAACTAAAGTAGCAAGCTAAAGTAGAATATACCTACAGGGTTATTTAAAGTTTATATGAATCCTACTAATTTACCTAAAAGGTTAACTATTTCATAAAATGAAACATAATAACCCTGTATTATTAGTTTATGTAATAACCGCAAGGCAAATAGCAAATGCAAAAGTGTTAGTCCGTAAATAATATAATATTCTTACAGGAGAAACATTTCGAGAAAAGATTCTGGAAACAAGTGACTAGAAGACGTCAATCTCTCGGATCTATCAGTCAAATATAAACGTGGTAAATAAAACAAAGACGATTATATAAAGTGTTCACGTGTAGAACTTCACAATATAAAAGTAGATGGTTCAGCAATAGAGACTGTAATACTAGACGGTCGTAATATGGACAGAAATAAGATTAAAACTACGGAGTGCTAAGATTAGAGAATGTTGAAGAAAGTGTTAAGATTAGAGAAGTCAATGGATTGCCAAACGATAACAGATATATGCCAAATACTGACGAAAGGGACCTGTCAATACTTCATATCTTAGAATCATTGTTTATAGTACATAACACTGAAATAGGCCTAATTGTTGACTGTAAATAAAAGAGCTGTTTATTTCTCATAGTTGTACAAATAGAATTATTTGTAACTGAGCTTGATAGAGGATGTAAAATATGTGATAGGTTACGAACTGTTTTAACTGTCTTGTACATTGTAACATCTGATACAAACATGTAAATTGGTTTTTTCGTAACTATTGTAAGATATTTTTTCTCGTCTTTGTATTCTACGTCGATTTGTCCTTTGAGATGTGTAACGCTTGATTTGATATGTCGCACAATTTTAGATGAATCTTCTGTGTGGTCTACAGACTTGTACACATATGCGAACTGTGGTTCAGTAATTTCGTCAAAGATATTTGTACCAGTGTTTATTTCTTTGCGATAAAAGTAAGGATTCAGTTTATGGACAATAAATGCCTTGTTTTCTTTAATAGGTAGTACCTAATACTGTTATGTCCGGTTTTTTTATTTAAGCATTAGTGTATGTGTCGCCTAATGTTAGTGAAAACGGGCATACAATTCCATCAGACTGTCTAAATATTTAAATTCTTGGTAAATCAATACTTGTTAAACCTGTAGCAATGTATTTTATAATAAACGTTCCACAAGAAACGTTTACTTTTATGAAATCCACAACAATTTTCGCACATACGTGCCACATTTTGTAGATATGAAACATATTATTAATATGAAATATAAATTATTAGGGAAGTTGTGCAAAAAAACGTTGCTTTATTAAGTTCCTAAATGACGAATTATGTAGGGGAATTTTAAAATTAATATTATTATGAATTTAAATATTGAATTTTGTAGATAACAATGTCATGATCGTCGAATTTATTAATTTTAAATTCCTTGTAACAAAATGTTTAGTATTTTAAATTTTTTCATTTGTTTTATTTTCCTAATCGATGGATCAAAATAAAATTATGAATTAAATTTTTTGACAATGTTATTTTGCTGTGATGTTTGTGAAAATGTTGAAACCGGTGTAGCACATCTGTGAGGCACGCGATTGGTTGATTTTGTACACTTACGCTTGTATCTCTAGTTGCTGCCGAATAAAGGCTTCTTTGTTCTCTATTTTATATCTGAGCTCAATTTTATTAAGTATTCCAAAATACTAAAAATCATAAGCGATTAATTAAAACATTCAGCAAATTCGACCAAAAGTAAGGTACCTACCGCCGACTCCCGCCCGCTTCATTCATTACATCCTTTGATAGGTGATCATATGTATTAAAAACATCGATACATTTACCATAGGTAAATGAATTATATTCATACATAAAAGCTAAACATTCTCTACCAATTGAGGAGCGCAACCTCTCAGGACTGACTGCGCTCCGTAATTAGACTCCTATAAAATTGATTTTTGAATCGAAATGGCCGACGGGGCGCGAGACTAAGTTTCACTTACTAAAAACAATACTTAACAAAATGATGAACTTGAACCATTATTATCACGTTTAACACACACACATGCACTGTAAATGCTTTACTAACAGTAAGTATAAATAATTATATAAAATCACTAGCTTCTGCCCGCGACTTCGTCCACGTGAAATTTATTGATCCCCGACCCACCCCGTCGCATCGCATCGCTTGCCCGTGCTATTACTTCGTTTTCGGTTAGCGTTCTTTCTGACTTATTTCTTTTTGTTCGGCTCCTAAGGGTCCTAGCGTGATGTTAAATAGCCTTCCTCAAGAAATAGGCTATCAAATACAAAGGATTTTTTTAATCCGACTGGTACTTAGCTTCAGAGATTTGCACTTTCGAACAAACAAACAAATATTAGCTTCACAAATCGTTTAACAATTACTGTATACCGCGGCGCGGCCCAGGGGGCCTACTCCCTAAGTCCGTCCGTCTTTCCGTCCGTCCGTTCATCCGTCCGTCTGACATTACGATCCATCAAAACAAGTGTAAAACTTAAATTTTTCGGACGGGCAAAAGCACATCGGGAGTAGGGACAACTGGCAAATCATGTTGGCATTCATACTTCGTTCGGGCCCCGAACCAATCATCCATCCGTAGGTGATACGGAATAGGAAACGCCCGTAACGAAGGCCAAAACTACGGGCTTCGTGCTTAGGGAGTAGGCCCCCTGGTGACGGATGTCAGACGGCTGAATACGAAACAAGGGCATTATCTGTTTTTCAGGAAGCTTCTAGAATGTTCTTGAAGCTTCGACTCGCCCTTATTGGCCGAGCGGATTACATCAGGAGTAGTTAGAAAAAGGTTCGCGTTATGCCTACACGTAAATTTTATCAACCACCAACCATCTAACCTATTAACAACATAGTTAATAGAGTTTAAAGCAGTTTCGGTTTTCGGGTACCAAATGGGGCTGGAGAAACCTAAGTAAATAAAAACAACAAGATAAAAATGTTAAGGTACGTATATTTAATATTAAAATACATCAATTCACAATGTAAATACAAAAAAATTTACATGTAAACAAATTCAATTGATACAAAAAAATATTAGATATTTTTAATGTCTTAGCACCACATGGTTTTCTTCAGTTTATTTTGTTTTTCAACTGGCAACATAAAGTTGAAACCTAGCTTTAATTCACTCTATAGTTTCATTTAGTTTCTTTTGAAAATAACATAGTAAATTGTATATCCGTTGCATTTTTCTTAAAAACACATTTTTTGTTGGTAGATACGGTACCGAACTTTCATCAAATGGAATTTTAAAAAACTTGTTTCTAAAAAATACATGTTACAACCGCTAATTGAGCACAATTTGCACTATCCCATTGCCCTTTAAATCCCACACTCACATAGCAATCAAGGCAAGAAATACTTTTTAAGTATATAAAAGTAATGGGCTTAAGACACCAAATTGCTAAGTTGACGACTCTTCATTTTGACAGAAAAAAATCTACTTTTTAGATTTTTTTCTGTCAATGCAAAATTTTGCAAGATTTGATTCCAAATTAGAAAAACAGCCCGTCTTGCCTCAACTGCTAGGTATTAACTCTTCATTGACTTACATTTACCTATATACAACTAATATTAGTGTTGGCAGAAAAAATAAGGAAAAAGCGAAAAAACTTCAATAACCTTTACCGAGATTATTAAAATTTAAAACAAAATGTTACTATTTCAAAAAATATTCAAAATGTACATAAAACTACAGACATTTAAAAGAATATTAATAATTATATTCACTGATTGTTAGGAAGCGTTATTAATTCATTTTGGCACATTGTTAGTTTAATTATATTTCATAAATTTTATTTTATTGAAACTTATGATAAACTACTATAACGACCTTTCTAAAAACTTGTTATTTAAAATAATGGTATATTTTGTATACAATCTACCTACGGACGGACAAACTTCATGCTAGGTCTATTAAGTAGGTACATATAGAGCTAACTTGAAACAAAATACAAAAGTATCATGCCAATAATAATTATGTTAAAGATAAACATTAAAAAAATAATTCCACGTGAAAAATATACACTTGCAATGTAACTCTATACTTCATACCGGAAATATACACTTGTATACTTAAACAATTTATTTATCTCATAAAAATAATGCCATGCAATAAATTTTATATAAAATTAATTCAATTACAAGTATTATGTCACTCAAACAGGTATTAGTCACGAATGGACGGAATCGCATTACACTAAAACATCGAGGATTGTAAGAAAAAATCAATAAAAAAGGCAGTGACAATTATCACTTGAGTAACTTTGAGCATAACACAAAACCTACAATATTTTGTTACTGCTAATTACATTCAATTCCTGAGATTTTTTTCAATTTACAAAATTGCGTAAAACGCCATCTATTACTCGCAACATAACTTACAACTTTCTGAATCGCGCTATTGAAGTTTTCTATTCGCGCCACTCTCGAGAAGCTTGGAAGGTTCGCACTTCAGATGATGAGAAGGTCGTTAATCCTTGTGGACCTGAAAGAGATAGGAACTCATGGTTTAGTCTGATTGACCTGATTGACTTTCAGATGGCAAATAGATGAATAGATAGATGGCGTCAAGATCGGGTATATCAGTACTGTCTTCCCATTTGATAGTAACAGCAGTATACGATCAGTAATTTTATTGTAAACCATTGATTTACAGACGAAATGTACAAAAAAGTGAGCTCTTTTAAGAACAGTTAAAATAATGCTTGTCATGGGATTTGTAAATAGAAAAGTAGTATTTGGAAAATTTGAAGTATTTCTTCACACGAAGTTTCATATTTATCTCTTCAAAACATATTATCAAAAGATCCTCACCTCTAATCCTGCGTCCAGGCGTGGGTGTGACGTCACCTTCAGGAGCTGTCCATTGTTCCACCACCTCGGTCGCTGAGCGCGCCAGCGACGGCTGACTCACTGAGCGATTCAGCGAGTGACGGGACCAGGACCTGATGAGATTTCACATAACATTTTAGAACTATTGAAGCAAAAGCAGGACATTATAGCAAAAACATCTAGTGATAATACCCCAGTTTCAGTTTATAAAGTTTGTAAAAACCATTGCGACGGTCTTTTCTTTACACTAAATCCTTTACCTTTAACTACTTAGATTCATTTAAGCCTTGTCCCGGCAAGTTTTGAAATGGTATTTGCTATGGGGCGCTTAGACCACTACCCAAAATGTAGGAAACAGCAGATTTTTTTTCGCAATTTCTGGTTTGGTCCCATAGTAAAAGTTGTTTATAATGATGAGTACAACGACCTCTTAGGCCGTGCGCTACGTTAGGCGTGCGCACGGCGCGGGCGCCCGCGTGGCGTGCTGTTTTCATGTAATCTCATAGATCAGCGCATCGCAGCACACAGGAAACAGCACGCCACGCGGGCGCCCGCGTGGCGTGCTGTTTTCATGTAATTTCATAGATCAGCGCAGCGCAGCACACATGAAACAGTTCGCCACGCGGGCGCCCGCGCCGTGCGCACGCCTAACGCAGCGCACGGCCTAAGAGTTTGTCCGTTATTTAAATTACACTTTGTATATGCCAGTCGCGCGGTAAACTCTGCTTGCGCGATGCAGGATTTGTGTGGTGTCAGGACTTTGATGCTTAGTTTGCATGTTACCTATACACAAATGCTTTATCACACACTCTGCCAATCTGTTCTCAACTACTGCATCATAACATGGGGTGTAGCACATAAGACGCATCTAATGAAAGTGGAGTGCGCTCAACGGGCTCTTCTTAAGGTAACTTACAAGAAACCAATGCGCTTCTCGACTGACACACTGTACCAAGAGACTGGTGTTCTGCGTGTGCGCCAACTATACATTCTGGCAGTGGCATTGAAGTACCACAAAACTGCCCATAGCGCGTTAACATACACCAGCGTGCGCTCTCTAAGAAATGCAAATAAGCCCAAATGGCTTAAACCTAAAGTTAGACTGTTCTTCGGCAACAAATGCTTTCTTTATATGGGGCCATTTATTTACACTAAGCTCAACAATGAAATGAACATACTGCAGTTGACTAAGAATAAATGTAAAAATCATCTTTCCAAATTTCTGGCACATATGGACTATGAAAGCACGGAGAAGTTCATTAACTCATGAGCACAACACACACACATTCATCACACTAATACATAAAAAGGTCGATTTGGACCATATGAGCGAATGCTTTTTCTGTTCCCACTTGTTTTCCGGATTCTTTTTGTTGGTGTACTCATACCCACAGAAATGTTAGGGATACAGGAATGAGATTGCTGTCACCCTTCCTCTGGTTTCTGTCTTCATTTGGTTCAAACCCACCTTAACTCACTCATTCATCACACACCTACACCACACATGTATAAAAATTACAATAGAATACACTATACACGTTTTATTTTGTCAATTACTTTGTTAATTTGTTTGTATGAATACCTATCGACCGATTATGTACCTTATCTTGTAAGACGAAGGAGACTAGTCTCCACGACACAGGGAATCCTAGTGTGGAGGCTAGTGTTATGAGAATATTGAATGCTTAATTCTTGCACAATAAAGTTTTTATTATTTATTTATTACAATCGTTTTCACCGTGACATTTGTGTGACCTAAAGAAAATTTTTGGAGGCAACTGAGCCTCAAGACACGATCAAAAATCGAGTTAAAAACCCGTCGCGTACGCAGAAAGACTTCTCATCGCGCTGGAGAATCAAGGTGTACTCACTGGTTCTGATGGAAGGGATGTTCGGAGTCGCTATCGTCGTCGTAGTACCGACCGAGCTGCGTGCCGCCCGACACCTCGGAGTGCGTGTCCGCTTGCTCGCGCGCGTAATCCACCATCATCTCTGACATTGATCTGGTAGAGAAAACAGGGCTTTAGGAAGTTTCAGCTCATTTTATCATCACAAATCTGCAATTTTTTTTCTGACATGGTAATTTTACGGTAGACATATTGGCAAAATAATATATTCGATTTGATGCCTTTTAGAACGTAACAATATTGTATATGTTACGTTATAGGTTATAGTTAAAAATATAAAAACTAAGTAAATGATACCTAAATATTTCGGAGATTTAAAAACTATATTTCAAATTATATTACTTCAAAGACTAAATCATATTAGGTACTCGCATTACAGAGTGAATGCTTCCCTTTCCTGGTTACTATTATTTCCTTCAGTCTAATCCAGTTCAAATTCAAAATGTTTTATTTCACATACAGATCTACATGGCAACTTATAAAACGAAACTACTTGCATGGTTCCAATTGGTCGTTTGGTTTATCCTCAATCTCCTTTGGGGTTTAACCCTTCGAACCTTTTGAACGTGGATCCACGCGAATATCTGCCTAGAATTTTCCCAAGTTCTATGTTGAGCCAGTTTAACCGGATGCAGCTGAATACCATTCTTTTATATGGAGCTACTGCCTATCTGACTTCCACAGCTCTGGCATAGCACGGCATTGCAGTTAGCTGTTTTTTAGAATCTGCTTCTAAGTACCCACCTCATATCAACATGGTCACTGCGGTAGGAGGACCGACGGGATCTCTGCGGATCCCGCAGTGAGGTCGCGTCGCTGTCGTACTCATACAGGGTCGGTAACGAGCTGCGCCGGGAACGAGAGTCCCACTCTGTCTTCTTGCGGTAGCGGTTCTATAACAAAATTGGTTGGAATCAAATGTTTTTCAAATTACTGTGTTGCGATGGACAACTAAAAAGTCTTCAAAGTGTTGTGGTAACATATCAGAAAGACAACATAATTTAAAATAAGTATGCAAACTTCGAAATAAAAATCGGGCTTAACCAACCAAGAAATAGTAATAGGTAGTTGAAAAGAAGCTCTTAGATTTCCCGGTATTTTTGGTTTTCGCAACGAAGTAGTTTTAACGAACTTTGCAGACGGGAAGACCTTTCAAGCTTCTTAGGTGCTGGTAAAAATCTCGTTCCATCAACACCTGAGCTATACAATATCAACCTCACTCACTTCACTCCTTACCTTAGGCTTATCCGGAGGAGGAGCCAGTATGCGAATAATGACCTCCCACTTAGGAGGCGCATACAGCGGCGCGAACCGATGATCATGCGCCACTCTGCTGAACTCCTCCCTAGTACTGGAGCGCGCGAGCTCACGGCGCAGAGTGCTCTCGTGAGTGATGAGCTCGCGCCAGCGCAGACGCTCCTCGCGGGTGAGGCGGTACGAGCGCTCGGTTTCGGCTAGGACCTGCGGATGTAACACATTGTATGTTAGATGAGGGAGCACTGTATCTCTATCTCTCTCTGTGTCTCTCTCTCTGTAGCTACGCTTGCCGCGGTTGGTGCGTGGATGAGTGACCTTGGTCGAAAATTAAATTCCATAGTTGATTTCTTTTTTTTAGTGTATCTACCTAGGTTATTTTCTATTTAAAAAGCTCAAGTTGCTGCATGACGTGCTAAAACTGCTGACAACGTCATCAAAAACCACACTGTTCAGATCAAAAACTCCAAAATCTTACCTCATCCTGAGCCTCGGTCTTCAGCACTCTGGTCAGTACACTCCAGTTGACGGGCACAGGTGGTGCAGGTATTGGCTCGGGCACATCCTCATCATCTTCATCCCTGAACAGAGGGTTGCGGGCTGGAGGCAGTTCCGGGAGTAGAGGAAGGTCTGATGATGGAGACTGGTACACCTGGCCGGTTTGCTTGATCAGTTCCGGGGAGAATAGGTCAGGGCCGCCTTTACCTGGTGACAATGAGATATAGAGTCAATTGTGGGACCGAAAGTTATTTATAGCGGGATAAATTGCTAGTGTCTCTTCCCATTGAATCAAACTGTTTTGACTACAAAAAGTGTTACTAAGCTTTTTGTAGTCAAAACAGTTTGATTCAATGGGAAGAGACACTAGCAATTTATCCCGCTAGGTGTCGCATCGTCACTGGTGTTGTTTACTTGTCAAACACCATGATTTTTTTACGAATTTAAATAATCATTTAATTATGAATTTATTATTTTTATTATGATTTTTTGATTATGTCAATGTAGTGCATTGAATAAGTTTTTTCATTATTATTACTTTTAAAGTGTTTTGTTTGTATTTAGGTCAAATAACGCAGTTTTTTTTTTCTTTTCATGTAACAAAATTGTAATAAAAAAAGTAATTAAAAAAACTAAAAAACCCGACTGCGGTAAAAGTTAAGTTAAAAAAAACTGAAAAGCTAAAAACAAGCCCAATTTAAATTAAATTAAATTTGGAAGCAGGCGGGACCCGTTTGTGTTTGAAAATATAAAAAATGGAATGGGTCCCGCCTGCTTCCAAATTTAATTTAATTAAAAATGGGCTTGTTTTTAGCGTTTCAGTTTTTTTTAACTTAACTTTTACCGCAGTCGGGTTTTTTAGTTTTTTAATAACTTTTTTTATTTCCAGCTTTTTAGTTTACAAATATGAAAAATTTCGCAGACGATTTAGTTCTTGCAAGGAGTTTTGAGGGTTATTTTGATTTCGATTTAATTTTCCTGTTTTTTACGATTTGTCACTTCGGATTGCTTTTAACCATATAAGTTGTATATATTTTTGTAATCACCTTTTAAAACCCTTCAATTTGATATCCCATTCGATAGTATTAGAAGAAAAAAAATTTTGAACTCCACAATATAGAACCCCAAATCCGCCATTTTACTTTGTTTTTTATTTTAATGTAGCCAGTGACACTCGCGCTACCAAGACAAACCTAAAGACGTATAATTTATCCAAATCCGTTCATTCGTTTAGGAGTTACGAGGGAACAAAGAAACGGACATACATACATACATACTTACATATAGGTCAAATACATAACCCTCCTTTTGGGCTTCGCCGCAGTCGGGTAAAAAAACGTAGGTACACTATTTTCCTGCAGATGAGGAACGAAGATAACTGTGGGTCTATTCCTAAAAATTGGAAACCAAGTTCAGCGGCAAGGTTATGTAGTGTGCGTGTGTATCCTTAAAGACAACAGACCGACAGCAGCTGACAGTTACCAGCAGGGTGGCGACGTCTGTAATTATCTTTGCCCGTCCCTCCCCATTGTTTAAGTATGCAAAAAATCTACTAAAATGCTTTTGGATGAAGTCAAATAGAACCTGCAATTTAATGACAGGTTGAATCTTTGTGGATACATCACAGCTAAACTATCCTAATTAGCAGTTTAGTTAACAGCCCAGCCTCGGAACCGCTCGCTACGCTCACTCGGCTCGGGCGTGGTTGGTCACTTTTCTAACCTAACCTAACCCATTTGGTCGGGGTGCTCTGGCTTAGTTACTGCAACCAATTCGTCTAGCAGTAGATTTTTTCTCAAAAAATGTCAGCATCATTATGGCCTTACTTAGCCATTACCAACAATAATCAATGACACAAGCAAACATCATTACGTATAAAATCACTCAAACTTAC
This sequence comes from Cosmia trapezina, assembly GCA_905163495.3. NCBI lineage: Eukaryota > Metazoa > Arthropoda > Insecta > Lepidoptera > Noctuidae > Cosmia > Cosmia trapezina. Next base: position 28,623,580 of record LR991022.1, read on the forward strand.
CAATATACTTTTGCGGCGGCAACGACAGCGGAACCCTCTCCATTTTAGGCGTTAACGTCATCCCTGACGCAGAACTAATGTCCGAGAAGTTCTCCCACTGTGCCTCCGGCACGGTGTGGTTGCGGATGGTGACGTCGAAGTGCGGGGGAGGGGGAGGCACCTGCTTGTACTCAGTAACGAGCCGCTTGTGACGCTCGATATCTTCGATGGTCTTCTTCTCCGTGATCGTGCGGAGGAACACGTCGTCTACGACATGGGAGGTGATCTCGGGTTTCCTGGGGGAAGAGATTGTTTATGAAGACATGTGGGTATAATATTGTAGGTGAAGTATAAGCCGGTAATGGATTTAATTACGGCACAGTAGTTCAGTAGATGGCGCTATTTACTGGTATAACTTACATACATCATGAAAATATATAAATACAGGGTGGAATTTTTCATCGGTTATTGAAAAAAAAATCTGATCTTCCATACATTTTGACCGTGTAGGTATTGCATTATTGTAGGAAACTGCCGATTTTTTTTTTCAATAACCGATGAAAAATTTTTATCCGTTTGCGCGTCGATGGGGACCCTTCCGCCCTGTATAAGTAATATGCTTTTTGCACAAAAATATATCAAGTTCAGCAGTAGTAGCTTTTTATATATTATATTATGTTATCCTACATCATGCTGCACTGCAAACTGTTATGATAATAACAGGATGTATTTTACGTTTAAGAATTTGGAGTAGTCTTTATTTTTTGGGAACGAAGTTCTTTAACGCGGCTTGCGGTAGGAGTAAACCGGCAGAAATCGTCACGTAACGATAACGCGTTATGTCGTCAGTTGATAAAAACTATATTAAATGGAATGTATGAACGAGTCGAATGCCGTAATTACAGACACAATTAAAAAGCCATTGTGTCTCGAGTGGATCCACGTTCCGGCTACAAAGGGTTAGACAACAAAAACTGTTTGGCTAAAAACTATATTAAATGGCTCTGTATTAAAAAACAAAAACTGTTTGGCTAAAAAATATACTAGATGGCTCTGTATTGAAAAACTTTTTGGCTAAAAAATATACTAGATGGCTCTGTATTAAAAAACAAAAACTGTTTGACAAAAAATATACTAGATGGCTCTGTATTAAAAAACAAAAACTTTTGACACTTGAGACCATACTAGATGGCTTTGTATTAATACATAATATACAGTGAAAGGAACTGCATTCCAACGGATTGTTCCGCGATACCACCGACTTTTTTTTCCTAAGTTACTATCCCATAATCTTACAATAAAGTTCGCTATGCGTGATTGTGACTCACCTGGCTGGCATGATGGGTGTTTCAGGAATGGGTTCCAGACTCTCCATCAGCATCTCCTGTTCTTCCGTCTCCAGGCGCTCTCTCATCACAGGAGGTGGCGGAGGAGGTTTCTGTATTGAACAAAATATTTTAATTTCTTCCGAAAAGACGCATAAAAATCAAAGACAAAACGTCTTTTTTGTAGCACTAAGAAACACTGAGTTGTGTGACCTGTTGAGTAATAAAGGCCAAAGGTTTCTTTGGAGATTTATGAAAACTTAAACTACTGTTGTGCCGTCGCTGATCAAGTTTCTTTAGAGCCTCGTGATCCTGTTAGGCGTTAGCATTACTCCCCATACTTCTACTAACAACTACTTTTAACAAGTTCTTATAGTCCTTTTTTATTTCAAAAAAAGACACAAGTCTTAGGGACTCTCCTACTACTAATTTCACTGAATATTATACCTTCCCACAGATAACTGTGCAATAAAAGTCATTGATGCCCTCTACCAATGTATTCCAATATTTCAAAACGATACGAAAAAATGTTAAGGCAGTGTGCATCCTTGACGCGTGCACGTGGCTTGTTTTTTTTTTTGAGACTTTTTAGTACAAGTGGGGTTAGTGACTTTTATTGCACGCTTTCTGGCGTATGGTATAGTAAAATTACGAAATTAGTATACCTTGATATGGAACATCCTGGCGTGCGATCTGTCGGTAACTTCGGTGACAGAGTGCGTGTCAGTCATCTCCGTGTTGAGCGAGACGATGGACCGCGGACGTCTCGACCACTCCTGGTTAGTCACACGGGATGATGATGGAATTATTAATATTATTGCAATGGCCATGACGTGAGTGTGCACACACTTTCTCTTTCTCTGGATGAGGGTGTACTTTTAAATGTGTGACTGCGATGGACTTTGATTTGGATGCTGATAGTGACCTTGTGTGTGTGTTTTTAAATAATTATGGTGATCTTGTGTGTGCGTAAGTATGTGTTTAATATTTTATTGTGATTTCGACATTGTGCAATACGTGATGTTTGTGCGTGTTTGATCATTAAATATTTTGTTTATTATTTTTAAGTGAAATGTTATCATTGTAATGACCAGACGCAGGGCTATTATTGTAATTGATGAAATATTTAGTCATTTATTTTCACGCCATCATATCATTAACATGAATACCGTGCAATACTTTTGTCTCCCAACTTTACATAATCTAGATATTAAAATCCACACTCATCCAGTGCTCTTTCACTCCCAACGCCCAATTCTACCCTCATCTTCCCTCCAACCTACCTGTTTATCCCGTGACACCTGCGAGTACACCGCAGGTGGTCGTGGCGGTCTCTCCGGTGGAGGTAACTGTGAAGCACGCGCGGGAAGTGGGAGGGCCACAGGAGATACTGTGCGGACTGACTCCTGGCGCTCGTGCTCTTCCGAAATCATCGTTTGTCTGTGAATGGTGAAAATTGTGTCGGTTTAATAAGTTGTCGTGAAAATAATTTAAATAATTTGGTTGACTTCGAGACCTCCTTTTTTTTAAAGAAAGAAAGAAAGAAAAACTATTTATTCCCGCGAAAAATGACGCACATACATTCGTTTTTTACATAATCCTAAAAAATAAAAAACAATTGGGTAGCTAAATTTTAAACTTAAAAAGAAAAACAGCAAATACTTAATTATGCGTCACGAACGCACGAAACGGCTAACGCTCAGCATAATGCCGTGACCCGTGCACGAAGGCACGAGTCAAGGCGCTGGTTTAAGAGGCATCGCCCATACATTGCTATCTCAAGAGACAAACCTGATGATGATGAAATGTCTCAATGCCTTTCTTAGAAAAGGCACATGGGATTGTGTTATCACCATCACCCACCACCAGTGCAACAGTAATTAGCTTATTAAGGCAAGTTTCTCGACCCGAGTCGAGCTAACTCGAAGCACAAGTTGGGCGCCATTAGAAGCTATTAATGGCGCCCAACTGGGCTTCCAATTCGAAATGCTATAGTTATTTCGTGTAGAGTATAAGATTCTCACCTGATGCTTCCTCCGTCGGTCTCGGTGAGCGTGATGGTGGAGGGTGGCGAGGGTGGTACGACGGGGCGCTGCACACGCACGCGCACGTCGAAGGCGGGCGCCGCGCCTGATACTAGGCGCGCGTTGCTTGTCATAGCTTCACGAGTGGAGCCGTAACCTAGTTGTAGAAGACGGTTTATTAACGTAAGGTAAACTTAGACCATTAGTAGGTAGACAGGCATTCGTAACAATTGTCTGTTACTGCGTAAATGAGTCCGTTTTACGACATTAAATGTAATGTCGTCTACGCAAATGGCAGGAAATTACATAATTAAGTTACAACGTTTACATTATTTATGAGAAGCACTTTAGTCCCAATTGGGCGCCATTAGTGACTATTGGCACCCATCTGGGTGCCACTGTCGGCCACTGGCGCCCAACTTAAAATATGAACGCCATCATTATTTAATAATAAATAATATTTTGTACCAATGTTTTGATTTCAAAATGTGTCCATGGAGTTTCTTGCCCGGTCTTCTCCATAGGAACCTACTACGCTTTGAAATAGGTAACTTCCTTTTTTTGACTAACCGACTCTTTGACAATTCAAATGTGTCTGTAACACTACTTCCCCACTGCTCAACTAGATTGCTCAACTGCATAAAGTTGAGCAGTGGGTAATACCGACAGCTCAACTGGTAATTGCTCAACTATGAATAGTTGAGCAGTGGGTAATACCCGCTGATCAACTAAAACTGCACAACTATATTTATATAGACTAGAAATAAAAACTCCAAATCTCATAATTAATAATATACTTCACCAACTACTAAGAAATCTTAAAATTATTTTTTTTTAACATTAAGTTAAAAAACTTAGAAAAACACTGTAAGTACCCCTAATATACGTGAAATCATATGAAATAAAATTGTTTATTCCGTAAATAGGATAACGGAATCACTTTTACACGTGAACACGTCATATTAAAAAAATAAAATAAAAAATAAGCTAGATGAAGTCGACATTTCCTATCTCGACCCTGAGAAGAAATGGCGAAACAAACTCACGGGTTCAAAGTCTCTTTTAATGTCCAGACATAATCTTGGTCTGATCATGTGAGGACCATGTAGATCCATATCTGAAATGGTTTTTTGAGGAAAGAACCATACCTACCAATTTGAGTGGACCCGTCCAGTCAGTGCAAGCATTTGTCAACAATCGTGTAGCTCAACTCTGGATTTAAGGAGCTTACTCTATGCATGCTTGTCCCAGATCCTCTATTCGGTCCCACAAAAAAAAACAAGTTTTTAAATTAAAATCAACGCAATCTAAGTAGTCCGTTTGGACGTTTCTCATTACCATTAGACATGCCGCGGTAACTTTGTATGAGCGTCTACGAAGAAATCAAAAAATCGAATTCGTAATCCTAGTTAATTACTATGTTATCCATACATTATTACAATGAGTATCATTCGTAAGCACCAAGTTTTACTTTGTATTGGAAAAATGCGCTCAAAAACACGAATTAATTGTTGATTAATATTCCGACAAGACGTTATTACAATGTCATGTCTTGGGGGTTCGGGGCCGCAGAGTTGTGACCGTTCTAATCCTCACTAGTCAATCATTATCAATTAGTCAATCATTAGTCTACATTATCAATGTCAATTACAAATAAGTAAATAAGTGTATTAAATAGGTATTATCAATAGATTAGTGGCCAGTGTCCCCAGAGTAGTTGAGCAGTAGATTATATGTTTGATTTTATAACAGGATGACCTACTGATCAACTAAGTTGAGCAAAAAATAGTTGAGCTATAGAGCATAAATGTTCGGTAGTACAAACTATGTCCTACAGCTCAACTGCTCAACTAGTTGAGCAATCTAGTTGAGCAGTGGGGAAGAAGTGGTCTGTAATTTAGTTTAATTGAAATAAATGCTTAGAATTTGATTTCGGTGGATCACTTAAGTACTCATACTCAGAACGTCCTAGAACTATTCTCCTACCTTCGCTATGATAAGACTCATCCATCATGAAGGCGGCGTTGCTATGCGCTTGTTCGGCTTCACTCGGCGTCTCCGAAGGGTAGTCGGAAGGAATCGTGTCGGAAGCCACGCTGCCTACCTCGGCGGCAGCAGGGTAGACTGGGTGAGCTCGTGGAATTTTGACTTCTGTTGGAAGTTGATAAGGTTTAAATTAGAATGACTCTTTGTGGCATTACTGGTTTTGTGTGGTTACAACGGTAGGTTCCTTGTCGTACATTAATCAACAGTCATCTATGAAGTGGGTGTTTTCACAGACCCTAATCACACAATACCAATTACTGTAGACCACAGAAGTATTGTGCAATATCGTTCAGTTACTGTTCAGCAAAATTATACTAATAATAATTACTTATACTATTTCAACGTTTTTGGAAGTGAGAAGTCTACTACAAACCGATGGTGCAGATACTGAATGTGTTAGTATATGTAATCTGATCTAAACTATTTTCTTCTTAGAACTCAGTTCTAGATAGTATGCAACTTGGGACTTGGGAACTTTTTCTGAACAAGTCACTCCTTACTGTTCCTTACCTTGTATACTCTCCCTGCTAACAATAGAAGCAGAGGAGTCATCGATGAACCTCCTCGGAGCGGGGAGGGCTCGTCTCCTGAGACAGAGGTAGGATACTCCCAGACCCAAGAGTAGCAGCGTGAGGAACAGGATCGCGCAGATTATCATCAGGATTTGGGTTCCTGCGAGGGGAGCCGTGGCTGGCAGGGGGCCGGCTTCGGGCCTGTGAGGAGAAAAAAAGAGGGTTTTTATAATTCCTGCATTGTTATTAGGATAAAAAATACAATTTGGTATTGGTTTTACTCATGGTAACCATAACCAGTAGATTAAGTGATTAGGGATATCGAATTACCGTTTTGCCAAACCCTGAAACTATCTTGTGTCATACTTTGAAAGATGGACTGAAGTCCATCTGATCTCCATCACGCAAGAGCTTGTCCGCGAAAGCGTTTTGGTAAGTAAATTAGATTAATTTTTGTTTGAACTATTCTAGGCCGAAACCATTTTAGGTATTTTCTAGAATTGTATGATCATTAGCTAATACCTAATATTATCTAAGCTATCAATGAACACTTACGTGAAGATGAGGGGGTTGAAGACCGGCTTGGGAACGATGGGTGGCGGGTACCGGCACACGATGGTAATGACCTCGTCTCCATCCATCTCCAGTCCTGGGTGGAACCGAACCACTATGTTGTTCGTAAATACTCGGAGAGGATCCTGGTGGGAAGGTCAATAATTTAGTTCCCTGTTCTAAGAAGGCAACTACTTCGATGACTTCAATTAAAGAAAATAGTGAGCTGATAATGTTGATATCGCCTCAAATACTGATTTACTTAAACATACATGATATTTACTTTTTCTTCATTTCATTTTTTAACTACGTTCATCGTATCGGATTTAGTTTACCTAGGTCAGCCCTAAATCAACTACTAAAACATTTCAAGACCAGAAGAAGTGAGACATATCCTCAAATATTTTTTATCATCACGTCAGCATCATTTATGATAAATTATTTGGTATTAATCCTGCTTTGGCTTTCATACTGATCCTACACACATTTCTATCTATACTCCATAGGTTTAGGTAATTAAATAAAGGTAAACAAAAAAAAAACACGTGGTCAACAGACTAAACGTAATACCTGTCACTTCAGTCGTCATCCTACGTCACAGTTGTACTCTTCAATTTTATTTAGCAACGTTATACAACAAATTGAAGAGTACAACCGTGTCGTAGCATGATGCCGGGGCTACACTATACGGACATCTCCGTTGATTATGGCGTTAATAACCGTATAGGTGTAGCCACCACTACGGCGATAATTTGACAACGGCATTCACATTGCCCATGGACGAGGGGTGTGAATTCAATGAGCATTGACGTTGACCGTTCAAGTATGGCCACTCAATTCATCGCGTTGAACAACGGAACAGTTACCGCGATGTTTAAAGCGTTTATGACGTATATTGTGGCCCGGCATGACGACTGACGACTGAAGTGACAGATATTTAGTCGGTTAACCAGACACCTGGTTTTTTTTTTGTTTACCTTTATTTAATTACCTAAACCGATGGAGTATAGATAAGCTTATACAGCTACCACAAAAATCTTTGTACAAAAAGGTGTTCTCTACACAGCTTACCTGCTTGGTGCCACATCCTTTGAGAGGCAGTTCCAGCTTGTAGGACAGAGCTCCCTTGCCCACCACCTGGCAAGCCGAGTGGCGGTCGAAGTCCGCGTACGCTATGCCATAGAACTTCTCGTTGAATTTCAACTCGATCTGAAACACGTTAAGTTAATATTTAGTACTTACCTACCAAATTATTAATTTTTGGCTATAACATTTCGCAGAACACCAAATATCTTTGGTTTTAATGCTGTTGTAACCACGGACAAGAAAAAAAAGTAGGCTTCCGCGCCACGCACATCAAAAGTGAGGTCTTTTCGGAATTATATTCTATTGAAGTTTAACCCAATTATGTTTTCATTCAGTCAGAGTAGTCAATAAATACATATCCAAAAATTAAAACCATACAAGCTGCAATAGTGAAATTAATGGTTACGAAAAATCCCCCAATTTATTTTGGTATCACCTTATATCATTTCACATATCAAACATAGATAGAAAGTTAAGTACCTACCTACGTTCACATGGCTCTAAATCCAAATATATCACACACAACCCTATAAAATCTAATGTAACCGATGTTAAGATAACCGCTTGCTAACAAGTACTGACTATAAAGGAATTTCACATATCTCCGGCACAAATCTCAACGAGTCGTTATCGTGGTACTCATAGATACACGCCGGACGACAGCCACAGAGCACCCAACGGTTACCGATAGTTAAGGCGAGTAGTGCCGCCAACTATCGCCGATTCTGCAAGCGTTCTCCGACAGTCGTTTCTCCTTTGGACTGATCACCGACAGGACATTTCATTTTTGAGAGAACGTTTCACCTATGGATGTTTCGCCGACAGAATGGTTCGCATTTGTTTAGCGCCACCATTAAAAAAAAAAATCATAAGTCTGGAGAATTGGAACATTTTGAAATTTCATATGCTCACATTTTTAGTTAGATGAGGTAGGTCAAGTGAGGTCAAAAAAATCAAAACTAAACCTCCTGGTTTCGAAGCCTTAGCAGTTACGCCAAAAACGGATTCCACCTCGTCTTACAAAAAATGTGAACATAGGAAATTTCAAAATGTTCCATATCTCCAGACCATGAACGAATTAACCACTGGACCCGACATATAAGCGGACGTACCTTTACCGGTCTTGTCAGTAACCAGGAAATTCTAGCCTTGGTCGCTTGTTTTTGCGTCAGTCTCAAGCACTTACTTGTCACAAAACATCGCCTAAAAATGTCTAAATGTTCAGTTAAATGGTGTAAAAACTATAGCGGCGGCAGAAGCAGCACTATTTCTTTTCACTTGTAAGTACATTATTTTATTACATTTATTTATTTATCACAAAATTTAATCAAATGTAATATGGGTGAACGAGTTTTCATACATTTGTATCTTATGTCAGGTCTAGTGGTTTCGTTGATGCTCCAGACTTATGATTTTTTCCCAATGGTGGCGCTAGTTGGCATTACTACTCGCCTTAAACGGACCGTTAGTACTTTACTATTGACAAACGTATTGGTGGTATTGGTGTCAATGCAGGTTAACTGCATTATAGTATGTTCTTTGGTCATTCATTTATTTTCCTTCGTTCAGCAATCAAATTCATTGAGTCAACACTTCATAAATAATACTATCAACTAGGTATCTAATTCTTGGTACGGAACAGATGTTGTAAGTTTGTGACGATGCTTCATCTCAGGGTAATCAGATAGAAAAGACCGACCTCATCTAGTTTTATTTTAAAATATTATTTCATGTTTTTTATAACCTATTTAGTATTTACATTAATACATCATTTAACATTTTGAGTGGTGTTATTAGAATAGAGTCCGAATAATGATAATTTCTACCAAATGTGGCGCCATTTTATACATAGGTAAATAGCTATAGCGAAAGATGGCGGCCGATAAAATGGCGTCTAATCACTATGTTGCCAATATCAGGGTTATTGGTTATGGACCAATATTTAATTCTCTTAAGGGGTCACTGTACTCATCATTATGAATAACATTTACTATGGGACCAAACCTGATATCGCGAAAAAAAATACATTTTTTCAGTACATTTATCTACTTACATGATTACATCAAACTCGTCAAAATGTAGGGAGCAGCTGATTTTTTTAAACAAACCATGAGCATAATATTATTTGAGTTCGCAAAAAGTTGGATGTCCCATAAAATCAGGAGTGCTGAGTTGAAATCCAGTCATAGGTAATCAAATGACCAAAGTACATAAAGTTCCAGCAGGTCAAGCTACTACAATATGTCAAATTACTTTAATAGATTTTTATCTTTATCGCTAAAGATTTAGGTTCAAGGTTGATTGGGAAAATTTGACAGTGTCGGGTGGCTTGAACTGCTGTCGTCTGTACATTCTATAATCGGTGACGGTAATAGAAAAGTCCAACCCTGACTCTACCACAAAATGGTCGTCTTCCTCACTTAGGTTTTAAGACTTTCGAATTTCAGTTACCTACCACTACATTTTAGGATCTCAGTAAATTCCAACAAATACATACCTGCATAGAACCAGCGGCACAATTCAGGGCAGCCTTCGTTCTGTTCAAGAATATGACAGGACTCAAATCATCCAGCTTTGTGACCTGCAACAAATATGAAATAAAAAGAAAGAAAATAAGTTTATTTGTGTCTAATATTATGATGTCACATATAATAATTGAAAATAAGGAACAAAAACCAGCCAAGTGCGAGTCGGACTCGCACACGAAGTGTCCCGTACGTTAGAATAATATGTTTAACAATCGCAAAGATAACTTTGTATTTTATAATAATATACTGTGAATTACAAGGTTATTTTTTGCAGTTGCAGAAAATCGCCCATATTTAAACAAAACACCTTATGAATAAAAAAAAAATAAAAAGTTTAAAAATAAAATAAAATTATGGCTGAAACCATTAAATTTCGACGAAATAGAAAATCTATTCCTAATTTTAAAATAAAAATAAAGCAGTAAAACACAAAACCCACTCTCACATTGCCACATACACACACGCACTCCCACACCCACAAACATGCACATGCACACACACACACTCACCCACACACACACACACACACACACACACACACACACACACACACACACTATTTTTTAGTTCGCAGATTGTAAACTTTTGGTTATAAACTTAATTAATAGATAAATTATTATAAGTTATAATTGTAACACTTTAACTCGACATATTTATCTGGAAGGATCTGATTCCCAACATACAGCTAACGCTAGTTTGGGAAACAGGGCTTGCACATGAAATGTAAATACTTGCTGTCGCAATAAAGATTTTGTATTTGTATTTGAATTGCCGTTTTTAGTATTTGTTGATTAAATACTACTACAGAAGTTTCAAATTCCTAACTTGTTTAGTGGTTGCGATAGAGCTCGTACAAAAATGTTCTAAAATTTACATTTTTAGGGGGGGTAAGTGTAAATTTTAGACCATTTTTTTTTTTGTATCAAAAAATTCTCCCTCATCTGAGTAAAAATGTATGCTTAGGAAATTGCAAAACGTTCCATAACTTCTGACTTATTAATTTTTTTCTCAATGGTTAGCAACTATACTCACCTTAAGTACATAAAATCACCTCGTTGAAACAAAAGCTAAACGAAACAAAATCTAAACTGCTTTGTTCCCGATAGGAACAGCCCATCTCTTCACATAACAGTCTAGAAACGCGATTACATTATGGTGTTATCATAGAAATATAAAAAACATCTAGGGGTGTTATCTAAAACAAATTGACAATAGTGGGGTACATAATGATAAAATTGAATAACAATATTGCCTGGTTTGCGATATCAACACTATCCTAGTGTGTATTTAATAGAATCGCATCGTAAAAAAACCGGCCAAGTGCGAGTCGGACTGGCGCACGAAGAGTTCCGTACCATTATTATCTTTAAAAACGACAAAAAAATCACGTTTGTTGTATGGGAGCCACCCTTAAATATTTGTTTTATTTTAATTTAATTATTTATTTTTAAAGTGAGTATATAACTAAATATTCTGTGAATATTTTAAGCAACTATATCTGTTGCCGTTATATATCAATATCGATCAAAAACGATCAAAAAAATCACGTTTGTTGTATGGGAGCCCCCTTAAATATTTATTTTATTCTGTTATGTGTTAATCCCGGGTATAAGCTATCTACATACCAAATTTCATTCAAATCGGTCCAGCCGTTTGAGCGTGAAGAAGTAACAAACATACACACTCACTCACAAACTTTCGCCTTTATAATATTAGTGTGATTAAATTTAGGCACGCAAGTTTTGTTCCGGATGCGTGACATTTAACGCCAATGTCACGCCCCGCATACACAGTCGTCGACGTAGTTACAAAAACTTGAATTACATTCACCAAGCACGCGAAACAAAGTTCCTATGCGGGTAGGGTTATCCGTCCGGATTTATCCGGAACATCCGGCTTTTTCGCCCCCGTCCGGACTTTGACCAGCTTTGTCATTTGTCTGGATTTTTCAGCTTAAGGGAGTTTTTTTTTTTAATAAAATTTATATAAAATAATGAAAAAAGAAAAATTTAAAGTGAAATATCCGGCATTTCGTCAAGACTTTTCTAATTTCGAAGTGGTTTTTCGACTTTCTAAACCTATAATAAAAAATCTTTCTAAAAAAATCTTCTTCCTCTGATCCCTTAAAAAATCGTGTACGGCGGCAACTACGAGTATATGCGGTAGCTTATACGCCTGACGCTTGTTTCTATAAGTAAGTAGTCCATCCTATCCACTGCCCAAAGACAGTAAATCAAAGTTAATCAAGAATCTGCTACAAAAAGCTAGGGTTCAGTATAGCAGCCTCAAGCTAGATCATAGGTTCTCAACGTGGGCGATAACGACCCCCCTCGTGGGAGTTCGAGACTACTCGAAGACCCAGAGAAAATTAGAGGGCGTTGAGATGGCAGAGAGAGCGAGGTTAAAAATATATTTAAAAAAAATTGATTTGAATTTTAAAAAATTCAACCTTCTTATTAGATAAGTTATATAAATTCAATGTCAAAAACACTCAATATAATTATGTATGCGATTTAATTGTTCTCATTAAAACATTCTTCTTTTTACACTCAGAAATAGGATACTCATATCCTTACGACTATACTATAATATCTATTACACGTTTAAATATAGGTAATCGTGGCAATAGCTGTTTCAGATTCGTGACAGATGCTAAAGAAACAAATGGGGGCTCTAGAAAAAAAAATATTCTCAAAGTGGTGGGCAATAAGATTGAGAACCTATGCGCTAGATGCAGCAACAATTTTATATTTAGTTAGTTGCATGCCAAACGCTGCTATAAATCTTTTCTGCTAATTATTACCTTCGGGCAGTTACTATCGGGGTTGGTTTCCATTGGAGAACACAATACGATACGAGAAATATCATATAGAAAAAACCGGTCAAGAGCGAGTCGGACTCGCGCACTGAGGGTTCCGTCCCGATTTCTGAAAAAGTGTGCTATTTAGAGACACCGTTTTATTTTTCCTGTAATCTTTACACAAACTTCTATCACATAGAATAATTTCAGATTTTTCTCTTTGCAAACTTCGGAGATAAGGGACGGTATTTTTTTTACAGTTTTCCTCAAAAGTCGAAAACTATGCAACCTAAAAATAAGAAAAAAAATGTTTGAGAATGTGCAAACAGCGCTCTTTCATATCGTCGCTAATCTAACTAAGTGACGTAACTGATTTGAAGAAAATTTTACGGGGCAAGCTATTTTCCTTTTTTTTTTTTGTAAACTGTAGATATATCGGTCTCGATTTTTGCATTATCATGGATACCGTAAAGCATAGGTACAGATTCGCCGATTAGACAGATCGATTCGACTTGGAAAATGTATCAAATAACTATAGTTAGTTCGGTTATCGGCTTAGTCCAAAATGTCAGATACGTCAGTTAGTTAAATTAGCGACGATATGATACCCGACATGCCCTAGTAGCCCCACTTTGAATTTTTAAGACCCCCTTTCAGTCCCTGTTGAAAAAAAACATAAATATTTTAATTTCTTTCTTATTTGCAAAATAGTTGGGTAAACGGCATCTAAAAAAACTGTTCCAAATTTCAAGTTGATAGCATTAGTAGTTCTTGATATATCCAGCTGTGACAGACAGACAGACTGAGTCACACCATAAGGGTTCCTTTTTTACCATTTTGGTACGGAACCCTAAAAACGGCTGAGTGCTATAAGACTCGCACACGAAGGGTTCCGTACCACCTGTTGTATATTGTGTAGGCATAGCCTTATATTAGAAACAGGTTCATGTGTCAATGCCTTAATTATAGATGATTGTCTGTGAACACATCCCACTCTTCTCTCTCTGGTCAACTGGAACATGAACAAGATTGTATCCGATGTAAGTCTTTTATATTAAATAATAAATGGAGATTATCCGCTATCACATTGTATCATTACAATACAACATGGCGCTGCGGAATATAAATAAAATAAGAGACTAGATACAGTGTGAAGAAAGTAATTAGTAATTGTAAAACTAAGATAATCGAAAATGGCGGAAGGCGTGTCCAGGGACGCTTTGGGCTTAAAACCCCCAAATTCCATCAAAAATTGCACCACAGAAGAGTATAAAAAGTGGATGAAAAGATTTGAGCTGTATAGAATTGCAGCAGGTTTAAAAGATAAAAGCCAGGAGGTACAGGTTGCAGTGTTCCTACACACCATGGGTGACCAAGGAATTGAAATCTATGAAAGCTTTGGAATAGCAGAGAAAGAGTATAATTATGAAAAGATGATAGAAAAATTCAATGAGTATTTCATACCTAAAAGTAATGAAAGCGTCAATGCACACAAATTTTTCAGCAGACAGCAGAAAGAAGAAAGCTTTGAAGACTTTTTAGCAGACTTAAATAGGCTAAGTCAGGATTGTAACTTTGGTCAAATGAGGGAGAGACTAATTAAAGATAGAATTATAGCTGGAATTAGAGAGAGCAAAATAAAAGATAGATTATTGAGAGAGAGCGAGTTAACTTTGGAAAAAGCTATAAAAATATGCAGAGCTGCAGAATTGGTAGAGAAACAAGTAAAGGAGTTTGCTGAACATAAGGAGGCTAGCTGCTCAAAAATACAAGGGATAGATATAAAAAAGAAAAATAATTTCAAGAGTAATGATAAAACAGAAGAACAAAAATATAATAATAGAAGAAATTTTATAAGAAATGAGAAAATAGAGAAGAATGGAAGTAAGACTACAGACAAGAGGAAACAAAACTGTACTCGTTGTGGTTTTCAACATCAACCCAGAAGTTGTCCGGCCTATGGCAAGAGATGCATGAAGTGCCAGCGCATCAACCACTTTGCAAGAATGTGCAGATCTAAGTCGGAAGAAATAAGAGCAGTGCAAACTGAGGATAAACAAGAGGTATATGTTAACAATATTAATAATGACTGGTTTCAAAAGGTAACTTTTGTGAAAAGTAATAACATAATAAATTTTAAAATAGATACCGGTGCACAGTGTAACATTTTGTCAAAAAATTGTTGCAGGTCCATGAATGTGAATAAATTTAATGTGAGTAATTTAATTTTAAAAAACTATAATGGTAATTTAATCCAAACTGTAGGACAAGTAACCTTAGAGTGTCAAATAGGAACTAAAATTAAAAATGTTGTGTTTCAAGTGTGTGAGCAGAATTTAATGCCTATTTTAGGGTTATCTACTTTATTGGAATTTGAGATAGTGCAAAGAAACATTGTTGATAACATTCAGAGTAATAATACATTATATGAAAAATACAAAGATGTGTTCCAAGGAATAGGGCTGATAAAGGACTATGAATATGATATAAAACTAAAAGATAACTGGATAGGAAAAATAGAACCATGTAGGCATATACCGTTTAAGTTAATGCCTAAGTTAAAAAGTGAGTTGGATAGCTTGGAACAACAAGGGATTATTTCTAAAATTGATACACCTACAGATTTTGTAAGTTCTTTGGTAATTGCAATTAAACCAAATGGTTCACTTAGAGTATGTCTGGATCCTCAATACTTAAATACTCAGATTATGAGAGAACAAATAATGCTACCTAAATTGGAAGAAATTACTTGCAAATTAAAAGGAAGTAAAGTATTTAGCACGTTAGATGCAAATAAAGGTTTTTATATGGTCAAATTATGTGAAAACAGTAAACAACTGACTACATTTAATACACCTTATGGTAGGTTTTGTTTCAATAGATTACCGTTTGGTCTGTGTTCGAGTCCAGAAGTGTTTCAAAGAATTTATGCAAATATTTTTAATATGGAGGGAGTCTGTACATTTATCGACGATTTGTTGATTTACGCTAAAACAGAGGAGGAAAGTAACAGAATATTGGAAAAAGTACTACAAAGAGCTAGAGAACACGGTGTAAAATTTAATGTTGAAAAATGTAAAATAAATCAAAAAGAAGTGAAGTACTTAGGACATGTTTTGACTAAAGAAGGTTTAAAAATAGATAGAGAGAGAGTAGAAGCAATAAAGAAGATGCCAGAACCAAAAAATCAAAAAGAAGTACTAAGGTTTCTAGGTATGATAAACTATATTTCAAAGTTTGTTCCTAACATATCTGAAATAACTGCTCCACTTAGAGAGTTAATTAAAAAGAATGTGTTATTTGTATGGGAGGTTAGGCAAAAAGAAGCTTACAACTTGATAATTAAATTAATTAGTGAACCTCCTGTATTAGCATATTTTGACATAAATAAGAAAATAACTTTAAGCGTGGATGCAAGCAAAGAAGGATTAGGTGCTGTTATTATGCAAGAAGGTCAACCAATAGCGTATGGATCTAGAGCAATGACAGATACAGAGAAAGATTACAGTCAAATAGAAAAAGAAAGCTTAGCTATTTTGTATGGATGCACTAAATTCAATCAATTTTTGTATGGTCAACGGTATCAAGTTGAAACAGATCATAAACCGCTGGTATCCATTTTTTCAAAGCCTCTGAATAAAAGCCCAATTAGATTACAACGGATTAGAACTGCTTTACAACACTATCAGTTTGATTTAGAGTATAAGCCAGGAAAGGAGTTACTAATAGCCGATCATTTAAGTAGATCCTATCTAAATAATACAGAGAAGTCTTATGAATTAGATCTTGAAACTCATGTTGGTACAGTTGTGAATAGTTACCATATTACAGATGCAAAAATGAGTCAATTGAAGAATGAAACAAAGAAAGATATGGAATTACAGTTAGTATTACATTGCATTAGAAATGGATGGTCAGAAAATAAATCATTAGTACAAAGTGAAGCAAAAGTTTATTATAGCTATAGAGATGAGTTAGGAGAATGTGATGGCTTGATTCTTAAAAATAATCAGATTGTAATACCTAAAAGTATGCGGAAAGAAATTCTGAATAATATTCACTATGCTCATTTAGGCATAGAAAAGTGTAAAGCATTAGCTAGGAAGACTTTATTTTGGCCTAACATGTGTAAGGAGATAGAAGATTTAATAAAAAATTGCGATATGTGTAAAAGTTATCAAAACAACAATAGAAATGAACCCATAATTAATAAAGAAATAGCTGAAGGGCCATGGCAGATTCTATCTGCTGACATATTTTTTCTTTTTGGAAAACCTTATATTTTGTTAGTAGATTCATTCAGTAAGTTTGTGGAAGTAAAACAGTTAGAAGATTTGTATGCAAAAACTGTAATGGATCAATTAAAAGAAATTTTGTCTAGAAATGGTATACCTAACATAATTTACACAGATTCAGGAAGTCAGTTCACAAGCATAGAATTCAAAAATTTTGTTAAAATGTGGAACTTTGAACATAAAATTGTAAGTCCCAAACATCATCAAGCTAATGGTTTGGCGGAAAGACATATTCAAACAGTTAAAAAGTTGTTAAAAAAGTTGATTTATGATAATAAAGATATTCACTTAGGATTGCTTATGTATAGAAATACACCTATAGAAAGTAAAAGTAATAAGTCTCCATCTGAGTTGATGTTTAATAGACAAGTGAAACATATTCTGCCAAATATAAATACAAATAAAATGTATAATGAACAGATTCGAGATAAATACAGAGATACTTTGATTAAAAAACAAATGTTACAAGAAGAATATTATAATAGAGGTAGTAGAAAGTTGTCAGAATTAAAGGAAGGTCAGGTAGTTAAAATACAGGATGAGTCGAATAGAAAACCGCATGAAAGTGGTATAGTAATAAGAAAAAGTTGTAATCCAAGATCCTACTATGTAAAAAAGGAAAATGGAGAGGTAATAATGAGAAATAGAAAGATGTTAATAGAAGGAGGTAAATATAGGGAGAAAAATGACAGTGATTATGTGATTGATGAAGAGCTAATTGATAGGAACATAGAGTTTAATCGAAATAATAATGTAACAGAAAGAGAAAAGAGAAATGTAAATCCCAATAATATTGTAAGCGAAGGTGAGAGTAGAAATGTAAACCCAAATAATGTTGTAACGGACAAAGAGATTGTAAAAACTAGAAGTAGTAGAATTGTAAAACGCCCTGCTTATTTAAGTGATTATGTTAAGTAAAAAATTAATGTTGAATAGTAAAGTAGAATTAAAAATTTGTTTATAAGAAGGGGAGGATGTTGTATATTGTGTAGGCATAGCCTTATATTAGAAACAGGTTCATGTGTCAATGCCTTAATTATAGATGATTGTCTGTGAACACATCCCACTCTTCTCTCTCTGGTCAACTGGAACATGAACAAGATTGTATCCGATGCAAGTCTTTTATATTAAATAATAAATGGAGATTATCCGCTATCACATTGTATCATTACAATACAACACCACCTTACAATACATTTTAAAAAAGTCAATAAATCTGCCTAGCCTTTTCCCAACTATGTTGGGGTCGACTTCCAGTCTAATCAGATGCAACTGAGTTCCAGTATTTTACATGTAGCGACCGCCTATCTGACCTTCACAACCCAGTTACTGGGTAACACAAAACCCCTGGTAAGACTGGTTGTCAGACTTTCGGGCTTCTGACGACCAGCAACGACTGTCAAAGATCCACGAATGACAGCCGGGACCAACGGCGTAACGTGCTTTCCGAGGCACGGAGGGGTTCATCCACGTTACCGACCGCGGCAAGCGTAGCTTATCCTGATCGATCGACCCGGGCGGCTGTTATTACTTAGCCACGAGCCCCCTTAACACACTATCATCATTATCGTACCGCAGAACAATGGACACACACGCAGCATTCAGGACTATCACCACAACAGACAAGCGAGCCTATCTACAAGGTATATGTTTCGTTCGCGGCCCAATAACAATATCTCGTCTCTCAGCCGGCTGTTAAGCTGTATTGACACTGCAGCTATTGGCCATAGCCACAATAGCCAGGCCGCCCGCCGGCTATCTGTCTGTAATCACCCTATAACAATATTTCGTCTTGTACGGCGTTTGAATATGCGCTTACAAAAAAGATCCAACCTCGTTGGCATACCTATACAAGTACACATAAATACAGGGTGTAAAAAGACTCAACACAAAGCCGTCAGCTATGCATACATCTAAGTAGCTTTGAGCAAAAATTATTGCTGGTATAATACCTAAAAATAAAAGTCGTTTCCCAGCAATAATTTATAAATTTATTATATATATTATATTATATTTATTTTTTATTATATTATATTTTATTTATTTATTTTTTTTATAAAAAGCAATTGTTTATTACGCGCAATGTAACGCGAACCCAGGCAAAGCCCTCTCTTCGCTCTACGGTACGCGTAGGTACTTATCGGCAAAAGTTTAGTAATACGTAGGTAAGTACGTAAACTTGGAATACGCTTGAGTAAAAAAAAACCGATCAAGAGCGAGTCGGACTCGCGCACCGAGGGTTCCGTTCCGATTTCTGAAAAAGTGTGCTATTTAGAGACATTGCTTTATTTTTCCTGTAATCTTTACATAAACTTCTATCACATAGAATAATTTCAGATTTTTTTCTTTGCAAACTTCGGAGATAAGGGGGGGGACGGTATTTTTTTTACATTTTTCATCAAAAGTCGAAAACTGTGCGGCCTAAAAAAAAATTAACAAAAGTTTGAGAATGTGCAAACAGCTTTCTTTCATATGATACCCCACATGCCCTAGTAGCCCCACTTTGAATTTTTAAGGCCCAATTTCAGTCCCTGTTGCAAAAAAATATATATATATTTTTATTTCTTTCTTATTTGCAAAATAGTTGGGTAAACGTCATCTAAAACTGTTCCAAATTTCAAGTATTAGTAGTTAGTTCTTGAGATATCGAGCTGTGACAGACAGACGGACAGACATACAGACTCACACCATAAGGGTTCCTTTTTTACCATTTAGGTACGGAACCCTAAAAATGCGACTTTGACCTTCAATATCTCCAGAACCAGTGGATTCCCAGGTCTAGTGGAAAAAAAACTACCGGTCGCCGAAACATGTGCTCTTTTTCGATTATTCCATTATGTGTTATTTGACTAATTATTGTCTCATAATAAGGAGTTATGGAAGGCAGAAAAGTAAGAAGTCATTTAAAAAAAAAATCTAACTTGCTATTAGCCAGTTTAGTGGTTCTTACCATATAATTCAGAAGCCTGAACAGTTTTTACAACCGATTAGAACCGAAAAATTGCAAACCAACAAAAACCATAGCAAAAAGTCATAACAATACGAAAAAGTCGTCCATAGAAATCGATATTGATTAATAAATCTATTTCCGCCACGTACGATTTGATCGAATAGTATGTATCATAAAATAAAAAAAGTCTATCAAACGCAGATAATAACTGGCACTGAGGCCTTAGTGCGAGTTTTTATACTTACTCGATCGCGTTTACGATATCGTTACCCTATGTCAATTCGTATGGAATAATTGTGTTTCCCATTATAGTCACCAGGCGGCGCTTATTCATTTTCAGTACAAACTGACGTTTACGTTAACGTGATCGAGTAAGTATAAAAACTCGCACTAAGCCCTCAGTTTATTTTAAAGGTCAATTCACACACGATCGCATTTTGAAATTGAAAGTCGAGAGCTTTTGACATGCCCAGCATTTTAGTCTTGTCTTAATTCGTGTTTTAGATTAATCTTTGAACATTTAATATCTCCTGATTCTTAAAGCCTTCCTTTGCAAAATCACCCGTCAAGACCAAGTCAATTAGGTAGATACTTACCTCCTTTTTTCAAAAAAAACTAGTATGCTCTCTACAAACCTATTAAAAAATAGTGTTTTGTCAATTTCTTTCGAATTATGGTTTGAATTTGAAAGAAGAATACAAAACACTATTTTAATTAAAATAAGTATGTAGAGCGTTTACGTTTTTTATGAATAAGGGGGTTAGAGACACCGGAATATTTATTTTATTTATTAAAACTTTATGCAAAAGTAAAAAAAAAATCCCACAAAGTCGCAAATTAGCCATATTCAGTTTAGTTTCAGTTTCATAATAGTTAATTTAATCTTTCTCTGAAAAATGTACACTGCCATTTTGATTCACGATTTCTCAACCCACAACAGATGTTGTACGAACTTCGCCAGTTCAGAGTAACCTTGACTTCGTTACCATATTTTGCATGTCTCTTGATGCTTGCCCTTCTTTTGTCCCGGAAATGTTCGAGAAATCTGTGGTTTTGAATAGTGTTGTAATAGTTTTGCTTTTGTTTGTAATAGTGCTGCCATGTTTTCTCTCTGCATCACCCTAAGGTTGACCCCTTAGGGTGATGCAGAGAGAAAACATGGCAGGTGCATAACATAAGGGATAGATAACACGAAAATAACTATAGAATACAAGAATGAATACGTAGATATGTTTATGCATACATGTAAACATAGAAACAGAATAAACTTTGTCAGAAGAAATAACGATCAGTAGTGATGAAAACGTATCTAGCAAATCAGCACTGGGAATATTTCCTCAGATATTCCATTTGATTCACAACCGAAAAGAAAACACGGACAAACTCTTCCAATCAAACTTTTACTCAACTTGGACATTCAAATTGATTTACCCAAATCCACACTAAATTGGTAAAACAAACTATTCAAAACCACAGATTTCTCGAACATCTCCGGGACAAAAGAAGGGCAAGCATCAAGAGACATGCAAAATATGGTAACGAAGTCAAGGTTACTCTGAACTGGCGAAGTTCGTACAACATCTGTTGTGGGTTGAGAAATCGTGAATCAAAATGGCAGTGTACATTTTTCAGAGAAAGATTAAATGAAATATTATGAAACTGAAACTAAACTGAATATGGCTAATTTTTCAATCTTCAGATAACTTTTATTTCAATCTTAGCTAAATATGGCGGTTTGACAGCTTTTGTACAGAAAATATGTCAAACTCTCATGTCTATTCTTCAGCTATAACTATAACTTTATCTGACAAAACCTTACTTGTTTATTTTCATCAATGCAATCATTTTAAATAGGTAATAGTTTTGCATAGCCATATTAATGCAACGTTTCAGAGATTTCAATGTCACAAAAACTTGAAAACATCTGTCAAATCACGTCGCGATTAAATGTAAATTATCTTTAAAGCCATTTTGTAAATTATACGCAGTAAATGAAAATTAATATTTTTGTGCGAGTCGTGATGATGTAGTATTTTTATCAACATCAGAGAAGCATTTTAATGTCCTTTTTGTAAATGTTTGACATGAGTACTTGGGTAGAAGTTTCACGATGAGCTGGCATTTTTCTCCGAAATTCCTGAACCAATATGTGTGCAGTTTTTGTTATGTTAAAAGCTTTTGAGACATTACCGACACTCAGTGTTTTCATCTCTCAACAAACAGAGCACAGATTAGCTAATCATCATGTAAGCCGTTTTCTGGCCTCCACTTGATAAATGATAAATGATTTATTTTCTGTAAGTAGGTTTGTACAAACACTTTTACACGTCAAGCATATTTTTTTTGAAACTAGATGAGTTCGACGTTTCCTATCTGACTACTCTGAGAAGAAACGCCGAAACAAACTCAGAGGTCACAGTCTCTTTTAAAGTCCAGACATAATCTTGGTCAGATCATGTGAAGACCATGTAGATTGCAGTCTGAAATGGTCTTTTGAGGAAAGAACCACACAGATTGAGTGGACCTGTCCAGTCAGTGCACGCATTTGTGCAATCGTGCAGCTCAACTCAAAACTTAAGGAGCTTAACGATTCGACGAACAATACCAAAGAAAAGACATTTGGGTAGGCCGCATAAATTACTCAAACACAACTTGGTAGAACTTTCCTCATAGATTTCCATGTAAAGTGGTGAAATAGTATTAAGAAACCAAAAATAAAGCAAAAGATAAATATCCTCATAAGAGAAACCTAGACTTGTCTTAATCAGCACCCTTATTACGTAACACATTATCAATCGGAGTGGGTTTCATTTTAACAGTTCAACAACATTAATTTGCTTTATTTAAATTGTCGAGCTGACAAATTTTTCGAACTTATGAAGCAATGGATTAGCATTTTGTTTCAAAATGATTCCCCCCTTGGTAAGACTGGTTGTCAGACTTTCGGGCTTCTCACGACCCGTAACGACTGTCAAAGATACACGAATGACAGCCGGGACCAACGCTCATGCTTCCCGAAGCACGGCGGGGTCTTGGTATACTTATTTTGTTTATATTCAAATGCTTCATTTATTTACTAGCCTTTGCCCGCGGCTACGCCCGCGTGGATCTTGGAATATATCCCATGGGAACGTACTAGGTACCGGGAAATCCTTCCTTATTCCTTGTCTAGGTACATTATAAAGGGAACCTCTGTGCAAAATTTCACCTTTCTAGGTCCAAGGGTTTGAGCTAGGCGTTGATGAGTCAGTCAGTCAGTCAGGACTTCTCTTTTTATTTATACTTTTGATTTATTTATAAAGATGGTCACCCATTCACGGACCAATCGCGGCAAGCGCAGCTTAACCTGATTGATCGATCCTAGAGGCTGTTATTACTTAGTCACCACTTACTTATCAACACAACATTCACTTAAATTGCATCTAAAATAGTATTAGCTATTAAAGAGATGGGGCGTTATATGTATAACCACATACAGTCAATATAATCCCAACACTATTACGAAACACATATTGACGCCTTAGATAAAAACCTCGTAAGTGTAACAGAAGTAACTTTTCAGGAGGAAGAAAAAACTGCGTGCTGTAAAATTTTTGTACGGCGTTTTTTATGTTTTTTTATTAAGTAATTAATATGGAAATTTAACCCGCTTTTATATCAAGAACTTTTCGATTCTTTATTATTGTACAAAATGCATAAAATGCTATACGAGTTATTCGTACAAAAACTCCACTTATAGCATGCAAATACTATGTACTTTTCGATTCTACACGATTGTCCAAAATGCATAAAATGCTATACGAGTTATTCGTACAAAAACTCCACTTATAGCATGCAAATACTATGTACTTTTCGATTCTACATGATTGTCCAAAATGCATAAAATGCTATACGAGTTATTCGTACAAAAACTCCACTTATAGCATGCAAATACTATGTACTTTTCGATTCTATATGATTGTCCAAAATGCATAAAATGCTATACGAGTTATTCGTACAAAAAAATTCCACCTAAATAATGCAAATACTATGTACTGTCAGAGATGGCGCTACGAGTATAGAATGAACAAATTAGTCAGATCAGGATGTGCGTTGCGTTCCTAGAAATGCAATAAACAAAAATGCATTTCCGAGGTTTTCACTCTAAGGCGACGATATTGTAAACAAACTGACTCCCGCAACATTGTAGCTCACCAGTATTCCTGTTACATTTCGCTGCGCGTGCGCCGCTCCTAACGTGAGCAGATGAGTAACAACAGACTCGCTCTTACACCGGTACACTGCGGTTAGACCTACTTTGCGCACTGGGTAACAATAATCACGTAAGTACGATTGTTGTAACCATTGTTGGTGACCGCTATGTTGTTATGAAAAAAAAAACCGGGCAAGAGCGAGTCGGACTCGCGCACCGAGGGTTCCGTTCCGATTTCTGAAAAAGTGTCCTATTTAGAGACATCGTTTTATTTTTCCTGTAATCTTTACATAAACTTCTATCATATAGAATATTTTCAGATTTTTCTCTTTGCAAACTCCGGAGATAAGGGGGGGGAACGGTATTTTTTTTTACATTTTTCATCAAAAGTCGAACACTGTGCGGCCTAAAAAAAAATAAAAATATGTTTGAGAATGTGCAAATAGCGCTCTTTCGTATGATACCCCACATGACCTAGTAGCTCCACTTTGAATTTTTAAGACCCCCTTTCACCCCATGTTGCAAAAAAAATTACATATATTTTTATTTCTTTCTTATTTGCAAAATAGTTGGGTAAACGTCATCTAAAACTATTCCAAATTTCAAGTTGATAGCACTAGTAGTTCTTGAGATATCCAGCTGTGACAGACAGACAGACTGAGTCACACCATAAGGATTCCTTTTTTACCATTTTGGTACCGACCCTAAAAACGGCCAAGAGCGAGACGGACTTATGCACCGAGGATTCCATTCCGATTTCTAAAAATGCACTTCGAATTTTTCAGTCGCCGTTGCAAAAAAATATACCTAATTTATTTTTTTATTTCTTTCTTATTTGCAAAATAGTAGGGCCACCGTCATCTAAAACTGTTCCACAAGTTGATAGCATTAGTAGCTCTTGAGATATCCAGCTGTGACAGACGGACAGACAGACAGACTGAGTCGCACCATAAGGATTACTTTTTACCATTTTGGAACAGAACCCTAAAAGTGAATTTTCTAGACAAGATTCGGTTATGATTCAAATGTCTTAGAAATTGAGTCGGATCTACTTTCGAACGGCCGAACTACTCGTACATTAGCAAAACATTGTATTTGACTAAAATCTCGAGTATATTTAAGCACAAAAAAACATTGAACTTTCTCCAAAGAGGAGCTCGTGGCTAAGTAATAACAGCCGCACGTGTCGATACTGTCGATCCATAAGGTTAAGCTACGCCACCGAGACCCCTCCGTGCCTCGGAAAGCACTCTAAGCCGTTGGTCCCGGCTGTCATTCGTGGATCTTTGGCAGTCATTAGGGGTCGTCGGAAGGCCGAAAGTCTGACAACTAGTCTTACCAAGGGGTATCGCATTACCCAGTAACTGGGGTGTGGAGGTCAGATACGCAGTCGCTCCATGTAAAATACAGGTATTCAACTGTATCCGGTTAGACTGGATGTCGACCCCAACATAGTTGGGAAAAGGTTAGGCAGATGATTATGACTTGGCACGACCTGGGAATCTAACCCAGGACCTCATGATCAGCAGTCGCGCAAGAGGCATATTCATCAGTGTTGAAAGCCTGATAGTTCAGTGAGCACCACCCCGGCTCCCATCGCGGCATCTCTACCATCCCAATATGGGCATTGACTTTTTCGGGAGAAGACTATGTCCAGAAGAGGAGCTCGTAGCTAAGTAATAACAGCCACACGTGTCGATCGATCAGGTTAAGCTACGCTTACCGCGGTCGTTCCGTGGATGGGTGACCATTCTTACATACCAAGACTCCTCCGTGCCTCGGAAAGCACGTTAAGCCGTTGGTCCCGGGCTCCCGGCTGCCATTCGTGTATCTTTAACAGTCGTTACGGGTCGTCAGAAGCCCGAAAGTCTGACAACCAGTCTTACCAAAATATTGGTATTCAGCTGCTGGATGCAGCTGAATACCACTATTTAGGTTAGACTGGAAGCCGACCCCAACATAGTTGGGAAAAAGCTAAGCAGATTGCCTATGTCCAGAATCATAATTAAAATTTAATCAGCCTCCTCCATTGTCAAAATTTATTTAAAATCGGCGCAGCGCGACTTCTTTTTCCTTAGAACTCTGTCAGCCGTCTGTCAGTATGATATCTTCAGATGACGCCTAGTACTAGCGTACGAAATGCTAAGTTTATGTACTAACCTTCCCATCCAGCACAGTTTGTTCAGGGAGTCCCTCTCCCTGGTATTCGATATTGTTCGCTTGCGAGCCGTAGTTGGACTGCGCTTGCGCCGCGGCCAGCGCGCACGCCATCACACACCATAACAGCGCCATCTCTTGGCTGGAAAAAAAAGAAAACATTTGATTAGATGTCTATTATTTAAAGTTGGATGATGTATGAAGTGTTGGCGTTACTAAAGCACGACCAGTGACCTCAGAATGTAATAATCTTTACTTGCTGGATAACAACAACAACCAGAAGGTGTTTATACATACATATCAAGCTATAGATTTCCAGTATAAGCAAATCTCGCATTGTATAGGATTTTCATACAATGAGAGGTCAGCTTATACTGGAAATGAGCTTGATGTGTAGCCGTGTCTACCTCTTCAAAGAAGATGGCTGGGAAACATTACGATGAAAACTTGAAAAGGTACAACATCAAAAGAGGAAAGTCTTCTGTGTCCATTATACAAGGTTATTGGTAAAATACCAGCAACCTCTTAAGGGGTCATTGTACTCATCAGTATTCGAACAACTTTTACTATGGGACCAAACCTGAAATCGCGAAAAAAAAATCAGCCTAAATTTTCTTTCATCTCCCTAAATTTTTACGAGTTTGATGTATAAGTAGAAAAATGTACTGAACTGAAAATGATAAGTACAATGAGCCTTTATGAGGTTGCTGGTGTTACCAATAACCCTGTTTATAAATAACATTACGATGGTCACCATCATCATTTCAGCCGAAAGACGTCCACCGCTGGACATGGCCCCAAGCACCGCCACTTCCACCGGTTCTGTGCTTTTGGTCATTTCACCGTTATGCAGAATGCAAAAGAATTGCACCGTGAAATTATAGCTTCACTCTGTTACTGCCTAGATTCAATTTTCTGTAACAATTATTACCTACTAATAGCTGCGCCCCGCGGTTTCACCCGCGTAGATCGGTATAAAAAATAACCTATGTATTAATCCAGGGTATAAGCTATCTACATAACAATTTTTATACAAATCGGTCCAGCCATTTGAGTGTGAAGAAGAAACAAACACACACACACACTCACAAACTACCTTTATTAATATTAATAAATAAATAAATAATAAAAAATAAAATGTTTATTGTGTCTCAAATTATTACATCAAACTTAATAAAATTAAGGCAGCCCCTGTAAGTAATTAAACAATATTTGTATTGGGGCTGTGTGATAAATAATAATAATATTAGTCTGACTAAATACACTAATAGAAGGAAAATGGAAAAACTGACTAACTCCTATAAATCGTACATCCACAAAATGCCAGAAATCTAATACGTTCAGACTTCGATCTTGATCTAAGCGTTCAGACAAGCAACGCTAGAAAGCCAGTATTTATTCCATAAATCGATAACTATTTTACTACGCCCAAGAAAGTAGTCTGCCATCTAATATAAATAACAACTAATATAAATACCCTGACCAGGGGGCCTACTCCCTAAGTCCGTCCGCCTTTCCGTCCGTCCGTTTATCCGTCCGTCTGACATTACGATCCATTAAAACAAGTGTAAAAGTTAAAGTTTTCGGACGGGCAACAACACATCGGAAGTAGGGACAACTGGCAAATCATGTTGTCATTCATACTTCGTTCGGGCCCCGAAGCAATCATCCATCCGTAGGTGATACGGAGTAAGAAACGCCCGTAACGAAGGCCGAAACTACGGGCTTCGTGCTTAGGGAGTAGGCCCCCTGACACTGAATCAAACGTCAAATGACGCACAATGGGAACGAATACGCACGCACACACACACACCCACTCACACCATACACACATCACATTTACACAAACATTTTCATAACATCACATTTAACAACATACAACTGAAATCACCTCTCTAGTCTCCACTCTGGAATCCGTACTCCGAGCCCCAAGATACAGACTAACTGTCTAGTTTGGGGCTCACTGGCAAATAATATTATGTAACCTAGCTATAAGTAATATTTTAAGCTACTCATGTCGTCTCAACTTATTTTTAACATGTAAACCTGCTTACTGTATTACCTGGACAATAAACTATTTTCTATTTCTATTTTCTATTTTCTATCTCACGTTACTCGGTGAATTTCACTTCGGAAGTTTTTTCTACCAAGTTTTCTACCTATATACAGTAACCACACAACGTACTGTTTTCACTTTGAGAAACTCGTCGACAATTTTCTTCTTTTCTCAAGTGCATACATGTAATTAGATTGTGTTTTTGTTGCATTTTTAATGGTATGACAACATAGAATAGATAGTAGTTTTGTGTAACAAGTTATCTCGTGCAGAGTTAACTGAACAATATTTTTAGCAGCTACATTTTTTTTAATCGTTACTTTTGTGCATGAAAGTCAAAGTTAAATTCAATTATTTTATTTCAAATGGGCACATAAAAGGTACTTTCAAAAATT
Source organism: Cosmia trapezina (assembly GCA_905163495.3). Classification (NCBI taxonomy): domain Eukaryota; kingdom Metazoa; phylum Arthropoda; class Insecta; order Lepidoptera; family Noctuidae; genus Cosmia; species Cosmia trapezina. The sequence continues at coordinate 28,652,477 of LR991022.1, forward strand.
TACAAAAAAAAAATGGAATTGAAACTAGTCGCCCCTTCCAAAAGGTAGTTTCACATAGAGAAGAATGGGCAAAGACCACCGCCTTAAGCCGTGTACGCACGAACGAACAAAACATGGTGAACACCATGCATCGAACACTTGAAATGTTCAACAGGGTCCTGAGTTTCTTCAGATGATCCGTGTTCGATGGTCGTGTTCACCATGTTTTGTTCGCTCGTGAGGACACGGCTTTAAATATTTTGTTCATGCACACGGCTATAATACACATCAAGCTATACATTTCCAGTTTACACTGACCTCTCATTGTAAGTAAATCCTACACAATACGAGATCAGCACACTGGAAATGTATAGCTTGATCTGTAGCCGTGCGTACCTACATTAATTTTATCATTATAATGTGAAGACGATGCACCTAGAATTAAAATTACTATACCACAATAAGTAGAATGAAGGAATGACAGATAAATTAACTATGTGATAGGTATAGACACTGACCTCTCATTGTAAGGAAATCCTATACAATGCGAGATCAGCTTATACTGGAAATGTATAGCTTGATCTGTAGCCGTGCGTACTATCGAGGAAACTTACATCTGACCAATTTTAAAACAAAATGCCGTGCATACGATGACCACATCAGTTAGCAAGCATTTCTGTAGTGTGTAGACAATATACCTGTAGGTAGGTATACACACCTATTGTCTTTTACCAGTCAACATTGACCCCAGAGAACTGTGGGCGTACAATGTACACACAGCTACGCATCAAGCTATACATTTCCAGTTTACACTGACCTCTCATTGTAAGGAAATCGTATACAATGCGAGATCTGCTTATACTGGAAATGTATAGCTTGATCTGTAGCCGTGCATACAATTACCTTGTGTTTATTCTACTGCCCACAGAACTTAAAGATTTCAGGTAAAACAATCCTAGAGTTTATGAAAATATCTGTTTATAATCTGTTGCAGCTCTAGGTGAGCAGATTTCCTCTCTCTCCCCTAGTCCTTCCCTGCAATTTCCCAGTATCTATCACCACTTGAACATTGGCATCTTGTAGCTAATCCTATACTTACTATTAAATTAGCAATATTTGTATACTGTATATTTATTATCACGTTCTCGAAAACTGCTCTAACGATTTCGACGAAAGTTGCAGTATAGGGGTTTACGGGGGGAAAACACAATCTGTCTGGGGAAAAATCGTTTTCTCTATTTTCACCCGAGCAAACTACCTCGGTAGCTCAGACACTGATTATAAATCTGCCTACACCACAGGCTATACATCAAAGGTACCGTTTCATATTTATAACCCTCATATACCATCCTTAATTCCATAATAAGTCACCAACAAATAAAAAAACGATCGTGTTGGCATTAAGACGCCATTAACATATTTTGTGTCTGTCAATCCGAACAAGGATATATTCCGGCTGCGCGGGCGCATAACCTTTCACCGAACAAGGTCTTATGAACACTTGTATCTTTTGTCGCAGTTCACTGGTATTGGTTTTTGTGTGGTTATGTCATTGTTTATTTATGTGATAAAATGCTGTTATTATCTAGACTCTAATCAAATCCTAACGATTTTGGGAAGGTATTTTCACTGTCTTCTTTAATTTGTAGATATTTCTGCCTTGAACAACTCTGCCCCCGATGTCATAATTACAGTAAGTCGTGTTACTGGTGTTATGACTTTGAACTTAAACATCTCGAAACAAAAGTGCGATTTTCCACCATTTACATTTTTTGACTTACTGTAATTATGACATGGGGGGCAGAACTGAACTTTACATTATTTGGAATAACAAACAATTATAAAAAGGAGCTCGTGGCTAAGTAATAACAGCCGCACGGGTCCTTTCCGGGGTTGGTCCGTGGATGGGTGACCATCTTTACAAATCGAGACGCCGGCTGTCATTCGTGGATCTTTGACAGTCGTTACGGGCCGTCAGGAGCCCGAAAGTCTGACAACCAGTCTTACCAAGGGGTTCGTATTATCCAGTAACTGGTTGAGGCAGTTGCAGATAGGCAGGTTAGACTGGAAGCCGACCCCAACCTAGTTGGGCTAGGGAGCTTGATTTACATAATAATACAAACAACGAAACTTAAAATTAATAACGCAAACTGGTACACAATACCTATACATGATTTAAAACCTCAACTGAAAGTGTCATACATACATATCTAAGAGGCATTTGATGAAGTAAATATATCAGACAGAATAGACGACACGGTTGGCGCAGTGGTTGAGCGTTTGACTGCTGCGCAGCATGTCGCGGGTTCGATTCCCGCACGGAACAAATATTTGTACGACCTACAAGTATTTGTTCCGAGTCTGGGTGTTTTTCTATCTATAATATGTATGTATTTACAAAAAAAAAATGTATATAAGTAGTTTATCAGCCATCTCGTTACCATAATACAAGCATTAGGTTGCTTAGCTTGGGACTAGATGGCGTTGTGTGAAATGTCCAAGGATATTATTATTATTATCAGATAGATTATAATAGGTGGATAAGTTCTGTACAAAACCTGGTTCCTCTAACAATTCCAAATGATTTTATCTTCCGCCAGAAAGAGTGAATAACAGATGAAGCTGCTTTCCATTTGATTACAGAGACAGAAACTTAAAAAACCCGACCAGCAATCATCTCACAAGATGAAATCATCCATATTACATTTAATTCGAAAAACTCGCGTGTTACGAACGGACTAATATTTTCGAGCAACCTTATTGCAATGGCGTATCGCATTGACGCCCCCCGCCTCCAAATATAGGGCTTTGAATCCAACTCCGTCATTATTGAGTGCCATTTTTGTTGTAAGGGTAAGACCATAGTAATGAGCGGGTTGAACGGACGATTTTACGAATTTGGTTTCATTGCCTGGGGGCCATAAGACGGCTGGATTTAGGCACTTGTCTCAATGTATAATTGTATTTGAACCTACATATTTGTATAGGAATCAATCAATCTGCCTAGCCTTTTCCCAACTATGTTGGGGTCGGCTTCCAGTCTAACCGGATGCAGCTGAATACCAGTATTTTACATTGAGCGACTGCCTATCTGACCTCCACAACCCAGTAACTGGGTAATACGATACCCCTTGGTAAGACTGCATGGTTGTCAGACTTTCGGGCTTCTGACGACCCGTAACGACTGTCAAAGATCCACGAATGACAGCCGGGACCAACGGCTTAACGTGCTTTCCGAGGCACGGAGGAGTCTCGGTATGTAAACTTGGTCACCCATCCACTGAACAACCCCGGCAAGCGTAGCTTAACCTGATGGATCGACCCGTGCGGCTGTTATTACTTAGCCACGAATATTTGTATAGGAATATTGACTGGAAAATCTTAAGATGACGAGCCATAGAAGTTTTAAAACGTTTTGCATGAAATTCTGGTTATTTCGAACTTAACGGGAACTAGCCCCCACTTAACATCTTAAATAACATTTACAAGAGTAAAACTTCATTTGACAACTATTTACATTATGAGTGTAGATTTTCACCAATGATTTAGGACGCCAAGATTTGTATCTTAATTAAAAGAGGTATAAAGGCTCATAAGTCAAGTACTCCTTTTTGAGGCAAACGGAAACCATTTATATTTCATTAAATGAGTTTTATTTTTGTATAAATTCTTCTTAAAATCTTTTAATGAATATAAATAATAGGAAGAAACAAGAAATTTCAGTCTCTTATAAACCTCTTAAAACAGCTGTTGATTGGTGTTTAGGCAAAACCACAGCAAATACATAACAGTACAAGTACAGAAGATCATTTAAATAAATAACGACTCTTGCTACGACACAATAAAGTGCAATTCAGGTCGCACAGCGTTAATTACCTACGGTTATATTCACCTAGAAGTTGCCTCTCTTTATAACGCGTAACTCTTTACTTCTGACTCGTTAGGGTTGTCTTCTTTTACGACGCGGCGCGTGAGCGATTATCGAACCAACGGCAACGTGCGAGCCGGCCGGGGCGCGGCAGCCCACACTGAATTAGCTCGACTAGTCGAGCCCGCCGTGTGTAAGCTTGGCCTGGCAAAACGCCAATCAACACCGGTTTTCAAAAATCGCTCTGCACCGCAGCTCCCACCCTTACCCTGATATCATTCACAGCACGAACCTCCTCGCCAAATATCATTTCACAAATGCATTAAGTACCGAATTTATGAAAGAATAAAACACAGACTTTGCGACGAAGCGAGTCCAACTGGTTTCTGCAAAATTATACTTCAAACTTGTGTATTTTAACTTTTTTATGAAGCGCAAATGTGTTATGTTTTGAGAATTGAAATAAATATGAGGTTTACGGCTTTAAGTACAGTTGTAGCTGGTAGAATAATAGAATGATAAATAATGAATTGGATATGAAAGGAGATAACATAGGAAAACTTACAAGAAATAGCAGTTTTGTTAACTGTATTGACAAAGGAAACTGGTTTTGATATAAAATGTTTATAAACCATAATACATTCATAATTATGATATCCCATTACAATGAGTAAACAAACAATAATTTAATAAGGATGATGAAGGATGAGGATGGGATGTATGTTTATTACTTCTTCACGCTCAAACGGCTGGACCAATTTGGATGAAATTTGGTATGTAGATAGCTTATATTCTGGATTAACACATAGGTAACTTTTTATGTCAGTCTACGCGGGTGAAACCGCGGGGCGCAGCTAGTAGAATGATAAAATGAATTGCAATCATTTGAATATGAGAGATAACATTATACAGGAAAACTAGCAAGAAATAGCAGTTTTGCTAACGGTATTGACAAAGGAAACTAGTTTTGATATAAAATGTTTATAAACCATAATTAATTCATATGATATCCCATTATAATGAGTAAACAAACAATAATTTAATAAGGAGGAAGTATTATCAGGGTATTATTTATTATAAAGGCTAAAGTTTGTGAGTGAGTGTGTGTGTTTGTATGTTTGTTACTTCTTCACGCTCAAACGGCTGGACCAATTTTGAAGAAATTTGGTATGTAGATTAGATATATAGTAGATAGTTATACTGTATACCCACCTATCCACTTTTGTATAAACTTGACTATTTTTCATAACTTTTTCATAAGTTCCACGAGCCATAATAGGATGAGCCATAAAGACATCCCTTCCCATGGGAATCGACCCAAAGATCGCATAGCAAATTCCATCCCATATAGGTACATTCTTCTTCACATCCATTATAGATAAAGAAATACAACATTAACATTTTATGTTACCACATATTTAGCCAAACCCTGCTAATTCCGTACCAGTCTTCACATAATTGGCGTTTCCATTCAATTGAACGTAAGGCCAATGAATGAATGATTCAATTAGCACATCTGTAGCCCTGCTAGACCTGTAGGCCTTGTAATCTCCCACGGAGGCACTCACGCGCAGCTTACGGTACAGTCGACGGTTTTAATATGTATGACTATTGGATATGTCTGACGTTTGCTTTGCGATGGACTGAGTCCCGTTTTTCTGTTTCCGGCGGATAGGGAAGATCGTATCGTGTGGCTTATAAGGAAGTTTCATATAGGTTTCTAGAACTGTTTAATGCTGGTTGATAAGCCAGTTAGAGAAAAGACAGGACGGATATAATGGACCTCCAACCTTTTTTTTTTTTGTTGATGGGAAATCATCAAATGACTTCTCCCGCTCTGGGTGGAGCGGAATGGCGTGTCAGACTTTTACTGACTACAACCCACCCGTGTTCCTTCAGTTGCCTGTGCCAGGGCCACGGTATCACTTTCGAACAACCCGCGACCCCGGTGGCATCGGCCCTATCGGACCACATCATTGCTGACTTCTCTTTGAGGCGCGCGTGGAACACAACGCGCCGTCGACCCATCTGAGTTCTCATTGTGGAATGCAATAAATGCCTATATTTTGAGTATTGAGGTATAATAGTACCTCATACGTTAGAAAATCATCATCATCTTCCGATCGACGCAACACGTTTTCTCTTTTCATCCTCCCAACCGTCACGCTATCATTCACTCCCTTCTCTTTCATATCATTCCTCACACAATCCGTCCATCTTTTCTTTGGCCTTCCTCTACATCTCTATTCATAGGAAAGGGACAGGTTAGAAAATCGTTATTAATAAACACTTTCGAACAAGAGTAATATTGTACCGATTCCTATTTTGTTTAATTCCAGTACGTCGATTGTGTAAAATTCAAACAAAAACTCGCATCTCACATCGTTATTCACGCTCACTTCGCATCACTTCTTTTCACTTTGTTTTTTATTTGACACTTTGAATCGGTAGTGCTATTCTGTAAATATCTCACCGTGAAAACTTATGTGAAGTGATCTTAAAGTGAGCTGTCAATAGTGTGAATTGGGTGGAATGACAGCTCACTTCACTTAAGTTATCACGGTGAGATGTTTACAGAATAGCATTGCGGCCGAGTTGCGGCCGGTCGATTCTGTAAAAATCTCACCGTGAAAACTTAGGTGAAGTGAGTTTGTTTTTGCTAGGAATTGACACTATTGACAGCTCACTCCACGCTCACTTCACCTAAGTTTTCACGGTGAGATGGTTACAGAATCGCACTGCCGCAGTGCGCAGTGCGGGTTCGAGTGCGAAGTGAGCGTCGAAGTGACAGGGAACCTTACTGCAGTGCCACTTATTACGTCATCTCATACTTTATCTGTCCAAATCTCACGGTCAATTTAGTTCAACTCGCTGACACGCTCGCAAGGGTAGCGCTAGTGTAAATTCGAATTATCAACCGAGTTTTTAGAATGCCAATCAAGAAACTCACAGCGGATTCAGATTCGAAGTTTAGAATGAGGTCTTACAGAATCATACGGCTGGGCTTTTTGAAAAAATTATGGTGTTTTACATTATTTATTCCTTGACTGCACTTACTTATCGAACTAAACATATACATAACAATACGCCTGGAATCCCCGAAGGGTTAGGCAGAAGTATGATATGTATAGCACACCCACAGTTCGCCAGCTATGTATATGTCCCATGTAATAGGGGGCGAGCCTATTGCCATCAACCAGGCACTAATCCAGACTCCGGGCTGCTGCTGAGAAATTCCTTAAGAGGAAAGGCGGGTGGCCAGACTTTTGAAAATTAGGTATTTTAAGAAGGTATTGTTGTCGCTCTGCGAGCGCTCCGCCCTCGAATTCGTGCGATAAGGACAACTGCAGATCCGACTAAATAGCCTATATAAAAAGTCACATTTCGAGGTTTGGCTCTCGCCTTTTTCATCCTCCAATATTGGACCAATTTAAAAGATATTTCATAAACTGAATAAGAAGGATATTAAGCCCCTATGTTTTTCTTTTTTCGTTAATAGTTGTGAAATTGGTACACTAGGCGTCTGTTGACAGCGGTCTGAATAGGCAATTTTGAGCATTTTTGGAGGGTTCTAGTTCTTATAAAAATAATATATCATCAAAAAGAAAAACATGGGGGCATACAAGTAACTGTTATTTATATTTCTGTAAAAAATCATTGCTTTATGGTCATTAACCAGAAAGAAAACAGGCGAGAGCGTTTGTATCTTTTTGTATGGAGAAAAGAGCACCCACGTTTCCTCTTAAGGAAAGACCCAATAACACTTTAACTAAAATTACCGCAAAAACTTTATTTAGCTTCGTATGTCAGAATATTAATGTAAATCGTCTAATCCACAGAAGTCTTGGACGTTTTTGATTAATAGGCGTCATCATGCATGACTGATCTTAGTAGGTTTTCTCAGTAATAAGTCGGACGATGATGAATGTCAAGTTGTTTTAATTTTTCATGGAACGAGTTTTTTGTGACAAGGATTTGATTTAGTAGAATCTCATCTACAAGGTCAAATTAAATTACCTAACGTACAGTGGTACCCAACTGATAAGTCGCGTCGTGAATCTTCGTTCGCACAGAAAAGAAAGTATGGCCCCGAACACAGAATAAATAATAGTATGCCCCGAAGATCAACGAAAGAATGCTTAAAACTTACAATCAACCTGTGATCACTACGCAAGTATGGCGGCTATATGCCACGCAGCGCGCGCTGACATGGCACCAGCTGCCGACCAATAGCGGTACAGGAAAAAGAAGCGCGGTGCGTGGAGCGTGCCGATTGGTCAATAGCATTTCCCGCGCTTTGAAAATTCATTTTCTGCACAGGTTCATCGCTAAGCCATATCAGTTGGGTACTACTGTAACTCCGTAGAGGTGATGGATATCGACTATCGATACCTATCACATCAGCGGAGTTTCTCTAGCTAATTTAATTTGAACTATACTACTTAGAAAAATATGTTTTTAGAAGGAAATTATACTCAAGATCCAAAGATCAACAATATCCTCGAGATTAACATCTTTGAACTCATATTATTATGATCGACATGATGATTTGATTAGTGTCTGCGTCTGGACTATAAAAGGGACTGACCTCTGCTTTTGTTTCGGTGTTACTTCTCAGAGTAGACGGATATGAATACCAACCTTCTACATAATCTATATCTAATATATAAAAATGAATCCCTATTTCCCTTGGTCATCGCATCACGGATGGAACAATTTCGCTAATTCTCTTTTTGTTGTGTTTATTATTAAGGTTCTTAAGAAAGAAAAAAATAATATTCGTTAGAGTCCAAGGAAGGTTCATAAGAAGAGAAAAATTGGAAAAGTTGCCTGGGAAATTGGAAAATTCGGGAAAACTGAAACTGCATTTTCTATGGGAAGTTTGTATGAATTATTGAAAGAACATCGGTCATATTTCTATAGAAGCTGGACCTGAGTTTTATTTTCAGTGTACAGAAGCAAATTATAGTGAGATTTGATTGTTTTATGTAGTAAACACCATCCCTTTCGAAAATAATATCTAAATAGCCAAGATATTTCAATAATGCAAAAAATACTTTTGAGGTTATCGGTGTCCGGAAATCAAAAGCACAGAATAATCCGCACAAGCGGTACCTAGTTATCAGTCTGTAAAACAATGCCAAGGTCAAACAACAGAAGGAAATCCAAAACAGTACAGTTCTTATCACAATATTCACACTAACAACAACAACACAACAACAATGCGAGATCGCCGGGTGCAAAGACTACACACTACAGTATATTAGTGTCAAATTGACACCCGTTGTAATTGACAGTATTGACACTGTCAATCCATGGCGCGCGTCGATGACATATTATGACGTTCCGTTGTACACAATTGAACAAAATGCTGATACTTACTATGAACCCACATAATTATTTTTATGACAAGAATCCAATACATAATAAAAACAGCACTAGTTGGTTTGATACACAAGTATATAGAATTGAATTACATCTAATAACGTGAATAATTATAATCTTTGAGTACTAAATCATTTCTTAAGCAAAATGAATCGTCAAAGGTGCGTTCTGAACATGTTATTCCAAATAATTTGCAAATTATGCTATTTAAAAAAAATGTGTTTGTGCTTTTTTTTCTGGCGACTTAAATATCTATTTCTTATGTTTTTTAAGACCTTAAAAAATACTAGATTTTTACATATATATGGCATATCTGTACACCACCGCCTCGTAGTCAGGTACGATTTGACCGTCCTTCTTTTGACAGGAGGACGTCTGTCGGGACAGCTATAGTGTTATATACCTAAGGTGTGACCAGCCCCTTGAACCTAGAAAGCTGAAATTTTCCAAAGAGGTTCCCTTTATAATGTAGACAAGGAATAAGGAAGGATTTCCCGGTAGTAGGTTCCCGTGGGATATTTTCCGACATCCACGCGGGCGAAGCCGCGGGCAAAAGCTAGTAATAGCTAGCTAGGATTTATTTAAATATTATGCACACATTCAGGTATGTCATTGTTTGTCTTTAAAAGCACTTAATCACAACATTGCAATTTGCATACACAGAGGTATATCTACATTTTATGCTTCTGTAGGCGTCGTCCCTGCATTGTGTCTATGGAGATAACGAATCACTTTATGTAATAATTAATCACTTGAAGATAAACAGCATCTATCAGTAAATAAACTTGTATTGTTGCAAATATGCAAAATGTAGTGTTGTATTCTGAGCCGCCCACTAACAATAACCCAAATAGGATAGAGGAACAAACGAATTATTTTGATGCCCAGTGAGCTCTTCCTCTTTTTATTTTTTTTTATATCTATACTTTTATTAATATATATATGACGGCGGGAACGTGGGCACAGAGATAGGTGGTTCATCGCTCCGACCCTGTGGTAAGGGTTCCATTGCGTGGGTTACTCAGGCAAACCAATATGATGCTATGGCAGGACTATTACTGAAGAGTATACAGAAGTAATGACTAGGTATAGGTACTGTGAACTTGATAGGTTCGATGGTAGCGTGTGCCTCTTTCGAGCTCTCGATCCAGTCTCTCCACAGAGAATGCTCGCACAGCCCCAACGACCCCGTCCACATGCGGCGACCGAACGATTCTGGCGCCACACGGCGTTCACCGTACGTACTAAACGAACAACCAATCAGAGCTAAGCTTGACTTGTACTAAGATATCAACTGAGTGACGTACTATCGCTAAACTATCGTTCGCGACGACATATATATATACAGGGTGTAATTTTAATCACCGTTATCCTCTTAAGGGGTCATTGTACTCATCATTATGAACAACTTTTACTATGGGACCAAACCTGAAATCGCGAAAAAAAATCAATGCATTTATGTTCGCATAATTCGTCAAAATGTACTGAACAGCTGATTTTTTTTCGCTATTTAATGTTTGGTCCCATAGTAAAAGTTGTTCATAATGATTAGTACAATGACCCCTTAAGAGGTTTTGCGCATTTAACGTTACACGTTGTATAGGTATATTTTAGTGTTAGCTTGTCCATTGTAATTATCTTAGTATGTTTTGTCATGTATTCCTGTAATTGGTTTTTATATAATAATTAATTACTAATCCCAAAGTTTATTTGCCTTTTGGTGACGTTAGGGAGATGCCTATATTCAGTAGTGGACGCCTTATGGCTGATACTGATAAATGGTGATTTTGATGATGAGTCACCTTGATATAGAAGGAGTAGGCATTAGGGCCTATAAATACTAAGGCTGCCATCAGACGGACTACACCGCAGCAACCGCCCGTAGTCGATATATTCAACTCTTCGATGAATAATTGATCGAAGATTCAACTGCATGCAGTTGTACACACAGCAGCAGGTCAAGTTACCACAAACTCTCAAATTTTCTCAATCGATTTTGAACATAACCATCAACATTATTACTAACACAAACGGGATACTTACCATGTCTATTGTTCTTATATCCCGTTTGTGTTAATAATAATGTTACTGACCATGACAGTTTAAAAATTTAACCATCAACAATGGTAAACAGAATAGGAATGACTAAAAATTTTTTTTTGTCCGTCATCTCGATTAAAAAAAATTTTGGACACATATTTTTTATTTTTTTACGTAATCAAAAGATTACTTACGGCTATAGATTGAGTTAAAATATGTCATGACGTCACGCCTAGCTAGATTTTAAACGTAGAAGTGATGGGGTAGCAAGCCTCCATAACTTTAATGCTTTAATCTAAGTAAGTATTTTTTTTTATTAATATGATAAAGCAAAAAATACGTGTCCAATATTTTTTTATTATCTGACTGACGGACTCTTCATCCTGGATAATTTGTATAAAATTTATGAAATACAAAATACATGCAGACAAAGTCGCGGGCATTAGCTAATATAAATAGTGGTACCTACAAAGGGAATAAAAAACAAAAATGCCAAAGTAACCATGACGTTTTCCAACGCAATGGCTCTATCAAAAATTAATACTCAGCTAACCAAGCGATGGAAAGCAATTAAAACTCAAGCACAATTTCAATTTAAATTCAAAGCTTCGAGAAATTAACTGTCCTAGTCCGTGGGACTACACTACGTATAAATCTCAAGTATCTAATATTAAAAAACCGGATTTCAATTTGTTTATTACTTATGTCATTGTATGTTATTAATTTTTATCCAACGAACAATATTGTACTCTATTTTATTCAGCAAGAAGTTGGAATTTGAATGGTGGGTAGTTGACGATGACTTAACTTTTTTGAGAACGTAAAAACTCGTCGAAAAATGTTTTTAGGTGTTTGTTGTAGACTGTGTCACAGTATTAATATAAAGTGGAGAACGTCTATTAACTTTACAGTCATGGTAGACCACTGTAAAAAATCTACAGGGTCAAATTAAATTATTTAGCGAAACTACGCAGACGTGATGGGTCGGGGGATGGGGATCGATATCTAAACACGACAAAATAAAAATATTTGTTTGATGATTTTTTGGGGTCAATTTTGGGGGCTGGTAAAGGGTTGTTGGGTTGGGAAATCATCTAATGACTTCTCCCGCTCTGGGTGGAGCAGGAGAGCTGGTCAGACTTTTACTGACTAAAACCCACCTGTGTTCCTTCAGTTGCCTGTGCCAGGGCCACGGTATCTCTTTCGAACAACCCGCGACCCTAGCAGAGATGACTCCGCTCTGGAGTGTAAATGTGGTTCTATCCCACAAACAATGGAGCACTTAATATCGTGTGCAGCGTTTTCTGTTGCTTGAGAACTGATGGACAATACTTCAGGTGCCAAACTCGTTGCCAAATTCTGAGTTGAATCTTATTAAGATTACCATCGACTCGCTAAAAAGGAGAAAAAGATCAAAAATGTATTTATTACCTATTTCCCAATGCGAAAAGACCAAATTTCGTACGCTACACTTTTCGCCCCAGATTTTAGCTAAAAAGTTGGAAAGTATGGAGAACGTTCCTGGGTGAAAAGCAACCGCCCCGAAAACTGAAAAAAGCCATTTCATTTTTCTTTTAATTTTCCGTCTCATCGGCGGAGAATGGGAAGACAAACTGCTACCCAATTACGCACTTAAGAGGATACATCGAAGCGTAGTTTAGCTCGGTGTGTAAGTGAAATGGCGTTATGGCTTTTGGAGGCATGAGGAACAGGGTGTAAAGTTCACTCATCCTCTATTGAAAACGGAGGATCCTCCAACCAGACGGGTGTAGTGTCTGGTGGGCCACTGCCCGACGGTTGATGTCGGGACGTTGTATATATGCTAATCGCGTGGTAAACTCTAATTGCGCGATGCAGGTTTGCGTGACGTCATGTCATTGATGTGTAGGTCATATGTGGCGATGTAGATGCCGCCACAGGCTGTCTAGTTTGACGCGCGAGATAGAAGACTCTCACACGCACCGGAGCTAAACGCGCTTTGTAGATTTATGACAGCTTAGTAAGTTCTTAACATATTCAAACCTTCGATTTAAAGCAAATTTTACTGCACAATAAGAAACTGTTTGCGTATAATCGTATAAAACCGAAAATAGACGGTGCTATTTTGGATTTTATTTCTACCGACAAAAAAATCAAATAATAATGTTTCAGTTTTAGCACAGCCGTAAATTATATAGTCAAATACCACATATGGAAAATCCAAATGATTTAAACATACACACATAATTTATAGGAAATTTAAAACACAAAATTTATCGATATATCCCCTTAAAACCTGGAAACCTAAAAGGGCAAAGCCTGCTCTCCATCTTTAAATATTTTAAACAGACCCTCCTTTATATAAACCGACAATTTAAAACCTTCAAGACTACAAAACTGGTTGACAGACCGATAAGTCCACGACAAGTGCCTTACAAAATGCCTTACTTAACATTACTGGTAAAATATCATCTGTTACCAACCGAAAACCATCCCTAACACTTGGTGATAAGGTGGGTATTGATATAATGTTAATGAAAGACCTCTTCCATTCTTTTTTGGCGGCAACAACTTTCACTTTTTGCCAACTTCGCCCTCCTTGTGTTTGTTTATGTGCTTATGTAATGATTAAGATTAAGATGGATGTATGTTGCCAAATATGTGGGTAATGATCCGTGGGGCTATTTTTGTTACAAGTCTTGATCGATTTTTATGGGAATTAGGTGTTGTAATACTGGATGACTTTTTAACCGTCTTGAAAAAAATAGGCTATAAAGGTGAACGGAGTAGAAGCCTATGGCATACTTACGTAAAGTTATGCTGGTTGCATATGATTTGAATATTTTCATTATTTTTAAACGATTTTTTTTCAAAATTTCTGTTTTTATTGTTCTATTATGAAAAGTTTACATCGAACTTGTAGTATTTATTAATACTTAGATCTTTTTTTTCTGCCTAATATATTAAAATGTATAAGTATTTGAAACTCGAAACTCTACCTACCGTGTCACCATGACAGCAATAGTTGAACATACATACAGGTTGTAATTTTAATTACCGTTATCCTCTTAAGTAGTACTCCTCATTATGAATAACTTTTACTATCGGACCAAACCTGAAATCGCGAAAGAAAAACCGGTCAAGAGCGAGTCGGACTCGCGCACTGAGGGTTCCGTTCCGATTTCTGAAAAAGTGTGCTACTTAGAGACATCGTTTTATTTTTCCTGTAATTTTTACATAAACTTCTATCACATAGAATAATTTCAGATTTTTCACTTTGCAAACTTCGGAGATAAGGGGGGGAACGGTATTTTTTTTTACATTTTACATCAAAAGTCGAAAACTATGCGGCCTAAAAAAAATAAAAAATAGTTTGAGAATGTGCAAACAGCGTTCTTTCATATGATACCACACATGCCATAGTAGCCTCACTTAAAATTTTTAAGACCCCCTTTCAGTCCCAGTTGCAAAAAAAATATAATTATTTTTATTTCATTCTTATTTGCAAAATAGTTGGGTCAACGTCATATAAAACTATTCTAAATTTCAAGTTGATAGCATTAGTAGTTCTTGAGATATCCAGCTGTGACAGACAGACAGACAGACAGACTGAGTCACACCATAAGGGTTCCTTTTTTACCATTTTGGTACGGAACCCTAAAAATCAACTGCTCCTCCCTACATTTTGACGAGTTTGATGTAGTTAAATGTACTGGAGCATCTGTTCCCTACATTTATGTTCGCATAACTCATCAAAATGTAGGGAACACCTGATTTTTTTCGCGATTTCAGGTTTGATCCTATAGTAAAAGTTGGTCATAATGATGAGTACAACGACCCCAGAGGTTGTGCGTTCTTATGAATTTACGCAAAGTATATTTTCATGAAATGAAGCTAAGAAACTAAGGTTGAAAGGTCAATTATTATTAGAATAACGAAGAAAACGGAAACAAAAATAAAATCATCCAATCAAAAGCAAATGACGAGAAAAACAAAGGCGAAGCTACAACATCCAACTTAAAGAAAAACGAAAGTTGACGTTTTAGTTAGCTACTGAAGAAGAGTAAAATATAGACTGTTAAATGAAAAGATGCTTTTTTGAAAAATGAACAATTAGCGAACTAGTAAATAGTAATAATTTAATAGATAATTATTAAAAACACGAGGAGCTCGTGGCTATGTAATAACAGCCGCACGGGTCGATCCGTCAGGTTAAGCTACGCTTGCCGGGGTTGGTCAGTGGATGGGTGACCATCTTTACACACCGAGACTCCTCCGTGCCTCGGAAAGCACGTTAAGCCGTTGGTCCCGGCTGTTATTCGTGGATCTTTGACAGTCGTTACGGGTCGTCAGAAGCCCGAAAGTCTGACAACCAGTCTTGCCAAGGGGTATCGTATTACCCAGTTACTGGGTTGTGGAGGTCAGATAGGCAGTCGCTCCATGTAAAATACTGGTATTCAGCTGCATCCGGTTAGACTGGAAGCCGACCCCAACATAGTTGGGAAAAGGCTAGGCAGATTGATTGATTGAATTATTAAAAACACATTTTTATTGTGGCAGTTATTTAACTCATCTCAAAAACAGATAATAATACTTTTTGAGCTGAGTTTATTAGACACAATACAATGTGCAATCCTTTTGGCGACTTGTACGTAAGGCGCGAGTAGTTGTAGTACCTATGTTCCTTGTTCGACCCATATTTTATTCATTTTTGGCCTCCCACGGGAACGTACTACCGGGAAGTCCTTCCTTATTCCTGTCTACATTATAAAAGGAACCGCTGTGCAAAATTTCAGTTTTCTAGGTGCAATGGTTTGGGCTGGGCGTTGATGAGTCAATCAAACAGGACTTCTCTTTTTATTTATATAGATAGATAGATTTTTAATTCTGTTTCGCCCCATTCTATGTTCCTCATAAACTCATAACTGTAGAACTTATCAAATAAGAAATAAAAACTCCAATATCAGATAGATCCCCTAGACACAGATCATATTGCATAGCACGCAAGTGACAGCAGGACAGATCACTAATACTGAGATAAATGACAGGTATGCAACGTAAACAAGTCTTAGAGCATGTCAAGGTATCTAACTATTGCAAATGTAACTTTTACATACTTGTACTAAGTGTGGTTAGCAGCTAAAGTAAATTATTATTTTGTATAGTTGAGAAAAGTTCTCGTAAATGCAAAAAAAAAAACCGGGCAAGAGCGAGTCGGACTCGCGCACCGATTTTTGTTGATGATTTCTGAAAAACTGTGCTATTTAGAGACATCGTTTTATTTTTCCTGTAATCTATAATTTTAGATTTTTTTCTATGCAAACTTCGTAGATAAAGGAACGGTATATTTTTTTGTAACATTTTTCATCAAAAGTCGAAAACTATGCGGCCTATAAAAATGAAAAAAAAAATGTTTGAGAATGTGCAAAGACCGCTCTTTCATATGATACTCCACATGCCCTAGTAGCCCCACTTCGATTTTTTAAGGGGGCCTTTCAATCCCTATTGCAAAAAAAAACCATATATATTTTTATTTCTTTCTTATTTGCAAAATAGTTGGGCAAACGTCATCTAAAACTGTTTCAAATTTCGTGTTGATTAATTATTTCAGTAGTGCCGCCAACTAGCGCCACCATTATTGAGAAAAAAATCATAAGTTTGGAGTTAAGGAACATTTTGAATTTTTTTATGCTCACATTTTTAGTCAGATGAGGTAGTATTTTTTTGACCTCACCTGACCTACCTCATTGAAAATATTTAATTGATTTATTGATGAATTGAGGATGAAAATTAATTTTCATTATAAATAGAGAATTTAAAAACAGTATTGACATATGAAAAAATTAAAGTACCTTACTAAGATAAATAAAATAGTTGTACCTACCTACTTGTAGCAATAACCTCGTTTGTTTTAGATACAGGTAGGCCAATGAAATCGTACCTACCTATCGAGTCTGCGTCTTGACTATAAATATATCCATTTTCTTCAATAAGTGTTCGCATAATTAAGACATTTGCAATTTAACTTTATTGAATGAATTCTGTATGCAAAATGTTAAGCTAAAGTGTTATTCATCGTGTAGCCATAAATAGTGATTCCATTGGCTTGATGCCACCGGATTCCTTAAGATATTACATCGTTTATTTGCGATTTAAACATGACATTATTTTATTAATAAGGAATCCCTTTTGTAAAGTACTATGCGTGCCAAATAAGAAAAGTACTGTCAAGACGCCATTTTGTTCCGTAATATTCGCGAACTTCATTACCAATGCGTACTAATTTGACAGCTATCGTGTATTCGACAGCTATCGTGTGAAGTTAGCAGCAAGCGCGATCCTTAGTTGGCACGGATAGTGAAGTTCTTGCCTGAAATAATCAACAATTTTGTTACCAGATAGGTAAGTATACCTATTTATTTATTGTAAAGAAAATTAACGGTAACCCAGAAACTCATCATATGTTCCATATTGAAACATCTGCGTATTAAAGAAAGCAAAAATAAATACAGACTCAATATTGACATAATTATTCATAGTCTATCGAAGTAATTCCATGTAATTTACACAATTGCTTACAAAGTGGGCGTAGCAAAAGCCGAACTTAGCCGATCATTGCCGAACTTATCCGAACATCTGCGCAAACTCACGTCGTCCTTGCGTTAGCGCAGCGCCCCACATTCGGACGCCAAATTAATGTTTGTTGTATGTCCGTTTTGCTGCTTGTCCCTATTATTTTTTATTAAATTACTTAATTGGTAAAATAAATATATGGTCATATTATGACAGTCAGTTTCGTATTTCCAACTGGCCAATTAGATCAAATTAGATTGAACTTAAAAATAAATTGATATTAGTTCTTACTATTTCGATATCATTAACAATACCGGTAAGGCGACCTCAGTTTTGTCTGCGTACAATCAAAATTGAAATCACTTGCAGTGATCGCCAGAAACCCTGATAACGAAATTTGTACAGACAAACACGTAGGTACGTTTGTGAAAGTTAATCAGACAGGACAATCTTTCCATACTGAGGCTAAATAATTGATCTAATTAAGGTAAGGCAAAGTACCGGAAAAGAGCAACCATAAATACACATAAACCGCCCAAATTATATCAGCAATCAACCTTCCAAAAACCGTGAAAAAAATCGTGTCCGGAAGTCTAAAAGCAACACCCTGTATCTTCACATCTGTACTTAATTAATTGGCCACATTAATAGCTGCATTCACAAGGCCATACATTTCGACATCGGTAGTAATTTTAAAGATATAGATTTGTTAATGCAAGCCGTATAGATGGTAGATAACGAGTAACAAGCTGCGTCGAACAGTATTGAAGTTATTGCATAATTATAGACATTGATACGGTTAAAGCTTGATAAGTGAGAGTTATGTCGGTGGCCGGTGTAATACTTACTTACATGTTTTTATCAGCTGGCAACCTTCATAATGACGTATGAGAGATGTCAAATAAAAATGGCCTCGTTACATTTTGAGTGTTACCGATTGTGTCAAACTTTTTGTTGTTTGTCAAGTTCATAACAATGTGTTAATTAGCGCAAGTAAAGAAGAAATAATGGACAATCATTGTCGCTGAATTGGACCATTATACACTTGGATGGACAAATGAAATATGGTATCACTTAAACTACATTTAAACAAACCTTTTTTACAGTCTGTTCAACTGATTTTGACTTATATTACAATGGTGGCATGACAAATGGCAGCTGCAGTCAGTGGCGTAACTACAGGGTGGCAAGTCGGCAGAATGCCACGGGCCCCCAGCCGGAAGGGGCCCCGGCCACAGGAGAATCCCAACTCCCAACATTTATTACTACACATTTAGTAAAAAAAATGTTTTTGTCTTTAATTGTTTTAAGTTACCTGTAGGTACGTATTAAAATTTCAATACATTTCTAAAAAAAAAATATGCGTGTGGACGAAGGACGAAGTGTAGTATGTACTTTAAATTATGTAGGTACCTAACTTTAATAAATTTAAAGTGAATTAAGTATTAGAAAATCAAGTAATTATAAAATTTGTATGTTACCTACGAACGCCACGTAGTGATTTATTATGAAACTATTATCAGTAAAAGTGTATAAATAAGTATTATACATAAAAACCGGTCAAGTGCGAGTCGGACTCGCGCACGAAGGGTTCCGTACCATATTATATGTTTAACAATCGCAAAGATAACTTTTTACTTATTTTAATGATACTGTGAATTACAAGGTTATTTTTTGCAGTTGCAGAAAATCACCCATGTTTAAACAAAATACCTTATGAATCGCCGTTTTCAGTATTGTTGATTAAATACAGTATTCATGGTACCTACATGGTATAAAGAAGTTTCAAATTCCTAATTTGTTGAATTGTTGCGCTAGAGCTCGTACAAAAATGGTCTAAAATTTACAACTTTTGCGGCCCCCTATTTCTTAATTTTAAAAGATTTAATAAAAATATGTTTGTTCTCTACTCAATGAGTTCTAGACAATGACACCCCACATGCTAGAAACAGAAAATAAAGAATTTCAAAAATCGTCTGGTATGTTTCCATAACTTGACTCAAACATTATTTACACCAATTTTAGAGTTAATCAATCCCCCAATAAAATCCTCCGCTATAAAATTAACTTTTCACCCCTTAGGGGTAGATTTTTGGAAAACCCTGATACACGTTAGTCTTAATTTTTGGTCTGAAGTACAAAAACTGAGTTTTGAGTTAATCGGACCGCGTGTTAAAGTTCTTCCATACAAACTTTGACACCCCCAATCCCTCCTTAGGGGGTAGTTTAGGAAAACTAAAAATGATAAACTTTATAATTTACTTAGATGAATATTCATGCTAAGTTTCAAGTCTATTAACTCAAGGGATAGGATTTTTCATACAAACTTTCATCCCCTATTTTACCCCCTTAGGGATGGAATTTCCAAAATCCTTCCTTAGTGGATGTTTACACTATATAAGGTGAGTTAATCAATCCCCCAATAAAATCCTCCGCTATAAAATTAACTTTTCACCCCTTAGGGGTAGATTTTTGGAAAACCCTGATACACGTTAGTCTTAATTTTTGGTCTGAAGTACAAAAACTGAGTTTTGAGTTAATCGGACCGCGTGTTAAAGTTCTTCCATACAAACTTTGACACCCCCAATCCCTCCTTAGGGGGTAGTTTAGGAAAACTAAAAATGATAAACTTTATAATTTACTTAGATGAATATTCATGCTAAGTTTCAAGTCTATTAACTCAAGGGATAGGATTTTTCATACAAACTTTCATCCCCTATTTTACCCCCTTAGGGATGGAATTTCCAAAATCCTTCCTTAGTGGATGTTTACACTATATAAGGTATCTATGTGCAAAATTTCAAGTCTTTAGGTCCATTGGTTTGGGCTGTGCGTTGATATATTAGTCAGTGACTCAGTCAGGACTTTGATTTTTTTATATATATAGATTTACCATGTTATTTTAAGACCACAGACTTCTTATAGGTTTTCCTGTAATCTACAGGTATAGAACTATTTTCTATATTTTTTTCAAAATTTTAGGCTCAGTAGTTTCGGAGATAAGGGGGGGGGAATGGTCAATTTTCGTCAATTTTCTTAAATAACTTTAAAACAATATATTTTACAATTATAAAAAAAATATATTTGAGACCCTCATAGTAAGCCCTTTCATTTGGTATATCACACGGTACAGTTTACAAAACTTTTTTTTTTAATTTTCTTATTTTCCCCCTAAAAGTGACTCTCATATTCAAAATTCATATATTTACTTTAGCTGTACGTGTTTGGGTCACAGAAATCTATATGTGTACCAAATTTGAACTTAATCGGTCCATAAGATTCGGAGCAAATTGGCTGTGACAGACGGACAGACAGACAGACAGACACACGAGTGATCCTATAAGGGTTCCGTTTTTTCCTTTTGAGGTACGGAACCCTAAAAAGCTTTCTTAATTTGAGAAGGGGGGGGGGGGTTGAGGCATCCATCCCATGAAATTGCCACGGGCCTCGAAGAGTATAGTTACGCCACTGGCTGCAGTAAACAGTTGGTATTGTACCACTTTTTTGCTTTTAATGCCATCCTTAAGCCTACGGAATAGAAGTCAAAATCGGTTGAACGGACTGTGAAAAAGTTTGTTTAAATGTCTAATCTTGTTGTAAATGGAGTATAGAAGGTCAGTAGTCTCCACAATCGAAGAATTCAGTCCTACAAAGCATATTAAAACCGGACATAAAAGTTTTGAGTATGAATGTGGATACGAGTAGGGAAGACCAAAGAAACGAATGGATCGACTGAAAAAGATGATAATGGCGAGAAAGGGAGTGACTACCGAGATGACGGCGAATAGAGAAGTAGGAAGAAGAAGACATGTTGCGCCGATCTCAAATAGATTGGGATAAGGACAGGAGAAGATGATGGGGTCCGAAGATAATGCCATTCTTCGAGGTAAACATTTTTTTTTTAGATGAGAAACATTTCAGTAAAAAAAAAGGCCACAGTCATACACGACAGCCATTTCGCCAAAAACGACGCTCTAGATGCTATCTAAACATGTTTTAATTACGTACTAAATACACATGTTTATTACCCCAAAATATATACAGACGTACGATAACAATCAACTTGCTTTATAAAATAAATCAACGTGAAATAAAAAGCTCTCTTTCGCTTTGACTCATCATCTATATTTGGTCCCCAAGGTCAACAGGAGTTGCCTTGTCCTGTCGAGTTTTTCCACTTCATTAGTGATCCCAATTTGGAGGACTGGGAGCGGTAAAAACAAAAGAATCCTTAAGTGTAAGTACTACATGTTTTGATGGCGATTGCATCAAAGAATTTTACTTTTACTGTCTGCCATATCTTATAAAACGGTCGTGCACGCAATTTGCACTTAAAGACATGATGTCATCTTACTTAAATATATTTTTCTAACAACTCTGAAAATGCATTCTGTTCCATTAATTGCAATGCAGTTTTTTATGGGCCTTTTTTGTCTCACTCAATGTATTAGAACTTACGTAGAGAAAAAGAAAGAAAGAAGATATAGGTTCCTAGCTTAGGATAGGCTAAACTTTTGTATATAACTTGTTTTTACAACTTGTTTTGGGAGCAAAATGATACACAAAAACAGTAGACACAGTCGTATATGTACGTTTAAGTACAAAACATGTATTTTAACATACTGTGTGACACAGCATATAAAATACATGTTACTTCGGTGTTCGTAAACGCGACGACATACAGATTACGCAAATAAATTAAAAGCGCTTATATAGTTTTAAAATGATCTTATGGATATGGGATACAAGGCGTGTATCCCTCGCGGTAAGAGGGAAGGTGCCGTAATCTTGGTTGGGGTTGGTAGATGTCACATGTCTTCGAATTGGTTCTAGAACATTCCGGTTTCCTCACGATGTTTTCCTTCACCGTTTTGTAAGCAGTGGTGATGAAATAATTTACACAAAGTATAGCGCCTTTCTGGGTTCAAACCTATGACCTACTCGTAAGACCCAATGGGCCACCACTGCTCTATGATCTTTGTCTAATTAAAAATTACTAAAAAAACATGCAATCATTAATCTGTCTTCCAAACATGGTGGTTAAGGTAAAATACCTCAAATTTTAGGGTATTTTACCTTAATCACCATTTCATTTAGGGCCTAAAGCCATTCATAACCCTGAGTCACTGGAAGACCATTTCCAGCAGTGAATAACTCAACAAGTTGATAAATCAGTTCAAGCCATAAATCAGTTATTTTTGGCTTGTATGATTTATTTGCGAAAAAAATAAAAGTGATTCTTGTTTTAAAAATGACTGATATTAAAATTATGAATATCAATTTCACATCTCATATGAATATAATTTGTATGCAGAACGTGTGTCCTCCGCTTTGCTTCCACTTAGTACTTATAAGGGGCTATTGACACTCATGCGCACCTTGAACTTGAATGTAAAGGGATGTTGCCTTCTTTCACAAGATCGAAACTCATTTTGGCTACTCTGTAGGTTTTCTTCGACCACCAGTGAAAGTCATCATCAAGTCACTGATATAATGTATGAATCGGATACATATATGATAGGAGGAGCTCGTGCCTAAGTAATAACCATTGATTGATTCATCAGGTTAAGCTACGCTTACGGGGGTTGGTCCGTGGATGGGTGACCATCTTTACACACCGAGTCTCCTCCGTGCCTCGGAAAGCACGATAAGCCGTTGTTCGCGGCTGTTCTTTGTGGATCTTTGACAGTCGTTACGGTTCGTGAGAAACATGAAAGTCTGACAACGAGTCTAACCAAGGGGTATCGTATTACCCAGTACCTGGGTTGTGGAGGTTAGACAGGCAGTCGCTCCTTGTAAAATACTGGTATTCAGCTTGCTGGCTATTCAGGGACTTATTCAGTATACTGGCTTCCGATTAGACTGGAAGCCGACCCCAACATGGTTGGAAAAATGCTAGGCAAACTGATTGTATTAAGCCTTTTATGTTTTAGTATTATGGATATTTGTTAAAGGCTTATGGTTGGTGAAATAAAGATAGTTATCAGGAACGTTTTCAAAACTAATATATCTTCTAGACTACAAGCAAATTCCATTTTCCAGAATAAAAATCGATCCTTTTTGAACCTACAGTAAATGTTTGCATCATGATGCAAAATTTCCACCACAAACGTGCAACCCGACCTTAACCCTCCCAAACCGTCTCGAGCTCGACGCAAAAATATGGCCTCAGTCACAACACAAAAACGTTATTTATTGCGTCGTTTTGAGCTCCGAATCAATTAGGGTACAAGAACCAGCGCCCAACAATCACTCATGTTTGTACTCTTGCTTTTTTGACGAAAATCATTTTGGCTCGACTGGTCCTGCGATTTTTGAGGCGTGGTTTTTGTTATACGAAGTTTTACTAAACTAAAGAGGCTTAACAGTTTCTTGTAGCTTACTGATAATATTCTTACAACAAAAAAAAAACATATAAAAAAAAAGTTCTAAGTAACACGAGATAATTTTAAAAAAATCCTTCAGGACAAAGTTTTCAAAATAACTTATTATGAGCCCATACTACCTCAGCATTTTATCTTGCTCGCACGATACTGCTCGCGGACTGAGCGGGAGCGAGACTGAGTGTGGTGCTGGGCGCCGATAGTTTAGGTAATTGCTTTTACGGTGAAAATAATGGTAATTTGAAAAAAATAAAAAACATAAGACCTGCTTTATAATTAGTTCAGTTAGTATGCAAAGATTCATGATCTAATTTGAAGTATTTTTTTAATACCAGCGGTTTGTAGGTAACTTTGGATTTTTTTTGTATCGAGAAAATTTTAATAATCCTCAACTTTACCATATATTTATGTCAAAATGAATGCTGCAGTATTTTCGACATAACGAAGGATCATGCTAAGCCATTTGTGGTAAGTATAGGGTCTTAACCAGAATGCATATATATCAAAACGATTCTACCGTAACACTAGGCAGATTCAACTTTTTATCCGACCACCTAAACTATCACTTCCTGGTTCCCATTTTGGGCTTTAATTAAGAATAATGTTCCACAAACTTTTCCCGGTTGAATTCACCAACTTGCAACGTACACTAATGAGATAAACTCACCAATAAGGTGTCTTCCCTGGAATACCAACAATTCATTCCCCGATAGGACTGGCCAACTGTGCACTTTGTTTACCCAGAAACAGCGAACCTTATACAGTGATCCGAATGTATAGTCCTCGACAATCTTACGCACATCTTCAAGGCTTGCCTATTGAGGTGTCGCGACTAACGAGCAGATTTTAGATATCTAGCACAATGCAGAAAGATACGAAGGCTAACATATAACAATGTGTGAAAGCGAAACTCGTAAATTGTGGGTTCGGAATAGATGAAAGAAAAACTAGAAAGAACAAGTGAGAAACAACAACAGACGTTTGAATCAAAGATGGTCAATCGATATCAAATGACAATACTGCGGTGCAATTGCATAACACAGTAGGAATCGGTTTCATTTTGATAGTTCAACAACATTCATTGCGTTATTTACCTACAAATTTTTCAAACATATGAAACAATGGATTAACAATGAAGTTTCAAAATGATCCAAATTGTTATTGATAGTGTGTTACACAATTAGGGTGCTGGCATGGTGCTGGTGATGTTAGGCCGGCTATACGGCCTATTTCAGTATATTGTGCCCGCTGCGACGGCGTTCTATGAGTTTCAATTGTCGATCATGGTGGTTGGGAGCTTCGATGTGTTCTCATGTTCTATTACTGGACTGATTGGCAATTAGCAAATCCTACTTTAGTTCTAAAATTTCGAACACAAAAGCACATTAGACACCACTGACGATGACGACACATCGTCGTTTGTTTATTAATTTTCAAGCCCTTAAACTTCTTTACTTAGCTAGTCTATGTACCACCAGTCTAGTAGGTACGACAGCTTGTTAAAATTCCGCTAGATACAGATCAGTGTGTCAGTTAAAGGGCGATTGATATGTAATTAAAAGAAGTATTTAAAAAAAAGTACCGTCAAATGGCGTTACTTTGATACTACGGGTTTACTTTGATAACAAGTTTCGACTTATTTGTTTAATCTCCTAGTCTATCCACTTTAAGAAACAGTCATTAGTTTACTATCAAGTCATAGAAATATTTTGCATAGAAGCAGTGTATAGGTGAGCATGCGCACCCATTGCGCGCCGACAATAAATGTTCGGGGGCGTGAGAAGGGAAGTAGCGCGGTCCAGCCGGACATTTGATGCCTCCAAAAATCTATAGATTTTTTCATAGGACGAAAGATGTTATCAACGTAAACCCGTAGTATCAAAGTAACCCCATTTTACCGGTAGTTAAATGTAGTTAAATCATGTGATTTAACCTTTTAGGACATACATAAACACATTCCTTCTTCCCATGGGGGTAGGCAGAAATTACAGAACGCCACCTGCTACGATCCTTACATACTCCTTTTGCCTCGTTTACGTTCATAGATCTGAGGGCTTAGTGCGAGTTTTTATACTTACTCGATCGCGTTTACGTTATCGTTACCTTATGTCAATTCGTATGGAATAATTGTTTTTCCCATTATAGTCACCAGGCGGCGCTTATTCATTTTCAGTACAAACTGACGTTTACGTTAACGTGATCGAGTAAGTATAAAAACTCGCACTAAGCCCTCTGGTCACACTCGCACGCTGGTTGCGAGTACTACGCACCTGACCTTTCTGAAGAACATCACCAATAAGGTCACTTTTAGAAACCGTTTGAATTCGAAGAATGAAAGCATTGGAGGTCAAGATTCAAGTGTTTACAATATTTTTAGATGCCCCGTTCATACCTAGACGGTTAATATTGTTGAAAATTTAAATACATTCGCGATTTCTATTCACATTGTCCATTCATTATTTTCCCGTACAACAATAGTAGCTGTACCAAGTTAAATAAATAAAAGCTAGACACAAGGAAGACTTGCTTTGTTACTTGTTGTGTTGTCACAATAAATCCTAGGACTAGGGACATATATTTTAAATGGCACACGACTTCTTTTTGTAAGGTTGGTAGTACCTAAGTACTAAGTTATGGGACGGACGGAAGTTATTGAAAGAATATTTATGTTTTTACGTGAAGTTTTTCTTAGCGAGTTTGAAGAAGTAAGGAGTAGGTAAACTACAAACAAAGACACATCACAAAGCCGTCAACTATGTATTCTGTACATCTAACTAAGTGGCTTTGCGCAAAAGTTATTGCTAGGAAACGACTTTTATTTTTAGATATAAAATAGGTAATCAATTTTTATATAATAATGTATAAGTCCGGTTTCCTCACGATATTTTCCTTCACCGAAGTCAGTAATGTCCAAGATAAACTCAGAAAGTACATAATTACATTTGAATTTGAAAAATTCACATTGATACATACTTGCCCGGATTTGAACCCACGACCTCGTGCATGAGAAGAGGGCAAATATGTAAAGTAAATATTTTTATGCTTGTAAAAAGAATCCACAGATTAAAAGATTACCTTTTTCTAAAGATCAATAAATTCTACCAACTTCTTTATAGTAGGTAAAGTCATAACCATTTTAGCAATCAATAGTTTCAATCTCTCAAGAGGATTCTTCGATTTATCGTACAAAAACATTAAATAGATTTTCTCTACCTCTTATTGCATTGAATACAGTAATTTCCTAAGCTGTTAAGCTATAAAAACATAGCTGTATCCGTCCAATAAATCGAATAGGCGACCGATTCATGCAATTTGTAGGAGAAGCTGCGAATCCTCACGTAGTCGCAGCCTGACCGCATTATGTTCGTAATTAAAGGAAATGGCAACATTAGCGAGATTCTTAACGATTATCTGCCTTTTATAGACTATGGAAAAATGTTTGGACTTATTTTTTTTATCTGGACGAGATGGCCTATCTTTATTCTCGTCAGACTAAAAAGCGAAGACTTAATGAAACGGACCTACGTATAAAAAAATCTAATTTCATTTTGCTCTAACGTATTGAGTTTCTAATTAAAAGTTATGGATAAACATTTTAATAATACGTGATAAAATACTTGTATGAAAAGAAAAAAATCTCACCTGGCAACACTTGTCTAAGATAAAATCAAGATGGTGGACGATCACGTTTCAGCGGGAAACTGTCGCAACCCGTCACATTGTCGGCTTGTTACTGCAACAAAGAAATAGATTATTTTATACAGCGGGATACGAAAGTTAAAAACCAGCGGGTTACTGGCGTAAACTGCCAGCGAAAGAAAATAAACAATAAAAACACGAAACAAGGAAAATCTTTCAGAAGTGAATTCAGTAAAGTAGTAATTTGGTAAACCTATTATTTATTTTTTTTACACCAAGAAAGAACACTTTCAAAGAAAACTATACTGCAAACTATTTCTGACAGTTATTAGTTTTAATCCATTATCGACTGTGATTCACTTTTGTTTTTCTATTCACCTATTAACTAGTCCACCTTTTTTCTACAAGTATTACTCCAGTATCAATAACACAATAAAAAGTACCCACTACATAAAGAAAAAAGTTCACAAACACATGTCAAACTTTTTTCTTCCCGAAAAAAAGTTGTACAACATTCTCCAAAACACCAGTAGGCGTTTGAAAAAAGAATAATTTAATCGGTACCATTGTACCCCTGTCATCACATCTACATACAAAGGGTTAGTTGTAACGGTGGCAATAAGACCCCACTGACAGCCCGAGCATTGTTTTGATAACGGTTGAACTTTTTGTTAACCGCTTGCTAGAAAAATGTGGATTAACCGATTGAGAATTACAATTGTTATTTTTTTATGTAACGGCATTAGTTACGGTTTGTCAGATGAATAAAAAAGTCGAAGCATCACTGGCAGGTTGATAGAAAAAAAGATGGCTCATTGAATGCAACTGTCAAAATCGTGACGTTTGTTTTTTTTTTTTTGTTTTGGTGCTTCAAGTATACATCCTTTTGTGATATAAAGGTCGTAGACAGCCTGAGACCAATCACTTTAGGGAGTAATGACTTAGCATTCATCACTGCATTTCTAAAATTCTAATATTAACCGAAATCCCTCGAAATTAATACCGAATATAATTTATCAGTGGTAACACTTTGGCCTTGAGCGGGTCAAGAGCAGTACGAAGTTTTTATAGAATACGAGGACAGCTTATACTGGTTGGAATGAACCTAATCCAACGATGATGTTTCTTACTCCGTATCACCTACGGATGGATGACATGATTTGCCAGTTGTCCCTACTCCCGATGTGATTTTCCCGTCCGAAAAATTTAACTTTTACACTTGTTTTGATGGATCGTAATGTCAGACGGACGGATGAACGGACGGACGGAAAGACGGATGGACTTAGGGAGTAGGCCACCAGAGCCGGCAATATTGATAATTGTAAAGACAATGACTCCTTGCCCAGTATGATCAAATCTGCGCAAACGCAACATTCTTTTGCGTCACTCTGACTCACACGCAGGTGACATTACTATTCCTTGTATGCGATGTACTGAGACAATCGGTGTGGTGTCAATATGCCTGCTAGAGGTTAGTCATCTACACTTGTCATTATGTGATTAATTTTTATTAATAGAGTACGAGAATTGTTGAGATTCTTTAATTTTATAGAGGTTTTTCGCATTTTCTCATCTCTCTCGTTGGCACGGGACCAAATTTTTAAGCATGTTAAATGAAATGATGTTTTAGGGTTCCGTACCAAAATGGTAAAAAAGGAACCCTTATGACGTGACTAAGTCTGTCTGTCTGTCTGTCTGTCACAGCTGGATATCTCGAGAACCAGTATCCGTGTTGCCGGTTTTCAGCAAGGTGTTTGAAAAGGTAATGCTTAATCAAATGCTCAATCACTTTAACACGAATAAAATACTTCACGATCAACAGTTTGGTTTCACCAAAGGACGTTGTACGACCGACGCCGGTGTAACCTTATTAAAACACATTTTTAACGCGTGGGAAGAGGCCCAAGACGCCATAGGCATTTTTTGTGACCTCTCCAAGGCATTTGATTGCGTCGATCATGAAACCTTACTCTTGAAACTTGAGCATTACGGACTTGGAAAACTTGCCCTCAGTTTAGTAAAATCTTATTTAAATGATAGACAACAGCAAGTTCAAATAAATGGTGTCAATTCACTCTGTTTAAAAGTTAAAATGGGTGTTCCACAAGGCTCGATATTGGGTCCTTTCCTCTTTTTAGTTTATATTAATGATTTACTCCATTTATTAAAAAATCAACCACAAATGGTGCTATTTGCTGATGATACTTCATTAATTTTTAAGGTAGATAGACGTGCTACAAATTTTGACGACGTTAATAACGCCCTACTACAGATCCAAAATTGGTTCACTGCTAATAATTTAGTATTAAATGGGAAAAAAACTAAGTGCATCAGATTTTCTCTACCAAATGTCAAAAGTAGTGATTGTGAGATAGTATTGAATCAAGAGAAACTAGAATTCGTCGATAAAACCGTTTTCCTGGGGATTACGCTTGACTCAAGGCTACAATGGGGTCCTCATTTAATATCACTTGCAGGACGGCTAAGTTCAGCAGCTTATGCTGTCAGAAAAATCCGTCAATTTACTGATGTAGATACCGCGAGGCTAGTCTATTTTAGTTACTTTCATAGTATCATGTCTTACGGTATTTTACTTTGGGGACGGGCTGCAGATATCGAGTCCATTTTTATTCTGCAGAAACGAGCCATCAGAGCCATATATAATCTTCGCAGGCGCGATTCTCTAAGGGAACTGTTTAAGGATATTAACATCATGACGGTACCTTGTCAATATATCTACGAAAACATCATGTACGTAAGAAAAAATTTACATCTTTTTTAATAAAAGAGGTGAAAGGCATAATTATAATACTAGAAATAAGGACCTATTAGTTCAACCAGGTTTCAGGCTGGCTAAAGTAGACTCATCGTTCATGGGGTACTGTTTAAAATGTTACAATAAAATACCTCCACACATACTTCAACTAAATGAGACGAAATTTAAAACTTGTATAAAACGCACACTATGCAGGCAGGCATATTATAAGTTGGGGGATTACATAAATGATAAAAATGCTTGGCTCCATGCTGGTCCTGCTCCACAACCTCAACTAATTAATTAACATTTGAAGATACTGTTGGAACTGCTAAAAATTGTAAGAATAGCTTTGCATTGTGTAGACTCAATCACCTTTGTATTGTATAATTGCTTAGCACATGTGTGAGTACTATGTACCTACTCTAAAGCTACCATTTACTGGGTACGTCTTTATTTGACTTGGATATGCCCTGGCGGTTGAGAGTGTGTCATGCTCACTCTAATGCCTCGCTGATGGTGGCGCGTGTGTTGGATCATTTAACGAATCCATACGTCAGGTTCGTGAACGGGCGCTGCTGGTGGAGGCTGGCCATACCTTAGCTACCACGGCTTATTTTAATTTTGAATTGTTTTTTTTTATTTTTTTATTACGGATGCTTTTAATGTTCATCGTTCTCACATGTATAATTTCAACATGAATGATGTAACCAATATTGTGTAACCATATTTTGATTTAAAAGAGTGTCCGTGGAGTTTCTTGCCCGTTCTTCTCCATAGATCTACGTTTTGGAATGGGCAACTAGCTTCAACTTTCTGACTTACCTACTGACCGACTCTTTGACAATTCAAAAGTGCCTGTAATTGGTTTAATTGAAATAAATGCTTTGAGTTTGAGTTTGAGTTTGACTACTAATGCTATCAACTTGAAATTTGGAACAGTTTTAGATGACGTTTACCCAACTATTTTGCAACTAAGAAAGAAATAAAAATATTTATATATTTTTTGCAACAATTAGGACTGAAAGGGGGCCTTAAAAAATCAAAGTGGAGCTACTAGGGCATGTGGGGTATCATATGAAAGAGCGCTGTTTGCACATTCTCAAGATTTTTTTTCTTTTTTTTAGGCCCCATAGTTTTTGACTTTGATGAAAAATGTAAAAAAAAATACCGTCCCCCCCCCCACCTCCCATTTTCTCCGAAGTTTGCAAAGAGAAAAATCTGAAATGTGATATAAGTTTATGTAAAGATTACAGGAAAAATAAAACGATGTCTCTAAATAGCACGCTTTTTCAGAAATCGGAACGGAACCCTCGGTGTGCGAGTCCGACTCGCTCTTAAATGTAATCAATTAGCGAACTAGCAAATAATATTTTAAAAGGTATTAAAAACACATTTTTATTGTGGCATATCATGTAATTCATCTCGCTCGATTTTCCTCCCTCACTGATGTAATGCTCAAATCTGTAAAATTACAATACACGCAAATGCTCCTGGTGAGGAAGCACCTTAAGGAAGACACGGTACTTCCAAGCAAATAATTCTTCAATCCACATCATCATAACAGGTCCAATAAAATTCAATTCACGAGTCCAACATGTCGTCGGCACACCGTTTTGCTATTATCATGTGAGCAGCCATTACGACAGTAGTACAGTTAAATTCTTGGGAAATAACATAACAAACTGCCGCTGAGTTTAACAAAACGCTTTTTAACTATGACGAGATTTTGAACGGTTGTTTTAGCGTCAAAACTTTGTGGTTGTTGACTTATTTAACTGTGAAATGTTACAAAGAATGGTCAATTTAACGAGAACTATATATATAGATGGGGAATAATTACTGGAATTCAGTTGGAAAATATTCGAGCTATCCCGAAAGAAATCAAGATAAGAAAAATCGTTAACATAAACCTATTAGCATTTAAGTATTTCATCACCACTGCTCTCAAAACGGTGAAGGAATACATCGTGAGGAAACCGGCATGTCCTAGAACCAAAAATTCGAAGACATGTGACATCCACAAACCCGCACTGGGCCCGCGTGGTGGATTACAGGTCTCTCTCGAAGATCCCCATTGCCTGTGTCCCAGCAATGGCGACTTTATAGGCTGATTGTGCCATATACAAGGTGTAAAATAAATAACCCACAACCTCTTAAGGGGTCATTGTACTCATCATTATGAACAACTTTTACTATGGGACCAAACCTGAAATCGCGAAAAAAAAATCAGCTGTTCAGTACATTTTGACGAATTAGGCGAACATAAATGTATTGAACAGCTGATTTTTTTTTCGTGATTCCGCGAAAATTTTTTTTTGTAATGTGTTTGTTTTTCGATGTCGAGTATGTGGACGAAGTTCTTGCAGTTAATTTTTTTACACCTAATATAGGTGATTGGCTATGTGTTTACAAACGTAGATTCAATACAGAAAGGTATAAGGAAAGGAGGTATTTTCTAATTACCAGAATCTGCATTCCAATTCAAGCTGACCATGGAAAATAACTTAAAACCTTATGTCTAAATCTTTTAAAAACCTCAAGTCCTCCTCATAACTGGCCCAGTTGACAAAAAAAAACAAAAAGGCTTCTAATTACAAATTCAAAACCTCTGTCGGGACCATCTAAATTCATGAACACGTTTGTCCATAGAAACAAAGGGGAATATGGTCGTAAACACTAAATACGTCGAAGAGGTCTTAAGGATCATGGTTGATTAACATTTAAGACCACCTATGTAGCATTTGACTGCAATGGAAACTTATGCCCGTTTAAAGTAATGCCTAATAAAAGCGCACTTTGTTTTTCAACTCGTGTCGCGGAGCCAAACGTTGAAAATTCAACAGAGGGAATACTTACTCGTTTTTATACTAAACGTCAGTTTATACTGAAACTGAATAAGCGCCGCCTGGTGGCTATAATGGGAAACAAAATTATTCCATACGAATTGACCTAAGATAACGTTAACGTAAACGCGATCGAGTAAGTATAAAAACTCGCACTATGCCCTCAGTACGCTTTTATTAATAGGTGCGCGGACGGTAAACAAGACACAAAACTTCGTTATATTAAACGTCAACCGCCCACGAAAGCAATACTTATAGGTATCGCATAGTGTTAATGAAAACGGTCATTAAGTTGTGTCCTCTGTTTTGTCTATCATTGACAAAACATTTTTGTTCCCGACCGTCTGGCTTAAAAATAGATTTTGTCTATGTCTAAGCACAGCCTCAGGCGTCCATTTTGTATTTTTTTCAGACATTAATACAAGAATGTGTTAACTACAAAAAGCTTTTAATTGTACAACCTTTGTGAAGAGGTTTATGATTATTGGTTTAGAGGCGCCGACAATGAGGCTTTAAAGGTAGGGTCAGAAACTGGAGAATAAAGTAATTAATGGGAATTGATTAAGTTAATGAGCCAGAGCTATTGTAATTGTTTGGAAACGCAACCCTTATTCTTGGATCTTAAACGGTCGATGGAATATTCCACAAAACTTACCGAGTACTTTTTAGATATTGGATAGCCTATTCTGTGACACAAGGGGTCTTAAGCAAAACATTTGGCAAACATCAAGAGAAAAGTTCAATCACCAAACGTCAAGCATCGCTCGATGATCTCATCAAATAACATTGTGTGCACGGCCATCAGCCACAATAAACTACGATTCCCACATCGACACACAGCCGTCACAACATCTAATAACGATACGACGACGCGACGTAACGCAATTTGAGGAACTGGTCGGTTGTCGCCGCGCGCGCATGTTTCTAGGAACTGTGCGCCGGCGCCGGCGCATGATGCGTGTTGGCGCGCAGTAATGTGCAGGCTTTGTTGTACAGTTGGAAGTTTTTGGAATTATTGGTAAATGACTTGTGTAAGAGTGGCTCCTGTTTAGAATGCTGGCAGGTGTATGGACAGTATAATATTAACAATAGGACCAGTCTCTGCCTCATGTGCCAAAGACTTGTAGTTCAAGGTATGCAATGCAACATAGAAATATAAAAAACAGGAGAAGTGGCAAGCGGGCGAAAATGTGTCCGCGCGACATGCTCAGTATGAGCCGTTCATAGTATGTACAATTTCCGTCTCCGAGAACCAGTGTGCTTTCGACTGTGACCGTGACAATTTATAAGAATGCCGTGTTGTTCAGTGGTTTCTTGTAAAAACCGAAGCCATGTAAGTCATGGAATCACACTATAATAAAAATGCGAAAGTTTGGATGGATGGATGGATATTTGTTACTCAATCACGCCAGAACGGCAGAACGGATCTGGGTGAAATTTGGCATAGAGATAGATTATAGTCTGGAATAGCACATAGGCTACTTTTTTTTATCCCTGTAAGTAGTACTTTCCCGTGGGATAATTTCCGACATCCACGCGGGCGAAGCCGCTGGCAAAACCTTAATTAGGTTAGGTTTAATAATAAGTTTATTAACAGCATAAGATCTATCTTTCTTTTTAAAGTCTTGGTAACCAAAATAAAGTTTTTAATTAGCACATCGTGGAAATCCACGCTTACAAAAACTGCATGAAAAGAAGAATATATAGGTCCCTAAATCTAGATACTTGAACAGGTATAATGGAAAAACATATTCTTCTGCAAAATGTCAAATATTTCGTTAGTTATTTTTAATCCAACGTGACACCTATGTCATTAATTTACCTAATATAAAAAGTGTTTGACCTTAGACATCCTAACTTTGAATGAGATAAAATCAAGCTGCCATTTTAGTTTTATTTGAAAATAATATATTTCGTTAGAATACTTGTTTGGCATGTTTTAAAACATCAACAAAATTAAGCAAATAATGGATCTTTATAAATGTCTTTTAATATCCCCTATTTGGCACACACGGCTACAATATCAAGCTATACATCTCCAGTATAAGCTGACCTCTCATTGTACTGAAATCCTATACCATGTGAAATCAGCATATACTGGAAATGTATATCTTGATATGTAGCCGTGTGTACGTCTAGGATTGAAAAAGATTTTTTTTTGTTTGTTTTCTTTTTTGTTTTTGTTTATTGTTTGCATGCCAAAATAAACATCTATATGGAATATCATCGATATATCATAAATTCATAACATAACATGCCACACGCCTGTAATTCTCGAAGGGTTATGCAGAGGTGTAACTATAGTACACCCACATTTCGTCAGGCCCATGTAATAGGGCCCTCCTATTATCGATTTCAATTTAAAAAAAAAACAACAACAACAATAACAATAAAAATAACTTTTGAAAGACGTTAAAAAAATCTAAGAAAAAAAAACGACCAAACTACACATCCATATAGGAAATAAATCTAAAAAAACGAAAAAAAGAACGAAAAGTTTATCATTAGGGGAATTTCAACAGATCTATGTCTGTTGAAAATCCCCTAATGATAAACTTTTCGTTCTTTCTACTAAATCAGATTAGAATCGCCTTCCTCTAACGTAGTTTTTGTTTTACTCAGTCTTTTCCATATCCTTTAAAACACACGTAAAGCTGCGTCAGCGCAGTTTATATCCACGCTACTTGCCATGCGCGACACGGATCACCTCGGTCGCTCGGCCGAGTAAACAAACAGCTTCAATTTTGTGTATAGTGCATATAAAACAAGGATTTTTTTAGGGTTTGCGGCCATTCAAACGCGCGCTGGTTTTGAAAAGTAGTTTGTAAATCATAATAGATGAAAGACGTTCAGAAGCAATATTTTATGAATGATTTCAAAAGTAGTAAGTAAGTAGTAGGGTAATTTTACAGTCGAGAACGGTTATTATTGTTAGCAGATATGGTTCGAAATGAATACCATGATTTGATAAAACAAGTATTATGATATTAATATCTATTTGGGGCACCAAGAAAATACATGTTTTACAGATGCACGGTCCTGAATCGATGCAATCAGATTGTATCAATCGTCCTCGATTGTAAAATTGTGGCTTCTGTATATCACATAGCTCGAGCGGTAGCAAGACCAAGTGATGCAGACGCCCAAATTTTACCCTACTAGTAATTTAAACAGTAAAGCTCCTTGAAGCATGTGTGGTGTGACTATGAATGATATCCTGAGGAATGATGTGATAAGACGGTGCGGTTTAAAAGAAGATGTAGAGACAACAATATAAAATAATATGCTTAGACGGTTTGGTCATGTTGAGAGGATGAATGAAAGGCGACTAACAAGGCAGATGTGAGTGGAAACGTCGGGATTGACCTTATTGGTGATGGTGATGTTCTTCGGAAAGGTCAGGTGCATAGTACTCACAACCGGCGTGCGAGTTTGACCAGATATATGAACGTAAACGAAGCAAAAGCAGTATGTAAGGATCGTAGCCGGTGGCGTTCTGTAGTTTCTGCCTACCCCCGTGGGAAGAAGGCGTGAAGTATGTAAGTAAAGTTCCTTGAGAAAAGCCTCTTTCGAGAAAATTAAACCATCTTAAACATCTGCGGAGATTTACAATATATTCTATGACAGGTACCTACTCCACTGGAAAAGGGACAACATCAGTTTTCGAGCCCTTTTTAATAAGTTTTTGTTTTGGTTATAGAAAGCACTGTGAAATTCTGTTGATTCAGTTTCTCAGATGACAACAATGTTAAAAAAACAACAAAAAAAAACAAACAAAACAAAAATACTATCGCTGGATACATATATGTATAAAGAATGAAGAGCTTGTGGTAATACCAGCCGCACGGGACGATCGATCAGATTAAGCTATTACGCGTGCCGTGGTTGGTTCGCGGATACCCCTCCGTGCCTCGGAAAGCACGTTAAGCCGTTGGTCCCGGCTGTCATTCGTGGATCTTTGACAGTCGTTACGGGTCGTCAGAAGCCCGAAAGTCTGACAACCAGTCTTACCAAGGTGTATCGTATTATCCAGTCACAGGGTTGTAGAGGTCAGATAGGCAGTCTCTTCATGTAAAATACTGGTATTCAGCTGCATACGGTTAGACTGGAAGCCGACCCCAACATAGTTGGGAAAAGGATAGGCAGATGATAATGACATAATTTAAAAAATAGAATATAAAGACGCAATATTACTGCATCGTAAGAAGAAACAAGTTAACAACAAGTTATATATCATAGTTTTAAGCAATGTTAAAGGTTTTTGTACAGTCAGCAACAAAAGTCGATTATCACTTGAGTTTTCTAAATTTTAATTATTGAGAAAAATACTTCATTAAAATCAGAACAGAAGTAAATAAAGAAAATTAACTCTTATCTAATTAATGAAATGCTACAAAGCAGGTCATCGTATCATTTTGTGTTAATTTAGATGATGTCAAAAAGTAGCAGTGTTAACCGACTTCTGTTGCTGACCGTACCATTAAAGATTTTTTTTTAGGCTTAAATGATGGAGACATAAGTTCAAATAAGGCTACTGAAAATTACTTATCGTAAATAATGCTACCTGCATAAGTTTTACAAAAATTTGCGAGCCACGTACTTACTTACACACCAATGTTTTAAGCTGCTCAGACAATATTTTCCTATACCTCTACACAAGGCAAAATGTAAATAAAGATGAATATTAAAATCCACAACACCAAGGTCAGCCTCGAACCCACGGACCGTGCAAGCAAACACACATCCTCCGGAAACTGAGTCATTGGTGACGTCAGAGAATTAATACTTAAATACTATTTTAAGAAAATTGGTAGTGGGAATTTGAAGTGTAAAAAAGTTTTAATGGGGTTTAATTATAATCTCTAGACATTTAATAATAAGAACTTAATGTTTGAATGATTTTAAAACGTAGGATGGCTTTATTGTGATTCTTCTCTCTTATTTATACAAACTACATGCTTGTGCCATAAATCAGTAAATACATGTTACTCTAAACGAATTTAAAACATCGTGCTATTTCATCCAATTGTTTGAAGTTGACGGAGACAGAATAATGTTTTAAATACGTTTAGCGCTGAACGTATTTGTGATTTTTGGTGCAAATGGGCATAAGAATAGTTCATGCCATAATAAAAATGTTAGCCATTCAGCAATATCATCGCTAATCTAAGTAACGTAACTGATTTGAAGCATATTTTACAGGGTAAGCTATTTTTCTTTTTTTTTTTTGTAAACTGTGTATACTTCGGTCCCGATTTTTGAATTATCATGGGGACCGTAAGGCATAAGTACAGATACGCTGATTAGACCGATCGATTCCACTTGGAAAATGTATCAAATTACTATAGTTAGGTCGGCTATCGGCTTAGTCCAAATGTCAGATACGTCAGTTAGTTAAATTAGCGACGACATGTGATAGCAGAGCTCCCTGAATATCTGATCCTACGACCGGGATAAAAACTATCCTATGTCCTAATCCAGGTCATGGTCTACCCATGTGCCAAAAGTCATCCAAATCCGTTCAGCTGTTTTAGCGTGAAAGCGTAACAAACAAACAAACTCACTTTCGCATTAATAATGTTAGTTAGAACGGTAGATTCAACAAGGACCCTATAACATGGGACTTAAACATTTGGGACAAAAAACAGTTATACATTACAGCATTGGTTATACTATACAGTCGAAAAAACGTCTTTCTTTTTTTATTAAATTTCTTTCTTTTTTTAAACTAATTTAATTTATAATAATTGTAAACTATTATTTTGTATTCCTACACTTAATTCAGATATAATATTGAAATTGGTTTTATTGTATTGTATGGATGCATTTTTTATTTATTTTTTATTAGTACCTTTGTAAATCATAATAATATGTATATTTTCTTTTTTTTTATGTATTCAGAGCATGTGTACTCGATAATGTGTAAGCTGTGGTTACCTGTAATTGAGTACGCATTACAGGATAACGTATTTATTACGCATGTTTGTTACTGTACAAGATAATTGTAATGTATCTCGTTGGTAATCCTTAAATAAATAAATAAATAAATAAACGTATAACCCACACTATTGTCCACGAAATAACATCGGAGTACGGAGCATGAGTTGGATTATGGAGTATAGTAGTATGATAACTTAACTCGCTGAAAAGGCTAGATAGATTGACTTAAATAAAATTATAGTTTCGAATGTAAAAAAGTTATAATACAGCTTCAGATGATTTAATTATGGTTTGAATTGAAGTAGGTAACTTAGTAATAATCCTACTTACTATTATTATGCGTTGGAAGACGTGTTATTTCAAGCCAAGATAGCTTATGTATGACATCATTGGAGACGTGATGACACAGATCACATAGGTGCTGGCTAGTTCTCTTGTAGATAGGTATACACAAGGATAAACGAAAGGCTGCTCCTTCTCCAAAATACGGCGAAACTAAGTAACTTTGTAACCATCTTTTACAGTAACTATAGCCTCTTTCTGATAGGAAAAAATACACAGTAATCTACAATACATAAGAAGTGATTTCATGTGTCCCGAAATCTATTTTAGTTTGTAGAACTAAGGAAAAAAAAAACCTAAATCCAGGTCTATTTCGGTCTATTTTTTCGAGTTGTTACCATATTACTCCTAGAGTTTTCATTAAAAGTGTTCATAAATTTATACAGTTCTTTACAAACTACCTAATAAGGAATGATTTCTTGTCATTACTTTTTAGTTTAATCAA
The DNA here is from genome assembly GCA_905163495.3 of Cosmia trapezina. NCBI lineage: Eukaryota > Metazoa > Arthropoda > Insecta > Lepidoptera > Noctuidae > Cosmia > Cosmia trapezina. Next base: position 28,692,651 of record LR991022.1, read on the forward strand.
CAGATTTTTTGTAAATCGATAATTACTTCATATTTTGCAAGCGTTGTGTCATCGCGCTTCTCTTTCTTTTCTATGCAGTCTGACAGTGACCACGCTTTTTGCGACGGATAAGCCTTAAGCAGACGTTCGCACGGACATAAAAATATCGCAACGATATTTTGTCGCGCACTGGATTTTCAACGCTCTGCTTTGCGCCGAGAGTTGAAAATCCAGCAGTGTGTTTTTTCGACACGCTAGAATGCACTCTGTTGTTGTTAGGTTGGATTCTCAATGCTCGGCTCAACAACGAGAGTTGAAAATCCAGTGCGCGATAAAATCCCGCCGCGATATGTTTACGTCCGTGCGAACGTCGGCGTCGGCTTAAACTCCAGCAGCTACTTACCAACATCATGAGAAACAAGAAAAAAAAACAAATTGACTCGACAAAAACCTACTCAAAATTAATTACTTTAAAATTACCAACCATCCAATATTTTTTCATTTAAACATGACAACTTACAATAAACAACACAAAAGAAATACCTTCGGTAAATAATTACCTTTACAACGATATAAATTAATTACAATCCAATAATGCATTTGATTACAATGTAATCAACTCGTGCACAATGACATGCGCGTGACCCTGCTATAGCCTTCGTATGTCAGTGGGTGGTATTATTAAAAATGCTAAAAATGTCGCTCATAGATCCTGCTTTATCATATTTCTTTTTTAGGGTTCCGTACCCAAAGGGTAAAACGGTACCTTATTACTAAGACTCCGCTGTCCGTCCGTCTGTCATGAACCGTAATAGTTAGACAGCTGAAATTTTCACAGATGATGTATTTCTATTGCCGCTATAACAACAAATACTAAAAAACAGAATAAAATAAATAAATATTTAAGGGGACTCCGTATATACAGGGTGTTCGGCGCATGGACCGACACAATTTTTTGGGGGATTGGGGGGGTCATTTGCTAGGTTTCACCTAAAGACCTCCATGTCCTAAGTGTGACGGTAATTGAGATATGTTTTTTTTGGTTCTTTCTTTGAATTACCCAAAATCTCGCCTTTGAATCGATATATTTTTTTTGTTTATGGTTGTAAAAGAATAAAATAATTTTTATTATAGTCTACAATGTATTATTATTCGAAATAAAATAAAAAAATATAATAACCGTAATAAGTCTTTTCTTAAAACACTCCATAACTGACTCTCTAACTAGTATTTTGACTACATTTGAATTGTTTTTCATAGCGTGTAGCATACCCTTAGAAAGGGTACAAGCTAAAGAACTTTTTGAGATAAAAATAAGGTCAAAATGGCTTCATTTAAAAAAAAATGAATTTAAGAGTAGTAATTTTTCATACATTTAAACATTTTTAAGACTTCGGAAGCACATAAGTCATTTTCTACTGATCAATTACATCAAATAATAATTTATTTAGAATAAAAATACATTGCAGACTATTATAAAATTTATTTTGTTCTATTGCAACCATAAACAAAAAAAATATATCGATTCAAAGGCGAGATTTTGGGTAATTCAAAGAAAGAACAAAAAAAAACATATCTCAATTACCGTCACACTTAGGACATGGAGGTCTTTAGGTGAAACCTAGCATATGACCCCCCCAATCCCCCAAAAAATTGTGTCGGTCCATGCGCCGAACACCCTGTATACAACGTGTAACGTTAAATGCGCAAAACCTCTTAAGGGGTCATTGTACTCATCATTATGAACAGCTTTTACTATGGGACCAAACCTGAAATCGTGAAAAAAAAAAAAACAGCTGTTCAGTACATTTCTGTTCGCATAATTCGTCAAAATGTACTGAACAGCTGATTTTTTTTTCGCGATTTCAGGTTTGGTCCCATAATAAAAGTTGTTCATAATGATGAGTACAATGACCCCTTACGAGGTTTTGCGCATTTAACGTTACACGTTGTATACATATATTTACAATAAACGTGATTTTTTTGTTCGTTTTTGCTCGATATTGATAACGGCAACAGGTAGACGCTTGAAATATTCACAGAATATTTAGTTATATATTCACTTTAAAAATAAATAATTAAATTAAAATAAAACAAATATTTAAGGGGGGCTCCCATGCAACAAACGTGATTTTTTTGCCATTTTTATAGATAATGGAACGGAACCCTTCGTGCGCGAGTCCGACTCGCACTTGGCCGGTTTTTAAAGACAAAAGGTAAAATCAGGGGGGTTTAAGCAACGCCCTGATTCTTTTACTACCAGAGAGCCTCCCATCCGGACACAAGTTGCCGTGGCCGACTCTGAAAACCTTAAATAGACTTCGTACCCAATCTCCACTTGAGTGGCGGTTTATGGACGGCTCAGATCTGCAGCATCTTTCCACAGACAATGGCTCACCATCTTGCGCCGCATGCCACAGATTAATACAGATGGGACACTCCGCAGTTTAGATATGAAGCTACAAGTACGCGGCGGGCCCCGCCCGCGGGGCTAATTCAGTAGGTCAGAAGGTATAAGAGTTACGCGATAGAAAGAGAGGCAACTTGTAGTTGAATATAACTGTATGTAATAAGCGTTGTGCGACCTGAATTGCACTTTATTGTGTCGTAGCTAGAGTCGCTTTTTATTTAAATGATTTTGCGGAGTGTCCCATGTGTATTAATCTGTGCGCATGCCCACCACCAGCACACGTGAGGAACTAATGGCTGCGTCAACAAACGGTATTAGCGTTGCTGAATTTTGGTGCAAACAAATTAAAAAATATTATATATTTTATGTCTTATTGTAACGTTTTAAACGCCATCACAATTTTCGGGTAATCAGAAGCCCAAAAGTCTGACAGCCAAGGTGATATCGTGTTACCCAGTCACTGTGTTGTGGAGGTCAGATAGGCAGTCGCTCCATGCTAAATACTAGTACTCAGCTGCATCCGGTTAGACTAGAAGCCGACCCGAACTTAGTTGGGAAAAGGCTAGGCAGATTGACTACTAGTAAGTATTGATCATTTATGATTTTCATGAAGTAGCAGAGATACTTACACATACACTGTCACATACACTCTCGCATTCACTCTCGCATACACTCTCACATACAGACACAATACACACAGACACACTACACACAGGTATTCACACTTAAATCTTACTTTCACTCATTTTTTTCTCTTGTATAATTTGAATTTTAACTTTAATTTTGATTTTGCAATGCTCATGTTATAAAATTCTGTACTATGGAAGAGCGGAGTCTCCTAACACAGGCATTTTTTGCTTAAAAGGAGGCTCCAAACACTCATACCCTGTTTTTTGTAAACATTAATAATAAACTTTTTTTGTTTTTTTTTTATTTTTTAATTTTTTTTATTTATGTGAAGACAATGCTCCTTGAATAAAATGACTATACCACAAATATGTAAAAAAAAATAAAAAAATAAGCAGTGCAAATAATAAATTAATTATGTGACAGAGATACTTACATAAATAGCGCTCACATATTTACAAATATTGTAAAAGTATACGATTTTCTTAGAAATGTCAACAAATGTAATAAGTAATAATCAGTGTGTGAGTTAATAGTTATTTATGCAACTGACGTATAACAAGGGGTATTAAAACACGAATGTGGGTTTATCGAGGCGAAGCCGAGTGTGATAATAGTATCACATGAGTGTTTTAATACCTAATTATGTACAGTTGCATACAAGACTTTATCTACATCCATGTTATCAATCCTCTATAAAAGGTTCTGAAACAGTTTTTTGTAATACTAATACTCGTATCGAACATGGCGGCCGGCGTCATAGTATACGTCGTGAATTCGAATAAGTTCTTTTTTTAAATTACGGCGCTGTTGTAGTGAAACGCGCGTGCATTACAATGTTCTTTTTTTGAAAACGAGTTGCATTATGAAATTCAGTACGAGTACAACATTAAAGCACCCGTTTGGATCCTATTATGGTTACCATGGTTACTATGACACTGGCTGTTTTAATGTTGGCAATAAGCTAACTGTTTCAGAGACTTTTATAGGGGCTTTATAGCATGGGTGTAGATAAAGTAAGTAATCACAGAATGTAAAGTCAATGCCATGAAAATAAATATGAATAAAATATTAAACATGAAACATACGATATTAGGCTCACACAAAGGCGCAAACGCATAGAAGGCAATGGGGGCGACCTTTGCCCATCAGTGGGTAGTAACGGTTGAGAAAAAAAATGCTCACATTCCCATAACAGCATCAGTCTCAACACATGGGTGTGCGATGCGCGGCCTTGTTACAGCAACCTTCGCGTCAAGTGCGCAAACGCAGCGTGGGTGGCTTGAAATCATAGCGTATTGATTGGGCTTTGATTTCGACATAGAGGCAAGGCAAGTCTTTTCTTTGAGAAGCAATGCATTATCGGTATTATTAGTTTTGACGCCACGCATCCGATCTCTTTCATTCGTAATTAAATAATAATGGAACTTATGAAGAAGTTTATGTTGCAGGGCAACGTTTAGGGCCGCCGGGGTCGCGGGTTGTTCGAGAGAGATACCGTGGCCCTGACACAGGCAACTGAAGGAACACGGGGTTTTAGACAACAAAAGTCTGACACGCTCTTCCGCTCCATCCAGAGCGGGAGAAGTCTTTTGATGATTTCCCATCCACGAGAAAAATAAAAAATAAAATAAAAAGGGCTATGTTTATAAAATACTACAACATAGACATGGTGGATGGCAAGAGAATTTTGTGAGATCCACGCAGGCGAAGCCACAGGCAAAAGTTAGTTTCAGTAAGTATATAAACATCGTAGAATCCTCATTAAACAATTACACAATATCTACACAACATATCTCCACTTTCAATTACGCTGAGGTTATCATAATAACATCTATACTTACTAGGCGAAGGTAAACTAACGTTATATCTAGCCATCTGGTTAATAGCAGCATTATTTAATAACTACGTAATGAAAATACTTGAAATAACTTAATATCAATCTGCCTAATAGCCTTTTCCCAACTATATTGGGGTCGGCTTCAGTCTAACCGGATGCAGCTGAATACCAATAATTTACATGGAGCGACTTCCTATCTGACCTCCACAACCCGTTAACTGGGTAATACGATACCCCTTGGTAAGACTGGTTGTCAGACTTTCCGGATTTTGACGACACGTAACAACTGCGAATGACAGCCGGGACCAACGGCTTAGCGTGCTTTCCGAGGCACGGAGGAGTCTCGGTATGTAAAGATGGTCAACCATCCACGGACCAACCCCAGTTAGCGTAGCTTAACCTGATGGATGAATCCGTGCGGCCACGCGTAACTTAATATACGAGTATGACTAACATAAAATAGAGACTAACATAAAATAGAGGGTAGAAAACAATTTAACAGAATAATAAATAACAAATCGGGGTCACATACAATCGCGATCGAATCTTAATTACGAATAAAAAATTCCTACCTGTCTCAATTTTGTTTTTAGGAAACTGATTCTTCGACCTTGAACTCCAAAAACTAAAAAAATACACGAGAGACTTAATGTTTTTTCACAAAATAATGTATTCTACGAAGTTGTCCCACAAAAGAATCTCAAATATCAATATTTACCAAAATCAGAAATCTTCCATACAAAAGACATCAACGAGCGCCATGCGCAAGCGCTCACTATTCGTACAAACTCGCGTGTGAACATAGAAAATTACAGTTTTTTACCGGTTTTTTTATACTTCCGCTCATACGAAATTGTAGAGTCAACGGATCGAAGGCAAATATTGATTCTGACCGGTTGAGATAAAAAAAAATGTGAAGCGAGTTTTTTCCGAATGATTGAGTTCCTTACAAAAAAATGTATGAGTGAAAAGTTTTTGTAAACAATAGACAATTGCGTTTTGAGTCATGTTATCTCATGAATTCATGAACCATTGATACTGGTATAAATATGTGTTAGTAAGTAGTATTAAACAGTGAATCACTCTTCAATTGTGATACGGCACGTGAATCACGATTTCTTACTAGTAAATCTTTAAAATGCGACCAAGGTGCTCTAGTAGTGGTTTTTAGGGCTAGTCAAAGCAAAAGTATATGTAAACGTTTAAGCGGAAATAGAATTTATATATCGTTTTTCCCGTTATGACGTAATTTAAGGCAATATTACTAAAAACTACTAAGCCGTAATTTGAGTAATTCGAAAGCTTAATCTTTGTTAGAACGCTTGAAGAATCTGAACTCTTAAAACGTTAATTACATATTTGCTTGAATGAATTTCCAGATCATTAACAAGGCCATAATAATAGTGTTATATCGATACATTTTCGAATGCTATGAATCGATGAACATCGAGATATCAAGCGTCAAAAGTATATCTGGTTTTCCAGCTGTAATTCTTCTACATACGGAACCCTAAAACTAGCCACTAAAAGATAATAGGTGCAACAAACTTTGGCCGGCTCGCTAATTGTTTGGAGTCCGCTAACCGCTAGATACGGCTTTACAACGCGATAACCGAAAAAAAATATCATTGGTTACGGAGAATTCACGGCTTTTAGTCTTTATTTCTTAATAGAAAAAAAAACTATAAAGCTGGTTGATAAGGCTTGAAAGGTTATGCAAGATTAGTTTTTGTTTTTTTTTTCTATAGATGCTATTAAGCCTTGAAATGTATGTTTGTGTCTGGTATTTTTTTATAATTTGTTACAAAATTGTAAGAAAAGTACTAATAGTGAAAGGAGGGAAAACATTATTTCAACTGTCCCAAGCTAAGTTTTTGTGTCATTTTTTTTTTTTTCGAAATCTTGACTTTTTAAGAAGTTACCGCGGCTACAGATTTTCATACTAATCCTGTTGGTTACGTCACTAAGTTACTAAGATTATCGTTATTTACGTAGATGACTAAATAATATAAATAGAGAGGTATGTATATTTATATACGTGTGTGTGTGCCTCGACAGTACACACGCACAGACAATATCGTCTTCTCTTTCCTTATAAGGCAATTATGCTCAAATATTAAAATGTAACTAATCATAATCATCCTTTTCATCGACATCCAACCGCTTTTTACTCTCATTAAGAGGATACATCGAAGCGTGGATTAGCTCGGTGTGTAAGTGAAATGGCAACTTTCACACGCACCGGAATTTAAACGCGCTTCGTTTAAATGTAGATTTATGACAAATTCTATACTTAAATAAATTTTTAGCTTATTTAGTTCTTAACATATTTAAATACATTCGATTTAAAGCAAATTTTACTGCACAATAAGGAACTGCTTACGTATAATCGTATAAAACAGAAAATAGACGGTGCTAATTTGGATTTTTTTCTGTCAAAAAAATTTCAAGTAATCATGTTTTGGATTTAGTTCAGCAGGTAGACAATATAATCAAATCATACATATGGAAAATTACATTTGGTCACACCATACACATGTGGCGGCATCTACACCGCCACATATGAACTACGCATCAATGACATGACGTCATGCAAACCTGCATCGCGGAATTAGAGTTTACCACGCGACTAGCATATATGTATACAACGTCCCGACATCAACCGTTGGGCAGTGGCCCACCAGACACAACACCCGTCTGGTCGGAGGATCCTCCCTTTTCTATGGAGGATGAGTGAACTTTACACCCTCTTCCTCATACCTCTATACACATTTGGTTTGGTCACACCATTATACATTTGGTTTTAGACGAAATTTTAAAAACACAAAATTATCGATGTATTCCCTTAAAGCAGTGTCATTCAATCCAGTTCCAATAATAACGAGTCTAACACTAAACGTGTCCCACCCTACATACTCGTCTAGTATGGAAATGTGAATAAAAACCAGTATGCATGCTAATTTGTTGGCCATCTTGTGGCCAAGCTGTGTTATGTAAATATGTTAGCGGAACTGGCTGATGAGGCAACGCCGCGCCGCGTGACTCTGTGAGGCGTTATGTCATGACAACGTGTGTGTTTGGTATGATGGAGATTTCTGAAGTGTGTCAAAAGGTTGCTTTTAGGAACAAAAATAAAAAAAACCGTTCAAGAGCGAGTCGGACTCGCGCACCGAGGGTTCCGTTCCGATTTCTAAAAAAGTATGCTACTTAGAGACATCATTTTATTTTTCCTGTAATCTTTACATAAACTTCTATCACATAGAATAATTTCAGATTTTTCGCTTTGCAAACTTCGGAGAAAAGGGGGGGAACGGTATTTTTTTTTTACATTTTACATCAAAAGTCGAAAACTATGCGGCCTAAAAAAAACATAAAAAATAGTTTGAGAATGTGCAAACAGCGCTCTTTCATATGATACCCCATATGTCATAGTAGCCCCACTTTAAATTTTTAAGACCCCCTTTCAGTCCCAGTGGCAAAAAAAATATAATTATTTTTATTTCATTCTTATTTGCAAAATAGTTGGGTCAACGTCATCTAAAACTATTCTAAATTTCAAGTTGATAGCATTACTAGTTCTTGAGATATCCAGCTGTGACAGACAGACAGACAGACAGACACACTGAGTCACACCATAAGGTTTCCTTTTTTACCATTTTGGTACGGAACCCTAAAAAAAAACAAAATCAAAAGTCATGTTTCAAACTAGGCTGAGAATCAGCACTTTTCGAACCTCAAAATTACATAACCTACCAGTGGACCCGACAGACGTTGTCCCGTCTGAACGATCCTAGAACCTACCGGGTCCAATTGTGTTTTCAAACCATCCAGGAACCCATTCAAATATACACACAAACTTTCAGAAAATAACTTTCTAAATCAGTCCAGCCGTTGCTATACCACGTTTTATATATTTTTTTTAAAGTATCGTATATCCGTCTCCTGGTTCTAAGCTACCTCCCCACTAATTTTCATCCAAATCGGTTCAGTCGTTCTTGAGATATAAATAGTGTAACTAACACGACTTTCTTTTTAATAGATGTACTGTGACGGCCATTTTGTTTTTTGTGGGCTTTCCGATTCACAGATAGGAACGATTTTGACAACGGACCTTCGTGGTCCCTCTCGCAGTTAGGCTGATAAGACAGTCCCCACAAAACGCCCGCCCTTCACCACTTCCTAGTGCTTTAGCTGGGAAGAAGTGGCGCAACAAACTCCGCAGCACAGAGAACAGAACCATGCTCGGACTTTTAATTAGCTGCAGTAAACTGACACTTCTAATGTCATTTTTACTGTCATTTCGCTGTCAAATGGTAACATTTTTTAACGAAATGACAGATAAGAAATGACATTTTACTGCCAGCTAAAGTCCGACCATAGAGTTAAGCTTACTGTAAAGACAGGATGATCACACCTGGGAAATAATGCTAATGTTTTCTTATGAAAGTTCATGATTTGGAAAGATTATTATTATGTATTACATCCATACGCAGGCATTCTCATTGCAAACTTTAGTTGATCAATGCTCGTGAAGTATCGAAAGATCGACATAATGTAGACAGTACATAACTCATCACTACCGACAATAGACCTCACTAAATATCGCTACGGAAAGGTGTTCCGATTTTAAAATTTTCATGAAGAATAGAACCATAGGTCCATGGACCATAATAATATAGGTCTATGGTTGATCAGAGATGTTTTCTTAGAAATAAACCTATTTAAAGTTTAAGTTTGGAATCACTGTCATAGACAAACAAATGACGGAGCTTATTGCACAATATTTGTAATCACATATGCTTGTGAAAGCTAATAAAAGAGCTTACATTCTAACCAAAATGTTAAAATAAACAAGTCGCAGCAAAGTGCAAAAGACTATTGAGAATCGGACTTTATATTTTTAAACACCTGACTGTATAGCTCCTGCATAAGCCGTATTATAATAGTATATTATGCAATTAATGAATAAAGGACGGATTTAAAGCAAAGGCCATAGATGAATGAAAGAATCACGAGCTAGTGAAGGATTCTAACGATTGAATCACGACCGTAGGGAGTGATTCAAGCCGCGAGGAGTCGCTGGAGACTCTGAACAGAGACCCATGGGGGCGCCCCTACAAGTTGGTGCGGGAGAAACTCCGCCCATGGGCGCCCCCGCTGACGCAGAGTCTCCGGCCCGAGCTCGTGGAGGACGTGGTGAGCGCTCTGTTCCCTTCGCGAGGGGAACATACTCCCCCGCCTATGGCTCCGCCTCATGCGGTGCCCGCTGCGGACCACGACACCGACGACGACGTTGATACTCCGGAAGTGACCGAGGTAGAGTTGAGAGCGGCGGTACGTAGGCTTAGTGCCAAAAATACCGCCCCAGGACCCGACGGCTTACCTGGAAGAGCCTGGGTTCTGGCCTTTGGGGCTCTCGGGCCTCGACTAGGGGGGCTCCTAAGCGCATGCTTGGAGAGGGGCCAGTTCCCACTTCGCTGGAAGACGGGGAAACTGGTCCTCATTAAGAAGCCGGGGCGCCCTGCGGACTCTCCGTCCGCTTACCGGCCCATCGTGCTGCTCGACGAGGTGGGCAAGCTCTTTGAAAGAGTAATTGCAGACCGCCTCGTCGGGTGGCTGGTGCAGGAGGGGCCGGATTTGGCGGAGACCCAGTTTGGTTTCCGCAAGGGGCGCTCTACGGTGGACGCCATCATGCGCGTGCGAGCCCTCACGACGGGGGATGCAGTGGCCCGGGGTGGGGTCGTCTTGGCGGTGTCCCTAGACATCGCCAACGCCTTTAATACCCTGCCCTGGAGTTGCATCAGGGAGGCATTGCGGTATCACCGGATGCCGACCTACCTCTGTCGAGTGGTCGAGGCCTATCTGACGGACAGGGCCGTCATCTACCCCGGTCATCAGGGGGAGTGGAACCGGCGAGAGATGTCGTGCGGTGTCCCACAGGGATCGGTCTTGGGGCCGCATCTGTGGGACATCGGTTACGACTGGGTGCTGCGCGCCGACCTCCCAAGCGGCGTCAGCGTAGTATGTTACGCTGACGACACGCTGGTCCTGGCGCAGGGGAGGTCGCACCAGGCGGCGGCTGAACTAGCGACACGCGGGGTTGCGATAGTCGTGGAGAGGATCCGGCAGTTGGGACTCGAGGTGGCCTTGCACAAGTCCGAGGCCATGTGTTTTCATGGTCCTCGGAATGCGCCACCGTCGGGTTCCGAAATAACGGTGGGAGGGGTTCACATCGGAGTCGGGTCGACGATGAAGTACCTGGGACTCGTCCTCGACAGCCGGTGGAACTTCGTGGAGCACTTCCGACGTTTGGCTCCCAGACTGGCACGGGCTGGGGCTGCCTTGAGGCGGCTCCTGCCCAATCTGGGGGGTCCAAACGCCTCCTGCCGGAGGCTCTACGCGGGGGTCGTGCGGTCCATGGCCCTTTACGGAGCACCGGTGTGGGCGCGTTCCCTAAGGCTGGGACCAGCCGGCAGGTTGAACGCGTCCCAGAGGGTCATGGCCATCCGGCTAGTCCGGGGATACCGCACGGTCTCCCGGGAGGCGGCGAGCCTCCTTGCCGGATTGCCGCCGTGGGATCTGGAGGCAAAGGTCCTCGCGCACGTGTGGGAGTGGCGCGAGGAGGCGAAGCGCCGGGGCGTAACTCCGCTGCCGCGAGAAATCACGGTACAGCGGACAGAGCTCCGGCGGGATCTCATGGCGGCATGGAGATCGCGACTGTCGCAACCCAGCGCTGGGCACGCCACAATAGCGGCGATAAGTCCCCTCTTTGAGGAGTGGTTAGAGAGGCGCCACGGCGTCCTCACCTTCCGCCTGACGCAGGTCCTCACCGGACACGGTTGTTTCGGGAGGTTCCTGTTTCGCATAAGGCGGGAGGAAACGCCCGGGTGTTTCCATTGTGTAGATCGCCCGGAGGACACGGTGGAGCATACAGTGGAGGTCTGCCCGGCTTGGGCAGAGCACCGCCGTGTTCTCACGGAGGCGATCGGCGGCGGCGATCTCTCGCGTCCGAGCCTGGTCCAGGCCATGGTGCGGAGCGAGAGTGCATGGGAGGCCGTCACCTCCTTCTGCGAAGCAGTGATGCTCGCGAAGGAGGAGGCGGAACGCGTGAGGGAGAGGCAGCCTCACGCCCTCAGTCGCCGCAGGAGACGCCCTGGGCGGCGGGAATCGCGGGGCGATTTCCGGCCACCGTAGGCGCGGGCCTGCGGACGGTGAGCAGCGGGTAGCTCGCCGTCCGGTAAGGACCAGGCCCGAGTCGACGGCGCGTCGTGTTCCACGCGCGCCTCAAAGAGATGTCAGCAAGTGACGGGGCCCAATAGGGCCGACGCCGCTGGGGTCGCGGGTTGTCTGAAAGGGTTACCGCGGCCCTGGCATAGGCAACTGAAGGAACACGGGTGGGTTTTAGTCAGTAAAAGTCTGACACGCCCTCCCGCTCCACCCAGAGCGGGAGAAGTTATTTGATGATTTCCCACCCTCAAAAAAAAAAAAAAAAAAAAAAAAAGGGAGTGATTCAAGTGTTAGAATCCTGAGCGATGCGAGTGATTCATGGCCCTCGATAGAAATCCGTTTTATTCAAGAGTTGCATACTATACTTTATACCATGACTACGAGAAAAAGAAAGATTTAATCGAAAATAGACATATAATGAAGAAAAACGAAAGTTAAATTGGCTTTGATCAACACTAACACATCTTCATCACTAGAATGCATTTTTAATCGATTAGAACAACACTAAACAAACACAAGATTAAAGTAACACTAAACTTTGTGTTCGTACAACTTACAGTATTCAAAATAGCGCCAATTTACTAAGGACAGCAAAGAACACAAAACAGTTTTAATTCTATAGCTAAACTCCTTGTCGAAAATATCGACCAATCAAATTGAATTTAGAACATATGATTACAAGTCGAATACACAGATTACACATAAACTAGATACGGCAAGCCATCCGACCAAGGGTGCCCTGCGTGTTCGACTGTTCGTACTAAAAAAAGTCTGTTAGCTCAGTGACGCTTAGCGATTGAAACAATTCTGTTTACGTTGAGCACATCACTAAATGGCTGGGGTGAAGTTATCGTAGGTATAAAAAAGATGACACGTTCGGTTTTCATACTATCTAATAACATGCCGTATCTAGCCTAGGTACGCTAAATGTGTGGTCGAATAAATTGGTATGTTCCAAATTCAAACATCAAAACAGTGAGTAAAAGTGTTTTTATTGTTTTCAGTGAATAAAATAAGCTTTTTAGAGGGGGAATGGTATAAAAAAATACATGTGCTATTCAATAAGTACTTAAAATAAAATAAGTAATATAAGTTATAAACATTTAATAGCCGCTTGCCAATCCAGTTTTGGGCTTGTAACACGAATGATTGATGACCCGACACAGCTAGATAGGCTATTAAAGACTACAAAGGAGAAGACGAAAAGATTGATCTTTCGTAAGATTCGGCAAGAAATTACACGATTATTAGAAAAAATAAAGCAACCCGTATTAGCATGCTAATTTCTTTTTCTTATTGCATTACTGTCCTCCTTTTAAACTAGATCTCGCCTGATGGGAACCGACAGATGAAGTCTACAATGGAACGAGTGTCCAGAAGATATCTGTTCAGTCTTGCTTTGAAGGTTGACTGGTTTTATATGGAAGTGAACTCAGACGCTGCTGGCAGAGAGTTCATTACTTGCATTTTCCTCAACTTATTACAGAAACAAAAGCAGAAATCATTGCACCTGTACCAACCAATCATACCACCCTTGCGTGTTAAGAGAGTTTTAATTATTTTAAACTGAAGATTACGTGTAAACGAGAAGTGTTAATGATTTGGAAAAAAATATTTTAAATTAGAGCATTTTCTTAATAACTTAATATGTGAATATTTTAGATTATGTTTATATTACATAGTGTAATTAATTTGTAAAGTTATGTTCAACGCGGATAAAGAACTGAGAATCACGCAAAAACTACCAAGCGTATTTTTATAAAACATTCACTATTGAAAGATAATTTAATTATTTATCTTTTAGTATACGTGTTTTATTAAAAGTTTTTTATGTACAGTGGGCTGCATCAATTGGGTACCCCAGTTGTATTAAAATTTCAATACAACTGGGGTACCCAATTGATGCAGCCCACTGTACCTATAGAAAAATAATAATGCGTCTAATTTACGACAGCGCTCCTTGATGGGCGAGTCCTATTACTGGATGGACGTACGACGCGTTGCGTGAGCTCAGCACAGAACACGCAAGCTAAGCACTGAAGGCCGTTGGCGCTTATCTCCGTTTTAAATCACAATAATAGCCCTTAACGACACATGTCACTTGCATAATAACAGCAAGCAATAATAACACATGTAATACGTGTAAAAGAACACCGCTCACAGTTAGTATTTGACGGTGAATACTAAAAAAATATGATGTGTAGCGATAATTATTGCCCGCGGCAGATACGGACTGTTCGGAGTTGAGATATTGAAAAAAGAATGAGCAGAAGGTTCACTTGATCAGAGTTGAAAGATTCGCACATAAAAGTTGTGTCATCATTATCTCCTTTTTCCCAACTATGTTTTGGGTTCCAGTCTAACCGGATACAGCTAGCCAGTATTTTACATAGAGTGACCTGCCTATCGACCGTCACAAACTCAGTTACTGGGTAACACGATACCTCTTGGCGAGACTGATCGTCAGACTTTCGGGCTTTAAAAGTCTAGACTGATTAATGTGACCATCAAAATGCTTCAGTTTTAATGTCAAACAGCGCCGTTATAGTTTTAAAAGGCTACCTAAGTAAGGTCAGGGTCACATTGCCACTCGTTTTCTAGATTGGAAATAATGACATCCAGGGTCTTGTTTAGAGATAGACCGCATAGACAAAATATTATTGCTTGTAGTTATTTCAAGTTCTGCAATTCAACGAGCATTAGAAATTCAATAAATCAATTGAGAAGATTTTTGTTTAAGCAATATCTTTCCTTTCTTAAGTTTTCTTCCTTCACAACAAATACCGATTTTGGGTTTTGTATGAGTTGCATGATGTGCTAATAATTCATATGGAAAACTTCATAAATTTCAATTTTTTTCATGAATCATCCGTAACGTGAGAGCAGTGGTGGCCCAGTGGTAACGGTCGCGACTTACGAGTTGTGTAGGTCGTAGGTTCGAACCCAGGCAGGCATACTTTTACACGCTTTACTTTGTGTAAATTATTTCATCACCACTGCTCTCAAAACGGTGCAGGAAAACATCGTGATGAAACCGGCATGTCCTAGAATCAAAAGTTCGAAGACATGTGACATCTATCAACCTTCACTGGGCCCGCGTGGTGGATTACAGCCCAGCACTGGGAACATTATAGGCTGATTATGCTATCCGTAACGTGCTTTGCATAAAAATGGACATTCTGTACAAACCCACACACTGGTATAACAATAAAATGTAATTTTATAATCAACTGCGACGTGTAAGTGTGAAGTAACTGTAATTATTGTTGTACATGCGTTTTGTGTGCGTTTTGCGTGCGTTTTTTTTGTTCTTAGTTATGGGCGACTAGAGCTGTCAGTATGCACTGCGATCTTTATGCAGACTTGTTTTAATAATGTAGCTGTGGTACAAATAGTAGGTCTGGTTTAAGAATAAGTCTGATGCAAGTGTAGAAGATAATTGACTGTGACTTTTGTATTTAAATTGCTCGTAATTATGTGGGCTTAGTAAGTGTAAAGGCTAACGGTACTAGTGTGTTTGAGTTTTTTTTTTAATTAATAGATAGAGAGTGTGATAAATAAGTGACTGGGATTAGTGGGACAGAGTTAGCAAAAACTCTTGGGTTCAAGTCGAATTTTCTTCTTTTTTTTTTGAATCTGGTACAGTCCGCGAGGTTTAAGGCTTGTCCGCCGTAAAAAGCGCGTCACTGTCGGACTGCATAGAAAGAGAAGCGCGATGACAACGCTTGCAAAATATGAAGTAATTACCGATTTACAAAAAATTTAGGGATTGGACTAAAAAAGTAATCACATGAAATCATTCCTTATTATTTTGTAAAGAACTGTTTAAATTTATGAACACTTATAATGAAAACTGTAGGAGTAATATGGTAAAAACTCGAAAAAATAGACAGAAATAGACCTGGGTTTAGCCTTTTTTTCTTTAGTTATACAAACTAAAATAGATTTCAGGATACATGAAATCACTTCTTATGTATTCTAGATTATTGTGTAAGTATTTTTTTCTATCAAAAAGGTGCTATAGTTACTGTAAAAAATGGAAACAAAGTTACTTATTTTAGGAAGGACAAGCCTTAAAGCTAAGCTTTGCATTTATGTGAGTGCACATAGATAGTGTAGGTGTGACGTCCGGCATAGAGCGCGATTCGTTCTGTTTGGTTTAAAACCGGTTTATACTGCTTTTTGGCAATCGGCTTTTGTTCTTTTAGTACGAGTGGCCATGACCAAAACCATGTCGCATCGTTGTAAAACGTAAAACGATAAGACGATTGAAGATTTTGTCTTACGTAAAACGATAAGACAAACATTTTGGTCATGGGCTCTCGTACTATTTTGGTGATCACTCACACAAATGCAAAGCTCAGCTTAGGCCTCGCGGACTGAACTGGCGGTAAATCTTACAAAACCTTTTAGGTTGATCTGTTAAAATCAAGTTAAAATAGGAAAACTTTTCAGTTCTTCCTAGATAAATCACGTTGAAGGTTTTAATTTATTATATCTAACTTAATAGATAATTGTGCTGATAAGGAGTTTGTTGAGCCACTACTTCTTCCCAGCTAATAAAGCACTAAGATGTGGTGAAGGGCGGGCGTTTTGCGGGAATGTAGTTATGACGTTTAAAAAGTGCTGACTCTCATCCTAATTTCAATTAATGTTTTTTTATCTCTGTCATAATAATTCACAACAGAGTTCAGTTATTAACATCTCTTAAGAAATAAACAGCTAATTCCAATTTATATGCTAATGTCTGCTCCCACCTACGAAGTTTTAGTTTTGGATAAAACGTTATTGTATGATGTATTTCTCAATTCTTAATTTGAACATGGTTCGGTGACATAATTGCCTTTTAGGTCATTGACGTTATAAAGTTTATAATTTTGATGTGATGCGCAGACGCATACGCAAGAAATAAAGAAAAAAAAATTGTCTTTTTCTCAAATCAGTTTTTTTTTTTACTAAAAATCTTAACCTAAGTTTTGATGACAGATTTAATGCTTACGTAAAAGCTACCAAAAAGTTGGTCTACCATTTTCTCGAGAACTTGTACAACCCTAACCTACAAACTATACGTTTGAAAACCGAGCTTCGATCAAACAACAAACCGCAAAGACCACATTATCGTCAACACACATTTAAAATAAAATAAGCATTTTTTGCCACATGACTTACATATTTTTACATTATTATAAAAATGCTTTCAATTTTTGCACTATTAAATCTAGGGGTGGACAAAAACGGACTTTTAGCGCGCGATGCAGAATTGCATGTGATTACATAGTTTTTACCCGCTATCCGGCACGCTCCGACATTTGCAGAAAAAAATGTTTTAAAAGGACACTAGGTTATGGAAATATTATAAGAATGTCTCTAAGTGTACGCTACTGCGATTGCATTTCTTCACGCTTTGGAAAAAGGAATGAAAATAAGTATTGAAACTGAAGAAATTTACTCGGATGGGATGTTTTAGGGCGAGTTGTACCAACATTTTATAGCTACATAAGGGTGAATTCGAATTATATACTTAAAAGTCTTCCCTTCGAATAAATTTGGAATTTTTGACAGTTTCTCCATACAAAAACTGTCAGTTGTGATTTTTGTCAAATTAGCCCTTAGTAGTTCAAGTCTTATCCTGCGAATAATTATTGAATTTTTTACAGTTTGTGCATACAAGGACTGTCCGACGCGACGTCAACTTTATTCCATATATAAAAGACTAGCTTTTGGCCGCGGCTTCGCAAGCGTGGATGTCGGGAAATATCCCACGGTAACGTATTACCGGAAATCCCTTCCTTATTCCTTGTCTACATGATAAAGGTAACCTCTGTACAAAATTTCAGCTTTCTAGGTCCAAGGTCCAAGGGTTTGGGCTGGGCGTTGATGAGTCAGTCAATCAGTCAGTCAGGACTTCTCTTTTTATTTATATAGATAGATAGAAGATAGATATCTTACTTTGTACATAAAAGATTTTGCTAAAAATGAGCCGTAAGAAGTAAGCAGGTAATTCTTTTGTGTGAGCAGAATAAGAATGAAATTAGTTACAACAGCCGCGGAAGGAAGGATATTCTTACCCGAGAACCGCTCAGCCATTGAATCCTCTATCTACTCTACAGTCGATACAATATATTTTTGTCATGCCATAAAACAATTCTGACGTATAATAAAAGTACCATTGATAATAATATCTGGCATCCCAGTCGTAAAAACAGCAAAAGCGACAGTCAGAAAAATATAAAGATTGCAAAATTACAGCTGCAGTCGCGCCATAAATCTCTATCCATAGACAAGCAACATGGCCGCTTATTCTATATTGTCTCTGGTCCACATGAATTCGTTTTATTCGCTTATTAACTAGGTTAGCTTTGGGGGTGAATAAGACTTTAACTGATTAAAATAAAGGTTATATTTGAATGCGTTTACAGAGTATAATAAATTTGTTTTGTAAAGTGCATAGCGATGACAATCTTTGCTGAGATACCCCGCGGTTTTATTGGTCGCAATAGAGAAGCAAAAATATGTTTATCAGTAAAATATTTATTAATATTACTTTAAGAATTTTATGTTTATTTTATGATTTTATGCAATATTCGCTATCTCTGTAAAAGATTGAGTTACGTTTTTCGAATGTAATATTTTTGATTCAGATAAACTCAGGTCCGTCCGGATTGTAATAAAAGTAAGATAAGTGGTAAAATAAAATATAGATACAAACTAAAAATAAAAGATTAAAATAAATCCAATATAAAATTGTGGCCACTTTTATTGAACCATTGCCAGTTAAAAAGTAAATTTTATAAGATACAATTACTTTCCGTAGTATTCGATCAGTAGGTACGAAAATAAATAAGTACATTCAAAGATGACCAACTTCCATCGTCCCAAAATTTGTCATTGACTGAAAAACGCCAC
This sequence comes from Cosmia trapezina, assembly GCA_905163495.3. Lineage (NCBI taxonomy): Eukaryota > Metazoa > Arthropoda > Insecta > Lepidoptera > Noctuidae > Cosmia > Cosmia trapezina. The sequence goes on from LR991022.1 coordinate 28,711,640, forward strand.
CAATTTCTTGAGTAAATTCTAATTTCAAAAATTGATCTGACAGTTTTTTTTAAATAGGCACAGATTTAGATGTAGGTACTTATAGTGAACTAGACTTTACTTACATAACTGTACAGGGTTACTTGTAATTCGACGTATTCCTTGCAGGATGTCATAGTAGGGTTAAAATGCAACAAATTAAGCCACCAAAATGTTCTAACCAAATTCAGGGTTTTTTTTTTTGTAATTTTTGTCTAGGAAAAATATAAATTAATAAAAATAAAATGTTCTTAATTAGTGATCTTTGCCATTTTGTGTTGTCAAGTCTTAGGCATTTTGCAACTTTTAATTGTTAACTAAGATCTGCTACGGCATCAGCTATGATATTAACTTAAGTGCGCCATAAATCATTTTTGAATTGTATTTTTCATTAAAAAAAACTAACTCAAAAAGATAACTAATAACTAAACTAAACTTATAATTAAAGAAATATCGATGTTTTGTCAAGTCATAAAACCCGTGCGAAGCAGGGTCGGGTTGCTAGTATATACTACATACATATACTAAACTAGACTTTAGCTTTATTTACCTCGTTTATTCGACGTCTCTGCAACGGACCCCGGTTGAGGGCGGCATTTAAGACGTGCGTTCGATTATCTGGAAAAATAAAAATAGACTTTAATTTCTTACGCATTATTTTTGTTTAAATATAGAACAATTTTAGCTTCGAGCGATGGCCGCTGCTGATATATTTTATGCGTGGAGTAACTATTTATTTACTTATTTAAAACCTAAAGCTACTTGTACTTTAACCAGGCAGATATTGGACTCAAATTAAAAAAGTTCAATATAGGTACTTACAACATGTCCAGGAATTAACGCACAACCTGTTAAGTGGTCATTGTACTCATCATTATAAACAACTTTTACTATGGGATCAAATCTGAAATCGCGAAAAAAAATCAGCTGTTCCCTACATTTTGACGAGTTATTTTATTTCTTCACAAACAATCGCGCAACAATGCTTAATATTTAGGTAGGTACAGATATTTTAACATTTTTTTTAGATGCGAACATAAATGGCATAAACAGCTGGTTTTTTTTCGCGATTTCAGGTTTGGTCCCCTAAAAAGGTTGTGCATTATTCCAAAATATACCTACTGCATAAAAAAATACTGTTTTTTTACGTAAAATGTCTGACATTCTGACATCATCATCGTGCGATAAAATTGAATCTTACTTTAGTCTTTCATTCATTTCAATTTATTGCATTGACCTTTTGTGGTCAACCGTTATTGAAAGCGCATTCAGATTTTTTGAAAGGCCAAAGTTTTTACATTATTAATTAAACAAGGCGCCTACATATTATTATGGTTACTATTCTAAAAGTTAAGCCTCATTTTCAAAAGGGCTGGATCACTAAATCGGATTCTAAATTCTCTGACAAAAATATAATTTAATGAAATATTTGACAAAAATATAATTTAATGTATTGTGTTGCGTAAATTATTTTGCATATGTACTATTGTATAGAATCTAGTTCTTCTAACTGAACAGACAGCTGTGCTGCTGGGGAGTTTGTTCCGCTACTTCTTCTTCCCAGCTAAAGCACTAGGAAGTGGTGAAGGGCGGGCGTTTTGTGGGGACTGTCTTACTGTAATTTTGACGTTCAAAAAGTGCTGATTCTCAGCCTAATTTGAATAAAGGACTTTTGATTTTGATTTTGATTTCTGTGATTGGTGGAATGGTTTACCTAAAGTCATCCTAAAGTAGTTACTTTAGTAGCAAATTGTAATTATTTTCTATACCAATAAATAAAATTGAAGTTTCTGTTTGTAATTTAAAAATAACAGCTTTTTACTAATACATTAACCCCCTTATTCATAAAAAAAACTAAAACGCTCTACAAACCTACTTTAGTTAAAATAGTGTTTTGTCAATTTCTTTCGAATTATGATTTGAGTTTGAAAGAAGAAGACAAAACACTATTTTAACTAAAATTGGTTTGTAGAGCGTTTAAGTTTTTTTATGAATAAGGGGGTAAGTATGTAAGTTTAAGCGGTTTTATTAGAATGTGGCTGTTATTTTAGTATATTGTGTATCTTACGACTTCCACGCGAACGAGTCGCGGGGCACAGCTAGTTAATAATAAAATTTCATAAAACCCCTGATTTTGGAAACAACTATTAATTACTTAAAATAAATAAGAACATTTTAAACAAAATTATGTCGGCGCAAAATTACATCGTCTGCACTCGGCTTAAAACATACCTTTTAAGAATAGGGTCACCATATGTTACATGTTTGTAGGACTTAGGCAACGCCTTATTTGTTATTTAAACGCCAGAAGTAACCTAGTTAACATCTTTGAAGATATTTGGAGCATTTATTTGCCAATGGAAAGTTGGAGGAGTATAATATAAGTAGATGAATATTTATTTTTTTAAGGTGGCAACTAAAAAAACTTTTTCATGCCAGCTTGTCGCCACATGTGAATTTACCTAACCTAATGATTATTTGATAGGGGTAGATATTATAATAATTAGGTACATATTTAATTTTGTCCTAATAAATATAGCACGGACGGCTCAAAGGACCAGTATATAAATCTATTAAACTGTTAAGTTCTAATGAAATAGGTTGCAAAAGATCCCCAGAACGCTTAAAAATGCGCTTAAAACAAAACACCATATCACTTTGTTAAATTTATTTCAATAAGGGCCAATTTTTCTATCGTCAGATAACTTTTATTTATGGAATATGGTTGATGTTTTGACAGCTTTTGTATAGAAAATATGTCATACCGCCATATTCATTTCTCAAATAACCTAAGTGACATGTCAAATTATGTTCATAACCAAGGAATAAACAATATTCTATTCTATTCTAATTAAAAAACCAAGTATATTTTCTGGGCACGATTAGTTAAATCAATAAGCACCCCACTAAACTTCAAACGTCCCTAAAAAAACATGGGAACCCTAACCCATTGTTAACTTAAAAAACGCAACTTTTTGTGGGACTCGCATTTCCCAGACTCACCAAATACTGCCAATGTGACTCCTTTGACATTACCAGCCAGTTTCAAGATCAAACAACGTGAATTTGCCCTTACCTGCACCCTAAAATAAACCTCAACACCACGAAAAAAGGCCACAGTGAACTATCCATTGCACTTTTTGCAGCGAGAGAGAGTAGAAGGATGCGAGGTAAAACAGCAATGGAATGCAAAAAAGATGTTTTAATTTTTTGACTCCGCCGTGTCCTCGGTCCATCATAAGAAAAGGTTATGCTAATGATAAAGCTACTTTGAAATTGAAAGTGACCGCGTGGCCTTGAGGAAGAGGCTTTGTTTTTTCGTTAACAATGTTTTGGAGCAACGTTGTGTTTTGAAAGTAGAATTTAATGCTGGCATTTGCTTACATAATATACTCGTACACCACGCCTGTAATTCCAGAAGGTTTAATTAAGGAGAGAGAGAGAGATGTTATTTATTTGTTCGAAACATGAGTTGAGTATGCACAAAGCATGCCAGAATATGTTAACATTGCAGAAAGATCACTAGACCAACGAGGCAATCCATGCTGGCCATTTTAATTTGAGAAAACAGTGTTTTTGTGAAATCTTTTAAAAAAATATGTAAAAGGTCCGCAATATTTAGAATAAGCCATTGTGAAGACTAATAGGTACCACAGTCGAAGTCGAATAGGACGAAGTTCGGCGAACTTCGTATGCAGCTCGGGCTTTCGTCGGACGACTGTATGATGTATAGACTGTGCTAATACCAGCCACATACAGTCGGAATTCCGTTTCGAAGGCAGCAAAGCCATGCAAAATCACGCACAGTCAACCATGCGGAATTTGGAATCGGAGAAAATTTTGAACGGAGAACTAGATTTTGAATATGGATTTGCTGCCTTCGAAACGGAATTCCGACTACATGTGGCCAGCATAAACCCGGTTTAAAATATGTTTAAGACATTTTTAGACAGGTACATACGTAGGTCCTGTAGGTACAGAGACAGATAACATGTCGACGAAGAAAATTGTAAAAAAAATATTTTTGGAAAAAACTCAATAATGCTTTACCCTTTTTTTCGACGTCCGGTATAAGTTACAATTTACATTTTGAAACTTGAAAATAAAGACCATTTTATTGGATCGTATTTAGTCCAAAAGGACCAACCATCTCGAGACCATTTTTTGGATGACATCATTGCTATATTTCTTAAGTGTATTTTAATCAGTTCGGCGCTAAAGGAGATTTCGAAATGACATCATGAGTCAATGGACCTTGGCACGAAAGGACTAATAATTATAAAAGTTTTGATACGATGCATCTAATTCAAATCATGTATACTAATACATACTTATTAAAGTTGAAGAGTTTGTTTTTCTGATAGACCAATTCTAAGGCTATAGGTTATTTAACGCGCCTATAAAGCGCCTGTCTGGGCGCTTTACTTTGTGTACATTATTTCACACCACTGCTCTCAAAACGGTGAAGGAAAACTCGTGAGGAAACCGGCCTGTCCTAGAACCAACAATTCGAAGACATGTGACATCTACCAACCCGCACTGTGCCCGCGTGGTGGATTACGGCCCGCTCCCTCTTACCGAGAGGAGGCCTGTGTCCCAGCAGTGGGAACATTATATTCTGATTATTTATGTAGAAATGTTTTGTCCCTACAAAGGAGGCCTGTGTCCCAGCAGTGGCAACATTATAGGCTGATTATTTATGTAGGAACGTTTTGTTCCTAGAGAAGAGGCTTGTGTCCCAGCAGTGGCAACATTATATTCTGATTATTTATGTAGAAATGTTTTGTCCCTACAAAGGAGGCCTGTGTCCCAGCAGTGGCAACATTATAGGCTGATTATTTATGTAGGAACGTTTTGTTCCTAGAGAAAAGGCTTGTGTCCCAGCAGTGGCAACATTATATTCTGATTATTTATGTAGAAATGTTTTGTCCCTACAAAGAAGGCCTATGTCCTAGCAGTGGCAACATTATAGGCTGATTATTTATGTAGGCACGTTTTGTCCCTACAGAGAAGGCCTGTGTCCCAGCAGTGACAACATTATAGGCTGATTATTTATGTATAGGTACGTTTTTTTCCCTACAGAGGAGGCCCGTGTCTCAGCAATGGCAACATTATAGGCTGATTATTTATGTAGGAACGTTTTGTCCCTAGAGAAGAGGCCTGTGTCCCAGCAGTGGCAACATTATATACTGATTATTTATGTAGAAATGTTTTGTCCCTACAAAGAAGGCCTGTGTCCCAGCAGTGGCAACATTATAGGCTGATTATTTATGTAGGCACGTTTTGTCCCTACAGAGGAGGCCTGTGTCCCAGCAGTGGCAACATTATTAGCTGATTATTTATTTATAGGTACGTTTTTTCCCTACAGAGGAGGCCCGTGTCCCAGCAGTGGCAACATTATAGGCTGATTATTTATGTATAGGTACGTTTTGTCCCTACAGAGGAAGCCTGTGTCCCAGCAGTGGCAACATTATAGGCTGATTATTTATGTATAGGTACGTTTTGTGCCTACAGAGGAGGGCTGTGTCCCAGCAGTGGCAACATTATAGGCCGATTTATTTACGTATAGGTACGTTTTGTCCCTACAGAGGAGGCCTGTGTCTCAGCAGTGGTAACATTATAGGCTGAATATTTATGTAGGCACGTTTTGTCCCTACAGAGTAGGCCTGTGTCCAGCAGTGGCAACTTTATAGGTTGATTATTTATGTATAGGTACGTTTTGTCCCTATAGAGGAGGCCTGTGTCCCAGCAGTGGCAACATTATAGGCTGATTATAAATTATGTATAGGTACATTTTGTCCCTACAGAGGAGGCCTGTGTCCCAGCAGTGGCAACATTATAGGTTGATTATTTATGTATAAGTACGTTTTGTCCCTACAGAGGAGGCCTGTGTCCCAGCAGTGGCAACATTATAGGCTGATTATTTATGTAGGCACGTTTTGTCCCTACATCAAGCATGTGTAAGCTTACAGTTATCTACAATCAAACCACACCCACAGTCAACCAAACACGGTCCTAGATCCCATACTAACCTATCTCCAATCCCACAATTAATGTTTTTCCATTGAAAATTAGGTTGACTTCTACGACCAGTAAAAAACGAAAAACGTTTAACAGCCACACGATTCCGCGTTCCGTGCTGCGCCTACGCATCAACTGACTAATAGTGATTGCTCTCAACTTGGAAGGACAAGTGCCGTATTAGGTCATACGTTATTATGTCAAGCTGTTTTAGTCATATTGGTAGAAATGTCAGGATTGCTTCATGATGAGAGACTGGTTTTTGAGCTGATAAATATGGGTGTAGATGGTTTCTAATGTGGCTCGTTCTAATGATGATTAGGCTCTGTACATGGTTGAACTTATTTGGTTTTCTAACACTGTAGCGTAAAGCCGAGTTCAGACGTGTGTAATGTAATTATTGTGTAATGTACAGACGAGACGAAACGAGGGTGCAGTTATTGGAGTCGCACCGCAACGTCAACTTCAAGGCGTTCGTGGTGCGTGTACCGAACTGTTATCTACCGCTCGTCTTGGAAGAAGACTTTTGGCCGCAGGACGTGGTGTTCCGTCGCTTCCTCGGACAAGTACCACAGGACAGCACAAAGTCAAGCTAGTGCAAAGTGAAGTGCTACTAACATAGTCACAAGCCTTATTTATTAACAAAAGTTTTGTTGATATTCAAATATGTATGTTTAGGTTAAGGTATCTATGGGCCTGTTAAAAAAAATTGTCTGTACGGCAATGTAAATAACGCAATGAATGTTGTTGAAATGTCTAAATGAAACCGATTCCGATTGATAGTATGTTACGCTATTGCCCCGCTGGATTCACGTTGAGATTGTATACCGTCCACACTATTCACATTACATTTAGATTACACGATAAATGTATCGTGTACATTACACATTACACACGTCTGGACACGGCTTTAGTAATATGGATATCAAGATTGGTCCTTTTAAAACTAAAACTTTCCACTCAATCACACTTTTTTGACACGTAAAAATAGTGCTGTTTTTATCGGCCCATCAAAAACTAATTAATTATATTTACGTCGCGTCGTTGCAAAAGTTCGAAAGTGTTAAATGAGTTTAGTAGGCGGCTTGCATGGACTTTGATAAAAACACAAGTCCAGCAAAAATCTTAAAACTTGTTCTTATACTTTTTAACTACTTACTTACTACTTACTTTTTTTTGTTATTTTTTTCTCGATGTTGTTTTAAAACTTGTTCTTATCTTTAACATGTCATTAAACGAAAATATCTCAATTACATTATGACACGGTATGACCAAAGTTACTTAAGGCCCCATACTTATGCAAATAACTTCAAATACCACAAGAGTGGGCGAAGCTTGTGCCAAAGTGGTTCGAAGAAACTTTACTACTTGGGTAGGTCGGTAAGGTAAGTTTGAGTAAAGTCATAAGTGCCACACCATTTTGCAGGTTTATGATTGCAATAAGGTAAGTGAGTTGACGACTGTAGGTTCTATAAAGTCTATCCTATCAGGTCTTGGTCACACAGTTACCAGAGGGCAATTACCGTGTTTTTAACAACGTTTTTCGCAATCTCTTCTCAGTCTTAATCTGTCAAAAATTGTATAGCGTTTACCATAGACTTATAAAAAAAGGAGGACTCCGCGCCACGCATATCGAAAGTGAAGCACAGTAAGTATGCCGCTTGTACAAACACGCCTCGCGCACACATTTACATCATAGTATGCCGACGGGCCGCCATTACGTGACACGAGCGACAGCGTCTTTGCAGGTACTCAAATCTCGCACACATAAATCGGTTCGGTGCTTCACTTTTGATATGCGTGGCGCGGAGTCCTCCTTTTTTTTTAAGTCTATGGCGTTTACCTAAATTTTTGACATTTGATTGTGGCCGGCATGAGATTGCGACTTGAATTTGAACGTTTTTAGGTACGAGAATTGGCCGTCTCGTTTTGGCCACTAGAGTTACTAATGCAATAAGTAGAGTGGATAAACCAGCATCTTGTAATCAGATGTCAGATTACATGTTAATGCCCAGTTTCTGAGGTATTTAAACGGAGTTTATTCATTCGATAGTGACTTTTGGTTCGATATTTCTGAACACATCGTTAAGGAAGAATAATAATAATTTAGCTTAAAAGTCGAGTGAATGAAAAAAAAAGTGAAAGTACTATCGAGAGTTTATCCGAGGCCCTCAAAAACCGAGCAAAATGAAGGATTTTGTCGAACCAAAAGCTATTAAGAGTTTAAACTCCGTTTAAGAATTCTTTAGAAGCCGGGTATCAGACAGACGCGAGACGTACCTAAAGAAGACTGGAATAAAAAAGCTTTTTGATGTGTCTTTATTTTTACTTCAGTGCACACGTCAAAATAACCTTGAAGTGTTCAATAGACCTCCTATCATCGCATAAACGAGCCTGACATGCGTGAACATAGAATAGAGATGATACCTGGGTAAAAAAAAAAAAATCTATTTAGTCCATCAGTCAGTTAATAAAAAATATTAGACACGTATTTTTTGCTTTATCATATTAATAAATAATATTTAGATAACACGCATTGAAGTTTGGGAGTGGGGGCTCGCTACGTCACTTCTACGTATAAAATCTAGCTAGACGTGACGTCATGCCATATTTTAATTCAATGTATCGTCGTTATCTTTTTATTACGTAAAAAAAGAAAAAATAAGTGTCGAATATTTTTTTATGATCTAAATGACGGACTAAAAAAATTTTTTAGACATCATCCCTATTAGATGCTTTCATCTCCTGAATACATACATGAATTATAAATGTTCTTTCTATAAGTAAGATCCAAATTGGGCACTACAGTAACCATGAGCACGACAATTTCAAGAAAAAACAACAAAATCTAGCAGAAAACCTACTAAAAATATCCAAAATCCCATTTAGCCCTCCCGACCACGACCAAATCGTTTCCGTATCGTGAACTCAAAACTATGATATAACTGTACCCACGTGAACGGTACAGCACACTCGTGCCTGCCCTGCTATCACAAACGCCGTAATAATATATAATTGAATGGTGCCTTAGTTAGGGCTTGGCGCGAAGCCCTTGAGAAATCTTTACGTGATGGCATTTGGAGTGTGGGAGAGTTTGAGAGTAATGTGAAGACTTGGAGAGTACCTATTGGCATTGGTTATAATAGCGTTATTTTGGGAATTAATTACGGAGTTGAGTTCTGTAGCAAAGTGTAATGAAATGAACCAACCAACCGTTGGTGGAATTTAGGTACTCATTTTAATTGGGCTGCAAAGTTAAACATAATTAGCCTTTGCCCTCGTGGATATCTGAAAATATATATCCCACACAGGAAACAAAATCCTTTTTTAGTCCTTGTCTATATTATAAATAAAATAAATAAATAATCTTTATTACATAGGGAAGTGGTTACAATTAATGTGAAGTCCCTGACACTTGTGCTAGGTGGTTTACCTGTGTTACAAGAGCCAGTGCCCTCTCCCGGGAGGAAATACTATTGAAAAACTTATGCAATAAGATTAACAATGAAAAATAAAAATACTAAAATAATACAAAATAAATAAATAAATGAAAATTGTTTAGAATGAACCTGTAGTGATGAGTGTGTGTGCGTGTAATGTGTGTGGTGTGTGTGTGTAGGGGTGTGCGGTGTGTGCTTTAAGTACATACCTATGTGTGTGTGTGTATGTAAATTGAATTGGATTATTATTGGATTATAAAGGGAGGTCCCCTTTATAATCCAATAATAATCCAATTCAATTTCAGCTTTCTATGTTCAAGGGCGCTGGGCGTTGATGAGTCAGTCAGTCAGGACTTCTCTTTTTATTTATTTATCTAAGTAGATGATAGCTGAAAACAGTTCGTACATATATTACATAATCTTGTTAATTACTTAATTAAACCCTATTTAGTTAATGTAAGGGGCACGTGGCTAAGTAATAACAGCCGCACGGGTCGATCGATCAAGTTAAGCTTTCTGCGTTGACTCCGTGGATGGGTGACCATCTTTACATACCGAGCACCCTCCATGCCTCGGAAAGCACGCTAAGCCGTTGGTCCCGGCTGTCATTCTTGGATTTTTGACTGTCGTTAGATACGGGTCGTCAGTCATACCAAGTCATATCGTATTACCCAGTAACTGGGTTGTGGACGTCAGATAGGCAGTCACTCCATGTAAAATACTGGTATTCAGCTGAATCCTGTTAGACTGGAAGCTAACCCCAACATAGTTGGGAAAAGGCTAGGCTGAAGGCTGAATTTTTAGTTAACTAAATAGGTAGGTACCCTAATCACACTAATGTTATAAAGTGTGTGTGTGTTTGTATGTTTGTTTCTTTATCACGCTCAAACGGCTGGACCGATTTGGATGAAATTTGATATGTAGGATTAACACATAGGCTACTTCTTATCCCGGTCTACGCGGGTGAAACTGCGGGGTGCTGCTAGTACCTAGTTTAATAAAAGGAACCTATGAACCAAACTAATGTCTAATTTAAATAGATAATCTGACTGTTGACTCATAAGTTAGAGGAGATATCATTGTAGATAAATTATGTTCCAGACAACAATTAATAGAAGTAATTAAAAACATAACTAAACTGTTGCTCTTGCTACGTTACGAAACGCTTCCCATGCGACATAACTCACACAATACACGTTACATTCATTACTTTCTATCTATCAGCATTGTCTTTAAAAGCTTTTTATTACGGCTGGAAGTGCCGCCTTTCTCCATTTTTCATCGACAACATTATTATATTTTTTATTTATAATAAGACGTCTCCGTTTCGCGATCTCGGGCAAACGTCGTCAAATAAACAGCCTGTTCTAAATGAAAACAGTCCATTATTAGTGCATTTTTAAGCGATATTTTCCTTATTAATATTATTAAAAATAATTATTTTAACGACTTAAAATAAACTAACCAGTCCTATGATAAACATGGACATCAGTGCACGAATGCCTTTTCCTGCTTGGGTACGGTCTGAGGGTCCATTATGCTTGTCAGTGGAATTGGTAATAATCGAAGTTGGTTCATAGTAGCATACAGAAAACATTTTGCTTATCTTTTCATTTCAAATCCCTTATTCCTAGTCTTTCCTTCAGGTACTAGGAATCCTAGTGGCCCAGTGGTATCAATAGCTTCAAAGAAAATGTCGTCACCAGCATCACCTACAATGCAATGTTTCAGAAAGCATATACCTACGATTTCCTCAGAGATCGATACAAATAGTTGCATAGGTATCTACTTACCTACAGACTATACCTATACTTACCTACAGTACTGAACTTACATCACTTGCGCCGTTTTGCTCCGAATCACATCGCAGACTACCTAGTGATTACGATATTACGAATGGTGATGATGTCATAATCACCACGCTTGGCAAACGGGCTAATCGTAGGGTAGGATTTCAATAGTTGGCAAGATGTAAGTGGGTGATTTGATGACTGATGCTGTACTTCTATACGCCTGTCCATCCAAATAGTGTTCCAAAAAGATGAGTGAAGTAAAAATAACAATTATAGTCGAACTTTTAACTAGCTGCAGTAAAATGACACTTCTTATCTGTCGTTTCGTTACAAAATGTTCCCATTTTATAACGAAATGACAGCAGGAATGACAGTAGAAGTGTCATTTTACTGCAGCTGCAGAGTCCGACTATAGAAACCGGCAATTTAATCAGCATAAAGGATCCAGATTTTTCTAAAAAGTTGAGGTGACAAATAGTGACAATGACCAATTTTTTTTCAACACTTGCTTATACCATAAAAACATTTGGATAAGTATCCCCCAACTCCAGACACATTCGACCAACTAAATGGCAGCTTAATAGTGATCACCGGCAATCTAAGGAGCATAGACTGGATTTTTGTAAAAATTTTATTATCGGCTTAGAATTTAGCGCCAAAAATCCGCCATTTTTTTTTAAACACCTATCTAAGGACACTTGGGTTTTTGGAAGATACGAGGTAATAAAGTTTACAAACACATAGGTAAAAGATACGCGCGAAAAACATAACCCTTTCTTGGCATTCGGGTGAAAAGATGAGGTGATTATCAAAGAACCAATTTTTTTCAACACTTGCGTAAACTGCAAAAAATATTTAAGTAGGTACCAAGACAATACACCAATTTGATCAACGAAATCTTACCCTAAACTAATATCCATTAGTTTCCTCTCCTAGAAATAAACAAAGTGAAGCTTGCTAAGTGTCCACTTAGTCGGCGATGTTCGCGGAAGCAGAACTAGTTAAACTAGTTCTTGTTGCTGCACCAACATGTTTAAGAATGTACTAAGCGTTGCCAGTTTACGCGTATCATGAAAATAGAACACTTTGAAACAACCGCGAGTGTATGCAAAGTGTTAGAACCTGGGTTTGAGAGACAATTTGGGTTGGAAAGATTGTGAGGTAGTTGGAATTTGACATCGTTTTGGACTGGTTGTTTTGAATGATAAGTCATAAATCGAGGAGGTATAGGTAGCTGGATAGATTGTGGTTTCGATGGGGTAAAATGTAAATCATGCAGTAGATGGATATTTACAGGAATTTCAGTTGTATTAAGTTTCTACAGTACGGCCGATTTAACGTGGCAAGTCCGAACTTCGCGCAGAAGGCTGCGCATTAACATTTTTTAGGAACCAAATGGTAACATGAGGCGAGTGTGAGTGAGAGAACATGCGCGAATGTTCTTATTAGGTAGTGCCTATAAGGCTATAAGATATTTCGGCCGTAGTGTATCGTAGTAACAGACATAGGTAGGTAAACGTCGATGGTAGGAGAAGGACGTCTCCACTATTATAGTGAGTGATACACAAGTACACAACGGACCTCATTGACACTTCTAGCATTAGGAGATCCACTAAAAACTCGCGATTTTCGGCAGCCATTCATAACTGTTATCCATAATTACATTCATCATCATCACCCACAGCCGGACTTCACCCACAGCTGGGCATACCTAGGCCTCTCTTTTCTCGTGCCAATCCCCACGTTCCTGTGCCAGCCTCATCCAGGATTTGCCCACGATTGCAACAATGTCGTCCGCCCATCTCCGCCGCCATATTACATTAGCTTAATTAATCTAACTAGCTGACCTTACGGACGTTGTCTTGTCTTAGCTATGAATATTCTAATGTAAACGCGCGAAGTTCAAATAATCGTTAAGTTTTCTGTAAATTATCCAATTTTCTGCTCAATTTTCTTAATTTTTCTTTCCGTAAATATCTTCTACAAAGTACTGTTGAGTATGGCAATGTTCATACACTATAAATGTTAGGTTGGTAATGTACTGTATCCGCTAATATCCGCGGTAATGTACTATTACAAAACCTAAAAAAAAAAATGAAATCGGTAATGTCGTTCTCTAGTTATGGCGTGACCAAGGAAAATAGGGATTCATTATACAGGGTTATTGGTAAAACATCAGCGACCTCTTAAGTTGTTATTGTACTCATCAGAATAACTTTTACAATGGGACCAAACCTGAAATCGCGAAAAAGAAAATCAGCTGTTCAGTACATTTATCTAGGTAGGTACCTACATCAAATTCGTGAAAAAGTAGGAAGCAGCAGATTTTTTTTCGATTTCAGATTTGGTCCCATAGTAAAAGTTGTTCATAATGAAGAGTACAATAACCCCGAGGTTCCTGGTGTTTTACCCTGTATATAGATTGTAGCCCAGGCGGCACTACTAACTCTATTGCAGATAACAAAAAAACCTTGCTATCTAAAACCAACTGCCTAGAACCTATTCAAATGTCAAATGTTTGCCTACCCACAAAAACATGACCTGTCAAAATCAATAAAACGTCAAGTCAATTTAAAAAAAAGTAAGAGCAGTACCTTTGTAGCACCGTTACTTGACACTTTGGCTGTAACACATTGTCTTATCGGTTCCACTTTCGACGTAACACTCGACTAATAGCAGGTACTTAGTTTACATAACCGATGTGGGTAGTGAGTGATTGACGGCTTGTGGTAGTTCAGTTACAAGCGCTAAGCGGTTAAGTAAAAAGTTTATCTTTGCCATAATAAGGCGCGTGTAGGCAGTTTTTTTTCTGTTTCAAAGCACTGATATAACTTCAAGCTTTATTTCACGAAGGTGTAGGCAGAGCTGTTGGTATAGAACACAATGCTCACCAAGTGAAAGGAGGCGAGGTTATTGCCACCTGATAAATTCAGACAAGGTACCTACTCCTGAGTTTCTGGGGCCTTACTATGAGCTCTTATAGCAGGGCAGAAGTTGAACGTTTCCAGTGAGAGAGTGACGGTGCTATAGGTCGTATATAGCTCCGTCTCTCTCTCTCTCTCACTGAAAACGTTCAACTTCTGCCCTGCTATAAGAGCTCATAGTAACCACCCTGGGCAAAAACAATAAGCCGACGTTCGCTCGGATTTAAAAATATCGCGGCGGGATTTTATCGTGCACTGGATTTTCAACTCTCGGTGTTGAGCCGAGCTTCGAGAATATAACCTAACAACAACAACAGAGTGCAACTATAACACGCCATTACTACATTGCAGCTTTTCTTCGAGAGAATGTTGCCACTTAATCTATCATAGACTAAATATCCATCGACTACAATATCCAATAACGATAACCGGCTTATTATGATTTTAAACTGAAGAGTCGTCTAAACGAGTATGTAGCTAGTGTTAATGATTTGGAAAAAATATAATATACATGTGCGTATGTGTGCGAATAGGTATGTAGAAAGATTATGTTTGTATTACCTACTTAAGAAGTGTAATATTCAGCTGCATCCGGTTAGACTGGAAGCCGACCCCAACATAGTTGGGAAAAGGCTAGGCAGATTGAAGTAGTGTAATTAATTTGTAAAGATATGTCTAACGCGGACAAAAAAAACTGAGAATCACGCTAAAGCGTATTTTTATTAAACTTTCACCATTTTAAAGATATAATTTAATTATTTATCTTTTAGTATACGTGTTTTATTAATACACCGTTTTATGTATAATAAATCAATAATGCATCTAATTTGGCGCTCCTTGGTGGGCGAATCCTACATATTATTGGCTGTACGACAAGTTGCGTGAGCTTAGCACAGAACACGCAAGCTAACCACTCAAGGCCATTGGCTTAAATCTGCTTCCCTTACCTAAGGTCGGACTTCTGCTGCAGTGAAACGACACTTCTAATGTAATTTTTACTGTCATTTCGCTATAAAATTGGAACATTTTTTAACGAAATGACAGATATGAAGTGTCATTTTACTGCAGCTAATTAAAAGTCCGAGCATAGGTTTCTGTACTCGCTGTACTCTTATGACTCAACGTCTTAAAACTTGTCGCGTCGGGTGTTCGAACATAAAAATCGTGTCACGGTCACCACATAATCGTGTAAGTATTGACAGCCGTGACTGTATGTAAATGTCTTCAGCGTCACACTTGCGCCGAATCCGACAAGCATTACGTATTGTTGTGATAAGTACGACTATGAAGCGCTAAAAATGTATTGTGTTTATTAACTTCAAAATAGCAAAGAGGTTTTTGAACGGTTACCTACCAGAGACAAGATTACTTATTACTTTAGGGCAAAAATTACAGATTTTGCGGAGCGTATGGACCTGTATGGACATGGTATGGACTCTGAGGTATGGCTATGGACCAACGATTTGCTCTACCGTCCATAGTAGATGAGGTAGTAAACATTAGGTGCATTGACCCCACGACCGCTATTTACTGCCTACTATTTGGGCAGTAATTAGCGTATTAAGAAATTTCCAAATTACCAATATACCTACTGCTCTAACGGTGTTAAATTACCTTACATGAGATCGCTTGCAATTAAGTAGGTACCTACCTACCTACTCTAAAACTTTGTTTTTTTTTTTTGTTTTTTAAAGATTTAAGTACTTCATTTTTTTTTATTTTAATTTAGGTACTTATTTTATTTCATACTTTTTTATTAATTCTTCCTTATAAAAAAAATATATTAATCACTTATAAAAAATAATATTTAATTAAATTTATTTTTTTAATGATTTTTCTTTGTTTTTTACATTGTGTGTACCCTTAGAGTTTTTACTTTTTCAATAGTCAGATAACTCACCTGAAGAATAAATAATGACAGTTTGACATATTTTTTATACAAAAGCTGTCAAATTGAAATATTTATTTTTCAGACATATTATTTTTTAGTTAACCATCTATTGAAAAATTTGCCCTTAATTGTCAAATTAAGGGCAAATTTTTTTTTTATCTTATTTTTTACAAAATGATGCTGAAAAGTTGACGTAATTATGTAGGTATGTAATTAGCTACTATAAGGAAATGATGTAAATGAAAACAGCAACATGAACAACGTAAAACCATTTATTTCAAAGTAACGGAGAATTATGTCTATGTTTACGTTCATTCAATACTGTTAATCTGTTTACGCCTCGCCGTGGCTAAAGGCCCCTGTTCACAATGGCCCACTTTAACCGTTTACTGAAGATCATTGTATACAGGGTCAAATTAAATTAGCTAGCGAAACTAACTACGCAGATATGACGAGTATCGACTTAATATAAACACGACAAAATAAAAATAAAAAATGTTTTTTTTGGGTCAATGGCCGCTGGTTGTGTTACCTGAAGTGCGAGTTGATAAAATCAGTTTTATCGTGTTGAGATATCGATACCCATCACGGCTGTGAACTTTACCTACACAAAAAAAAACTGATTTTCAAACTGATATTTTAAGTGACTACAACATTGATGACCCCAATAAAGAAACATCATCAAATTAATTTATTTTTCGTTTTATCATGTTTAGATATTCGATAAGTCTTCGGAGTTTCGCTAGCTAAATTAATTTGACCCTAGGACGTGGCGAGTAATGTCTTGCACAATTTCATGCCTCATGGATGTTGTAGAAGCCGTTAGGTGCACATTGAGAAGAACAATATTGGAATCTAATCATAATTACACTTTAGAATTATCGATCCCTGTATTTAGCATTAGATATTTTTATGAGTCGCAAAACGATCGAACGAACGATCGATTGATGGCACGGTCGATTTTTTTTTTTATGAACTTTTGTTTTATTAACACCACAAATACATTACGTATTTGATTTTGATTTGATTTAATTTGCAAATGGCAATAAAAAACAATGTTTCAGGGATGGGCCATTGTACTGGTGCAATACACAATAGTGAAAATCTTTCCATTAATTTCACTTGAAATGCTGTTTTACATACATAAATAACACAACAAATAACAGATGAGGTATTTACAAACAATAGTGGTGACCATAGACTTATAAAAAAAGATGGACTCCGCGCTGCGCATATCGAAAGTGAAGCACAGTAAGTATGCCGGGTCCGTTTGTACAAACACGCCTCGCGCACACATTTGTATCATAGTATGCCGACTGGCCGCCATTACGTTACACGAGCGACGGCGTCTTTGCAGGTACTCAAATCACGCACACATAGATCGGTAGGGTGCTTCACTTTCGATATGCGTGGCGCGGAGTCCATCTTTTTTTATAAGTCTATGGTGGTGACTTATTTTGTCATTGTTATTAGCAATCATTTCAATACACTGTGAAATGTAAAAGTACTTATAAAAAATAGGAAAAAAAATAGAGAGAAGATTCCGTTTAAAATTGGATGGAATGATAACAACTAAATAAAGAACCAGATTAAATAAAATAAAACTGTAGCAAACTTACTTTTAGCAAACATTGACACTCAATTAGAAAAAATATTATAATTAATATCACTTTAAAAACTGCACCATTCTGAAATATTAACTTAATTAATAAAAGTAACAACTTACATCAAGAAGTCTGTGACTTGGTAGAATTTAAAAAATCACACAAAAACTTAAATACCTACATATCTCACTAAACTTGAAATCTACAACCTTCTTCATTCATCCTGACTTATAAATAAAATTAATTTCTTGATTACTTATTTCACTAGAATCCTGGCTGAAATATCCAAAGACCAAAATTACTGGTCCTAGTTAATTTAGGACCAGACCAATTCTGTACCAGAAGGACCAGATATTTCTTCCAGAAGATTTTCAAAATTGTGCTATCTTATTCCTAAGTCTGAAATATCTGGGCCAAGTCGAAATTCTTCAGGTTGACAAGACCAGTGTGTCCATTTATCATGCAGTAGTATTCGGCACCTAGTATGTAGGATAGCACCATTGCTCCTACAATGCTGCCTAGGGAGGTTGACCTGGGCAGAAGTATGCCGGTAGCAACCAGCAGACCCACATATGTCATGTACCTTGAAGGAGAAGTATTTTTGTTAGTAAAACTATTTATATAACTTTAAAATGTCCCCAAAATGATAATGTTAGGAAATGAAATACGTTGTACATAAAATATACAACATGTCCCGTAATTAACGCAAACTCTCTTAAGGGGTCATTATACTAATCGTACTAAACAACTTTTACTATGGGACCAAACCTGAAATAGCGACCAAACCTAAAAAATCTGCTGTTTCGTACATTTCGGTAGAGTAGCTAGTGAACTTTTGTATGAAACAGCAAATTACCTCATTTTTTTTCAGGCGATTTCAGGTTTGGTCTCCTAATAAAAGTTGTTCATAATGATGAGAACAATGACCCACTACGAGGTTTTGCGTTAATTAAGAGACGTATAGAAATCTAAATATTAATATTATGTATAAAGTAATTATGCCAATGAAAGCCATGAATAGGTACTTATAGGAATGGAATATTTTTCTGTGAATAATAAACATTTAAAAATATTATACCTGAATATTATATTATGTTAGCAAGAAAGATTATTAGTTATCAATACAAATTGATACCAAATATATACAGTATACAAAATAAAATATTATAAAATTATTTTTGCCCATAATTATGATTGGCATTTTCTTTCCATATTAAATTTCAAAAACTTTATAGATTATTAAGAATTTAATTTATCACACAAGTTCCAACCAAATCTAAAAATATCAATAAATACATAAATTCATTTTCAACTTGATTGTGTGATGTTTCTAACAAATAAATAATAATAATGGCAAATAAATTATGTCACCGTATTGAGCCCACCACCATAAAATCAAAATGTTCATTTACCTACACAAAATAATGAGCACACTTTACTTGAAGCCCTATAACTCCTCGTTTCTGTAAGAAATATGATTACATTATAAACAAAAAAACTTAAGACATAATAATTAAGAACTACTTATAAAATCTAAATGTTTTTGTTGAAATTATCTTTAACAAGCACTGATCCTGTCGTCATGAATGAAGTCATGACTGCATGATGTTTATTGAAAAGGAAACAGCTTTCTAAGTTCATAGTTATGTTGTGCACACTCGGCTACCTCTCCAACTCTCTCTACCTCTCTCTAAGCTGATCTCTCACTGTTCGGAAATCCTATACAATGCAAGTTCAGCTTTTACTGGAAATGTATAGCTTGATATGTATACTAGCGACTGACTACACACAACAGAAAAAAATATTATTTGGTTAGGTCCTCAAGGGTCCTGCAAAGACGAACAGAAAATAACTAAATCAAAATTCAATATTACCTCGTAGTAGTCAGTTTCTCAGATTGGTCCTCATCTTCTCTCTCAGCAATACAGAACTCTCCCTTCTTAATATAACCTTTGGCACACTTCCGGCACATGTCAGGCCCGTCTCCATGACACGTTTCACAAGACTTATCGCAGGTCATGCAAGTGAATGACCCTATGGAGTTCATACAAAATTGATTCTTAGTGCATTTATTTACATCATCACATTCATTTACGTCCAGACAGCCTTCATCTGAATCAAAGGCAAAGCCTGCCTTGCAAGCCACACAGTCTTTATGTGAACCCGCTCTGCATCCTCCCATGCAGGATCGGTGGCATGCGGAACACAACATTTTGGTATCATCCTTGTATGACAAGTAATACCCAGTCATGCATACATCACAGTCTCCTCCCGTGTATCCCGGGTCACACAAACATGTCCCATTCCCCTTTCTAGTCCCATCTCCTCGACATTTACCATTGCCGCTGCACAGATTTTCATGATCGCCAGGGCATGGTGTGCAGTCTTTACCGTAGTGATGTTGTGGACAACACACTTTCAAATTATCAATACAAATGTACTGGAATAAGTCAGTAGATTCATCTGGGTCTTGAGCCCACCATGTTTCAATAAACTCTTCAGCTTTTTCAGACATATGGTGGCACTGGAGAGAGTGCTTGCCCTCCTTGCATATTCCCTCTTGTATGTCAATTAATCGCATCTCGCTCCGTTTGTAGGATAGTTTTAATTTCTCTTCCTCCCAGGCTGCATCTCCGCCCTCGTATTTACCTCTCGATGTTCGCTCTAAACCTTTTTTGAATGACTCCACGAATAATTTACAAGCCTGACATTCGCCGAGACTTTTAGACTGAATAAGAATTCCAGGGTCTACTATTGGAGGCTGCACGCAATAAGCGACAGGCAATATTACGACCGTGATTAAAATGTTTAACATATTTTTTCCACTGCTTCCCATTTTGACACAGCCCTGCAAAATTGTTGGTCAGATGATAGAATTGTTAAACTTAGACATTTAATTCAGCAATTTATAATAAAAGGATAACTAGCTCAACATAATGTTGTTGCATTGTCAAGTACCTTTATCGATCCGGGAGGTTTCACGAAACAACACTATGGTGACTTAGAATCGCACTACAGCCACAACTTATCGATATTTAATACGAATAAGGATTAATTCTTGTTTATTATAACACGTTTATTATAAACGTAAAATACTGACGTGTTCTAATGAGACTCGCCGACCAACCGCTTTGAGATTTTTTGACGTTACAAATTCAGCTGACTTTGACGTAACGCCATCTTGTTACGTACGTTTCGTTTCACCCGCGGTTCACGAGCAGTAAAAAATAAGGTAAAAAGATCTTAGAAATAAAATATGCCATTTTCAATAAATATATCTAAATAAAGTCCTTTCCTTATATTCTTTAATAGGATTCGCCTACACATAACACCTACACGTTGTTGTTACGTATAACGGCCGTGGGAGGAAATCCGTTGACCTTACTGATATTTCGCAAACTTGTGATGTTTATTCTTTTCGTAACTTGTGTAAATAAACCTTACGCATGTTACGCTAATATATAACGCAACCTGCGCATACATGCCTACCTATAGTTAATAAATAAATGATCAAACAACAAATCACAAATTCATCCTCTAGCTATGGTACACAAAGCCATCAATTTCTTTTACTTTTTTGCTTGTATTGCACGGGAAGTTCTTACAACTCAATCCTCAGACATCTTCTTGACCACAACGTTTAAAAAGCTGCAATGCTCTTAATATAAAAGAAATACGATAAAACATGTGGGGAGGCGCGATCAAGATGTAAAATGATCGATAGCAGGCGCGATACGAATGGTATCTTCAATATCTTGGTATTATGCGAATAATGAATAATAGTACCTACTTGAAAGGGACCATCATTTATTTTCCACCGCATTCGCATTCGATCATCGTAAGTGTAGTCTTAAACAAGGACCTAATTACGTGTTCCTTTAGCTATGAATAGCGTTTATAACTATCGTGTTATTTTTAAACATCGCAGTAAAATGGGCTTCTTTATGATATGAAAGCTATTTGTAAAAGGTCCCTTGGGCAAAGATAATGAAGCTTATTATTTATAGGATGAATAAATTATGTTTTACTTAGGGCCTGTTTCACCACCTACGATTAAGTTCATAAATAACTTACTTGGCAGATAATTTCATACAAATTCTGTTCCGTTTTTGAATTTATTCGGTGAGTAGTGACTATTCTGACATCCATAATAATAGGTATTTCATATTGTGAAATAGGCCCTTGTAGGTAACATAATTTTATTAGTACCTAGATACATATTAAGTACCTACCTTGTTACGATAGGTAAATAGTATGATCACAGATCATAGTTTCTTAGTATACTTATGTAATGTATTATGGATAGGTACCAGTAATAAAGGAAGGGTAATTGAAAACTGAAACCGAAAGTAATCGTCAACATTATGAATTTGTTATCAACAAAAATCGTCCACATACAAAAGACAAAGTCTAAATGTTTAACAACACGTATACGTAATTACGTCGGCAATGATACTTGCATAATAACTTCCTGCTTTCACCGTAACAAAGACTATTTCTCTTGCACGACTGTGAACTACAAACTCTCAGTTGCGGGTGGCAAAACATAGGAACTAAAA
Source organism: Cosmia trapezina (assembly GCA_905163495.3). Lineage (NCBI taxonomy): Eukaryota > Metazoa > Arthropoda > Insecta > Lepidoptera > Noctuidae > Cosmia > Cosmia trapezina. The sequence goes on from LR991022.1 coordinate 28,733,890, forward strand.
AATCTATGGCAGAAGTCTTGTTTCGCGAAGATACTAGCGCCATCCGCTCAGAAAAGATGTTGGCTTGTCGCCAGCATAATTGCGTTGAACAATAAGGTGTTCTTGTTGTAGTTTTAGCGCTCTCGGATTGAAGGAACACGTTAGGAGTTTAAGCGGAAGAGGGAACGGGAGAGGTAGAATGCAATATCCTTTGCCTTGTTTCTTTTTGAAATCCTACTGGACTATGGGCAACTTTGACCAAACCACCCTTTTATACCACTGATCATGATCATGACTGACAAGGGGACAACACACAGACTACACCGCTGCTGGGTCTAGAAGCATGAAATTTTCCACAAGATTTCCTATTATTATGGCAAAATTGAGCAGTAAGAAAGGATTTTTGGAAAAATCATTCCCTGGTTAAGGAGGATGCGCTGTGGTAGCCTGCGAAATTCAAATTTTCAATTTTCTTGCGTTTTATGAAATTTGCAGGCCCGTGTCAGGTTGTATCTTGATCAAAATATGATACGCGACAATAAAACTTAGGTACCTAAGTTACATTTTTAATTTACATAATTTTAACCCATAAAATCACCAATACATCTCTATAAGTTAGATTTCGTGCAGATTTGTTAGATTTCGTTCGTTCGATAAATCTGCACGAAATCTAACTTTTACATAGGTATGTTTTATTGTCACGTATCATATTTTGATCAAGATACAACCTGACAAATATTCAAAAGCGATGCGTTCGTAGTTCGGATAGTTACCTACACTCGCGCGCGTTCGGATAGTTGCATCAAGTTTATTTTCTTTTTCAGTAATGGTTTATCGTATTAATACAATAGTACCTGCTCGGCCGGCAAAGGAAACTATTTGTTCGTTTTTGCATTGTCACACAGCTGTTTTAAAAGCGAAAAGTTTATTTTTAAGATGGGTATCTAGTGACCGGAGTGGCTTGGCCGGTATGTTATTTATCTCACGCAATCCATTGCTTGACTATTTAAAGTGATTTCTGTCAATCTGGTTTAGGTAGGATCTAAAGGGAAGAATGATGTTTTAATCACGATGAGAAAATGCCAGTTGATTCAAATCTCACGTTTGGAAATTAATATTTTATACAGTTGCCACCTGCCTAAGGTAGAGTTACTTTTAGCATGTGTAAAGAGAAACCCACTTCTTAGGTATTTCTCAATAAGAAAGTCCCTTCACCTACTTAATCATCACCCCGTAATATCAAATAATTGGCTGGCAATTTATCTTCATACCAAAATTGACGACATGAAGTAAGTGTAACAATTAATTCGAGTCTAAATTAATTACTGTCAAATAGGTTTTCAACAGGGTATTTAAATAACACCATACACGGCATAAAAAGTCGCCCACGCCACGAGTGGCCATTAAAGACCAACATGCATAGGTATGCGTGTATAAAGACGTAAAAATAGAGACATAAATTAAATAATTTTTTTCACACAAGATATGCGTGCAAAATGCACTTAACAATTGTCTCATAAATTATAGACATCCGATACTGGCTGTAAACGAGAACATACCAGTGCGCTATTTTTAGGACGAATTAAAAAGTTAAACACAACCCATGATTCCATGAATGGAGACGCGTTTTTACTAGTTGCAGATGAAATCTGATTATAACGAAGACCTTTTATTTTAAATTAAAATTCTACATGTTATGTGGTGGGTCCGTCTGCCTGCATTACAACTTATTTAAAAAATGGCGCGAAATATTTCACCTATCTTTTTCTATACATGGAATGTTTAAGTACCTATTTTAAAAGTCAAATAGACAGTCACAAATTGGTTTAGCCAATAAAATGTAACAATAGTAACAACGAACAAACAGCTTCAGAAAATCTTCGGGCTAATCTAAAAATCTAAACCAATTATTTTATCAGCGATCGATTTTTAATTGCCGCTCAAATCTGATAATAGATTCTCCAATAGCTGGCTGTGACTAGGCACGTTCTAACAAAACCTCAAAGCTATTCGTTCGATCTTATATTACGGTATTCGATAATCTTTGGTAGCATAATCAAAGATGGCCTACGGCCTACGAATAGGCCTACGGCAATAAAGACTTTATTTATTAGTAATTTCGAATTAGATGATAGATAGTTAATCAGTAAATAAATAGTATTTACTTTGGCTTTGTTACCAAAAACAATTGATTAAACTTGAGAAAAAACAACGGTTAATAATTTATAATAAATTATTTTAGGCAAATTTTAGGTAGGTATATCTATATGTTTATATTAAAATTAGTGAATGGTTTTTTTTATGTACAGTGAAACTTGGTTAAGTGGACCTGGATAAGTGAAAAACCTCTATAACTGGAACTCATGCTGAGATCCCAACACTTTGGCACTGAATTACCTCTGTTAGTGGGACGAAGCAAACCTCTATATCTGAGATTGGTTCTTTCGATTGTATCATCATAGCATTGTATCTTTAAGCTGAGACAGCGAGTCTATTTTATATGCATTAACCCAATGATGTATTACCATTACGTCATTGCATTAAGAGGAAATGGGGCGACCAGACTTTTGAAAATTTGGTATTTTAAGAAGGTATTGCTGTCGCTCTTCGATAAGGCCAACTGCAGATCCGACTAAATAGCCTATGTAAAAAGTCACATTTCGAGGTTTGGCTCTCGCCTATTTCCTCCTCCAATATTGCACCAATTTAAAAGATATTTCATAAACTGAATAAGAAGGATATATACTAGAGTCTGGCCACGCTAACTCTGCAGTGAAATAATGGTAGAATTTGGAAATCTGTATAAGACATCACCGTCTGTACTACGGAAAAAAGTAATAAAAACATTCTTAGATAAATAATCTATTATGCAAAAATCAAAAGGCAAAATACCAAAATCATTAGATCTACATACACGATACCAAATGTAAAACTTTTTGGGGTTGCCCATTTATTTCACTGCAGAGTTAGCGTGGCCAGACTCTATGCCCCTATGTTTTTCTTTTTTCGTTAATACTTAGTTGTCAAATTGGTACACTAGGCGTGTGTTGACAGCGATCTGAATAGGCAATTTTGAGCATTTTTTGAGGGTTCTAGTTCTTATAAAAATAATATATCATCAAAAAGGAAAACATAGGGGCATACAAGTAGCTGATATTTATATTTCTGTAAAAAAATCATTGCTTTATGGTCATTAACCAGAAAGAAAACAGGCGAGAGCGTTTGTATCTTTTTGCATGGAAAAAAGAGCCCCCACATTTCCTCTTAACCTCTGAACTCTGTAACTGAGATAACATCGTTTTATTTGTTTACTTACATAATCTTATTCTACCCGCAAATTCCGCACTTAACTAATTTCGAGCCCCAATTGACCTTCAGTTTTAGTTTTGCTTTACTATCATACGGATTTTTATTTGAAAAACGCCGAAACGAAGGCTCAATTCGTTATTAGTACCTACGTGAAAAACTGAAGTTAATATCCGTTTATGAAAGTGGGAAGACACGCGATGAAGTCTGAGTCGAATTTAATGTGCCAAAATCTTCTCTTTGTATAATAATTTTGATTTGGTAAGTCGGTGGCAAAAAACTAAAATACAGATCCAGAGACACCGACTTCCAAAATTAAAGTTATTTTTCACTTTGTAGTGTTTTTTTTTGGAAGTCGGTTATTTTTTTTTTTTTTTTGTAAAAAAGTTTTTTTTATCTAGGCTGTCCTATCGCAATTCGCAGGTATGCTGGATTGAGATTTCTTTATTTATATTTATTTCCTTCTTTTTTTAATTTCTTCTTTTTTCTGTTCCTTTCTTTTTGTCTGTATAAAGTGTGTGCATAAATGGTTAAATAAATAAAGGAACTTTTATATTCTTTATAATTTACTCTTACTTGATTCTCCTTAGCCATCACTGTTTTATACAGCAGTAAATTCCACTCTACCACTCTACACCCGTAATAATCTTGTAAGCTAAGAATGCTCTAATAAAAAAACTTCAACATACAAACTCATTACTCGCCAAGTACTAAACACTAACATATCTTGTAAGCGTCGTAATTAAAATAAACAGTTTTATGGCTATACCTACGCAAAAAGTGGAAAAAGACTTTTATATTTTAAGGCGAAAGCGCCAGGGTAGCCCGTGAAATTCAAAATTTCTTACGTTTTTTGCAATTTGTAGGTCAGTGTGAGCTTGTATGTTGATTAAAATATGATTCGCGGACGTAGCTAATATGGCTTTACAGAATTATAATCATTAGAATCAGCAATACAACTCCATAAGTTAGCATTTACCTTAAACCTCATGATTTCATGAAATCGCTAGATTTGAGATAAATGCTAACTTATGTAGTTGTATTGCTGATTCTAATGATTATAATTCAGAATTCTGCAAAGCCATAGGTATTAGCTACGGCTGCGAATCATATTTTAATCAACATACAAGCTCACACTGACCTACAAATTGCAAAAAACGTAAGAAATTTTGAATTTCGCGGGCTACCCTGGCGCTTTCGCCTTAAGGCTTGTCCGTCGCAAAAAGCGCGGTCACTGTCGGACTGCATAGGAAAGAAAGAGAAGCGCGATGACACAACGCTTGCAAAATATGAAGTAATTATCGATTTACAAAAAATCTGTTGATTAAACTAAAAAAGTAATGACAAGAAATCATTCCTTATTAGTTTGTAAAGAACTGTATAAATTTATGAACACTTTTAATGAAAACTGTAGGAGTAATATGGTAAAAACTCGAAAAAATAGACCGAAATAGACCTGGATTTAGGTTTTTTTTTCCTTAGTTCTACAAACTAAAATAGATTTCAGGACAAATGAAATAACTTCTTATGTATTGTAGATTACTGTGTATATTTTCCTATCAGAAAGATGCTATATAGTTACTGTAAAAGATGGTTACAAAGAAGGTACTTAGTTTCGCCGTATTTCCGCGCCGCCCCGGCTTGCAGCTAACTTTGCAAACCGCGCCTTATTCTGGGAACTAGGGAGAAAGGTTCGAACAATCTGAGATGCGCGTAAGAATGTTTTTTTAATGTTTTTTTTTACTCCGACATACGTTGTCCTGTCCTTCAACAATTCATACAAAAAGGACGTTCCGTTTTTCCTGAATTTTCCAATTTTCCCGGCAACTTTTAAACATTTTTCTTTCCTTACGGAACGATTCGGATTACAAACATTTTAAAACAAAAAATTGCCAAATTAATGCAACCATTCTCAAGTGTTGCTCTTACCAACGAACGTCATTTTATTTTTATTAGCAACTCACCAATTACTTAATATAAAAACCCACACCCTGCTTCGCATGGTTTTCACGAATTGACAAAACATCGATTTTTTTTCATTTCTTGTTAAAATTCTCTAAACTACGGTGAAAACCGCATCAAAATCCGTTGCGAAATTTATACAAGACACCGAAGACACGAAAAGCAACTTTATTTTATAATAAGTAGTGTGTAGTACTACTTTTGTACTTACTTTTCCGTAGCATTCCGAAACTATTCAGGTTGTGTGCCTGTAGTGTTCATAAAATTGTAAAGAAGGTAAATAAAAAACAGAACCCCCTGAATGATCCAGTTGGTAGCCACGTCTATAAAAGACTTCACACCACAAAATACAGTTTTTTTTTTTTTTTAATATCTTTATTTGGAAAAGGCTTTAATCGCTAAGCGATTATGACAGCCTCGTAATTTAACAATATACTTATAGATACAAACCTAATTACTAGGATCTTAACTTAATTAATTTAACAATCAAGTAGTATAACTTAATGGCTAATTGGGATGTTGGATTAGACAAAATCAAATTACACGTGCCAACATCCCTTAAACTAAGTCCCGCTTCTGATTCCAAAAATCTCCGTTCTGCCCCAACCCGAGCACACTCCACCAAAGCGTGGTAGGTGTCCTCCCTCCTATTACATATTAGACAGTTTGGGGTATCAACCACCTTCATCAGATGCCCGAACGCATTCAATGGAATGTGCCCGGATCGCAGGCGCATGCTTGTTATTAACAATTTTCTGTTTATTTTAACCTCAGAGAACCAAGGAATTCTTGGTGGTTCAGACAAACAAATCAAACGGAAATACACCGTATGCCTTTCTTTTTGAGCCGTAAGTAACAAGTGCGCCAGCGCAGTGCTAACAAGGGCTATAGTTTTGTGTAAAACAAATACAATTTATGGCTATCGAAGGCTTTACATTAAAATACTTTGTAGGCAACGGAGCAGGCAATTTCTTGAGTCACTAAGTCTGACGTCATCGTTGCAAATGGCAACCGGCTTGGCAAGGCCTCGCGACAACTTTACCATACCTACCGGTGCGCGGTACGCGATAAATAGCTAAGTTGTGACTACTAAACGTATTGCATAATTATCTGCAAAGTTGATTAAATTAGATTTAAAAAAAAAAAATCAAATTCAAAATTAATTTAAGTAATTCCATTTATTCCTTTTCATTTAATTCCATAATTTATATAGGTACTTGTACGTAAATATGACGTAAATAATGGAAGGACACACTTTTTTTGCTATTAAAATTACCTACAGGTGTACTGTGCATGTAGGTAATTTTAATAGCAAAAAAAGTGTGTGGCTACAAGTTGAAATACCTATATACCTTTTTTTTGTGGATGGGAAATCATCAAATGACTTCTCCCACTCTGGACTTAGAGCAAATGCTCTAAGACTCTGGATGGAGCGGAAGGGCGTGCCAGACTTTTACTGACTAAAACCCACCCATGTTCCTTCAGTTGCCTAGGCCACGGTATCTCTTTCGAACAAACCGCGACCCCGACATCCCTGCTTTTACTTTCATCAAAAATCGTGCGTGTGGAATTTGGATCCATTTTCAAAAAGTAAGTACCTAGGTAATAACAATTTTATTTAAACAGTATCATGCATGTAACATTATCTATGTAGCATCGTAAATATTCGTGAAGTTATTATGTATTTCGCACCTAACCCATATTACACAACAAGGCTCTTTTCAAGGCTTTTTTAATCAATTTTGTTTTAAACTAACTCATTGTTAGAGAATTATAATCACATAAATAAAAAACGATGTTTCATTTTGTAAAATGTAAACTGGCACTTGAATTTTATGACCACAGACGACATCTCCATTCTGGCGAGGCGAAACACAATAAAACCTCAATGTTACGGCTTACACAGACCGTAAAACGAAACGGGACAGTCATTACCGTCACAGGAATAATATCAATTCCCGCCAATTTTCACCCGCCATGTTAGGCATAGTTTTTAAGCTGTTCATGTTCTTGTCTTTCCATACACGTTTAGGTACACTGTTTAAGATCGTTAATAACTAAAATTATCATATAAAGATAACTTTCTAATACCTACCATTAAGTACAGTAGAGATTATATCATAAGCTTACCTATAGGTATAGGTGCTTGGTGTTTCCATGCAACCTTCGCGAGTTTGCTGCAAGATAATAGCAACAAAAACTACCTAAAGAGCTGACAATGCGCGTCATCATACTAAATTATGTTACCTATTTATTGATTTGATTAGAAATCCTATACAATGCGAGATCAGCCTATAGTGGATATGTGTACACTAATAACTAAAATTATCCATACAAAGATAACTTTCCAATACCTACCTAGGTACTGTAGAGATTATATCATAGGCTCTTGGTGTTTCCATGCAATCTTCGTGAGTTTGCTACAAGATAATAACAACAAAAACTATATAACTAATTATGATGGTATATTTCGTATTAAAAATATTAGAAAGTCAGCAGTGCGCGTCATCATGTGAATTATGTTATTTATTGATTTGATTATTTCAATAATTATACGTTAAACCTAAACATAAGCTTTTCATTTCATTAACGACCCTGTCACAGTGCTTACCTTTATAGACAACAAGCCCTCAAACTTGCCAACAATCTAATTGATGAATAGTTCAGACAGCAGCACATCAGGTTATACCAAGCTGTCAAATTTCTCCAAATGATTTTAAACCTTAAAATTTCGATGGTTAAGTTTAAAATCGAATGAGAAAATTTGACAGTTTGTGGTAACTTGACCTGGGCCACAAGTCTGCTATTTTTTACATTCCAACACGATCCCATTGTCACTGCATTGTCATTTTGCTAAAAGTTCGTAATCTGCTAAATTCATAATTTCTTACAATGGAGTGTCAGTGGTTGACCATTGGAAAGTCATAATGACGCCATTATATTAGTAGATTACCAAACTTGTCAAAATCAACAATTATGAAATCAATGATAGACCATTCTGACACTATTGTAATAGCAGACTTGAGGCCCTGCTACTGTGTGTACATACAACACGACATCGTACCCGTTTTTCCGAACCGTTGATTTTCCTCACTTTGTAATACTTTTTGTACCACTACAGCTTCGTAAAATGAATTAATCTTAATAGTAAAGGCTGCAACGGTGCATAAGCAGTGACAAGTCGTCATCTCATTAACTGTCGCTTACAAACACCATAGCAACTAGTTTACTCGGTCTTTCATACCTACATTTGACGCGGTTACTGAACAACCACAGAGCAGCAATTTAAGTTACTATAACCAGGCCTCTTGCACTGGTACATTCCGCTCGAGATAAGTACCTACAGCTCGCGGCAACTCTGGGTTTCAAGTCAGTCAGGGTGTATTACGCGCTCAGCGAGCGAGACACGTACGGCCGCCCATGAAAAAATTAAATCTTAGATTTTAAATTTAAGTTTACTATTCATATTATCACTATACTATACATATATAAATTAGTGATATAGTTACTTTTTTAATGACGAAAATCCATTACGAAATGTCCAAGACTCGACATTTCGTAATGGATTTTCGTCGCTACCATTTTTTACCTACCTACCTACTTACTATAGTTGCCGACATTTAACATGAGCTCTCGGCGGAGTGGTGGGGGTTTCTATGCGCGTCGTATTGTTTCAGGAGTAAGGTCTAAAATCGCTTAAAGTAATTAAGGATTAACTTAGGGTTAACAAGCAATTGTACCTACCCGCGATCGTACGATCGCACAAACTTAGCCACTGGTGCGTTGAGGCATCTTTAGTTGTTTTATGACCATGTTCAGGCGACTAAAGTGGCTCAAATGTCACTTTCAATTTTAAGACGTGTTTGTACCTTGTTTACTTTAGAACACTTCTAAATATTTTACGAGATGATGGTGTATTAAAAATAATTGATGATTGTTTGATTGATTAATAAAAAATAACGTTTGAAAATTATAAGACATTACATTAAAGTGAAACAACTCTAGATATACAACTCTAGATACAATAAAAGTATAAAAAGGTACCATATACCCCACCACCAGCATACCATATGGTATGTATGGTATGGTGGTATGGTGGTATGGTACCATATTTTATTTTTCTTTGCGGACAGCCCTAGTACTCGGCTAAGCGGCGTAGGTATGTTACGGACGAGTAACGACACAAAGTAATAACAACTCTCATGCGCGGCGATTAAGATCAACTTAGCTTGCGCATGGGGGGGGAAAAGATTTTGTAGGCTATTATAAAAGCGGCTTTCTTCAAGATCAAAGAAGTGCAACTTCTGTACGTTAGTACTATTATTTATTCTGTGCTATAACTCAAATTTTCTAATTCGATTTTGAACTTAACCGTCAAAGTTTTAGGGTCTAAAATCATTTGGAGAAATTTGGCAGTTTGGTATAACCTGATGTGCCTGTGTGTCTGTTGTCTGTCACATCATCATTACTTACTAGCTGAGCCGACAGACGTGTTATACAAATTTCAATAATTCATATAAAAAAGGGCGTTCAGTTTTTCCCGAATTTTCCATGTTTTCCGGCAAGTTTTAAAATTTTTCTTTCCATGAGAACCTGATTCTATTACGAAAATTTTAAAATATCAAAAATACTTAACTTAAAAAAAAAGTATAAACTGACTTCAAAAACCAAAAAAGAATAAAATACTTAACTTTCATGAAGTCGGTGCCAAGCTAAGGTGCATTGAAGAATTGAAGACACTGACTTCAGTTGCTGTTCAGTTTTCTATGAAACTTATTTTTTTGAAATCGGTTTTTACTTTTTTTCAAGTAAAATTATTTATCCATTTTTAGTTGATTATACAATTACAAAAGCCCATAAAAGAAGAACCATCAAAATCCGCTTAGAAATGCCGAAGTATGTACATTTATAACTTCGTACATAAGAGTAATTTTAGGCCACCTTTTTTGAAGTCGGTTAAAAATTCGCCAAATCGATCCAGCCGTTCTGAAGTGATGCGGTTACCAACGCAACGAACAGCATTTCATTTTTATTTTATACCTACTTAAAATAGATAGATCGACGTGTGTATTTTTATAGCACATAGATCTTAAAGTTGTATGTAATATGTGCAACAAGAACCTTATCGGTTGCCACTTGCCTCCATTACCCTCATATGGCACCACTGCACTGGTTATGAATTCCATTACATCAATTCCTACCATTATTCAAATTCCGAATAATATATTTTGCAGCTGGCAACTGCGTGTGGGTGCGCCCACCCGCCGAAACTTGTCCATTCATCTAAGTAAGTACCTACTAGTTGCGTAAGGTCTGTCTTTATTGCAACTCGAATAATCCTGTTCTAGATTTTGAATTGCTAATAAATGAGGTCGTAGCCGATGCAAATAGTTTGGTGAAGGGCTAGGCGTTAGTTGGGCTGCAAAACTCGTTTTAGAACAGTTAGCGATGCTGGTGGGGTGGAAGAAAAGCGGTGCGCTGCAGTATAGGCAGGTACAGTGCGTTTCAAATAAGAATAGGATCGACTCAGCGCCATGTTGTGACGTCATAGCTGTCAAATCGACTGAATTGGGTAGGGTGAGCAAAACAAGATATTTTTTAGTTAACATTTATTTACGAATCACGAATGAAGAATTTGAAAAAAATTGTCACCAACAATGAAAATATGAAAGAAAGAAGCATAATTTATAAAAAACTAATTATGAATAATTTTTTGATGTCTGTTTTCACTTTGATTTAGCTAAGACAAAACAAAACGTTATTGATACGCAAATAAGTTTTCTTTGCAAACCGTACTTTTCAATCAACATTTGACAGATAGAGGTCATTGACGTTCCTATTCTTATTTGAAACGCATTGTACTGATGACAACCATAAAAAAGCTACAAATTCCTATAATTTATCGTCGTCGTCGACGCTTTCCACATATGGCTTCAATTTCCTCATCATAACCAATATCACACTAATATTATTAAGGCGAAAGTTTCAGAGTGTATGTGTGTTTGTACGTTTGTTACTTCTCCAAGCTCAAACGGATGGACCGATTTGGTAGATAGCTATACCCTGGATTAACACATAGGCTACTTTTTATCCCAGTCTAGGTATAGCGTGGGTGAAAGCGCGGGGCGCAGGCGCAGCTAGTTACATAAAAATGCGAAAGTAAGTTTGTTTGTTTGTTACCTTTTCACGCCTAAACTACTGAACCGATCATCCTGAAATTTTGCTTATACTTTGTCAGGTGTACAAAAACGGACATAGTTTCTCTTTCATCCCGAGAAACCGTATTGTTCCCGAGGAAACAACAATTACGTTTTAAGATAATAGTTGGCGCCACATGTCTTTCGAATCATGATTGAATTACCTATGTATAGAGTACAACCCGAAGTGATTGTCAAATTCTAGATTCAAAAGCTGTGGGTTATAAAGATCATAGTTTATAGTGCTTCTAAGTACTTGTTATATTAGAAATAATACCCTCAATATAAATAGGCCCTTCGACAGCACTTCTGCGATAATCCAGCAACTCCTATACCTATAAAAAAAATACTTTCTCATAATGAACTCTGAAACCATTATCTGGCGCAAATAATTCAGCAAAAAATGTCGCTCACTCTTAATAGGTTTTTTTTACTAACCGCGATGTAATTACCTACGTTACTTTTTGTCGTCTCATATCAAATCGAGAGGGTACAACCTAATAAATAAGTCACGTACATTATACATCCTGCGCGATGCGTCGTTGTCCATAAAAAATGCGCCACAGCTAATCGCCGGTCATCGCTCTCTCTAGCTCTTTCGAAAAATATAATATTTTATTATAGCAACCCAGACGCTTACGGGAAAGACAAGTTCCATGTCAGTCGTGTCTCGGCTGTGTACACAAGTGTGCGCTGTGTAATTGTGATATTGCCTAATTTGGTACGAACAAAGGAGTGGTCTACATTTACAAAAAGTCTAGAACAAAACATGCCTCGATCTACACAAATCACTGAACGCATCGGCATCCATTACTTTGCATCGTGTTATTTGCCTAAGTGGTTCGATGCAGGATAATAAGTTAGAAAGAATAGCCGTAGGTTACGGCCAACGGCCACCTTTGTCTGGACTCCGCTTCGGTCATGACACCTCGGGGCTAGACAAAACGTGGTCTAATCTTCCACAGGCAAATTGCCATGTAATGGGACCGTGGGTTCCACGATTGTTTCTATACAAGGCCGCATGTGCTTTAAATGTAACGTTATTGGAAGATTACTATTAAATAAAAAACGAAAAAACAGGGTGTTCATCGGACCATGTAGCCGAATTCGTTACTAATTTTAAAAAAAAGCGACCGTCACAACTTCCCGCGTTAACTGATGTCAGTGGTGTCATTATAAAAAAAATGTTGCCCCGTAAATTGGCAGCGGCAAATAAAAAGGTATCAAACAAAAAAGTATTGATCGGTCCCAGCTGGGCGCCTCGATAACTCTCGGGCCTAATGATGCATCAACTATCATATTCGCAAGGATAATAAAGATGTTTTTGTGAGCCCTTATTATCTGTTTAGTTTGCCACAGGAAGAAAATAACTTAAGATTTGAATTAAACATGACACTACATAATTTGACATACAATAATAATCTATTCCATTTAGTTGATACTAACAATTATGTTGGTAATAATTTGTATTTGACAAGAGATAGATATAATGTTGTTATGTACTATCTTCCTAACTATTTCAAAAGACAGATAGCTGTGTCGCTATCATATTTTTTTTCTATTTCAGCCAAAAATTTGGCTAAACAACTTGCTTCTTTTGAGCAATGCAATGACATTTTAAATAATTCTGCCAATAATTTGGCAGCAACTAATGACATTGATTACCATTTAAATTAGAAATTAGGACAATAGAGGAAACCTCTTGCTTAATAAATGAAGAAAATTTAAATACTGATTTAAATCATCTAAATGTTTCAAAAAGTATTTCTTTAATAGCACACCCATCAAATTATAGTACCTTAAATAAATGTGATAATAATTCTCTAAAAATAGTTCATCAAAATATACAGGGTGTGATAGGTAAGGAATTAGAATTGGAGCTGTTCATGAACTGTAGTTATATTGATATCCTTTGTGTAACTGAACATTGGTTAAAAGACCACCAGTTCATGTTCAGCTTTAACAACCACCAGGTTGCCAGCTCATTCAGCAGGGTTAATATGATACGTGGTGGATCTCTAATAATTGTTCGTAACAATATGAAATTTAAAGAACGTAAGGATATAGTGAGCCTCTCTGTTGAGCGAGTTATTGAAATAGCTTGCATTGAGCTTGAGCAGTTCATTGTAATGAGCGTGTACAGGCCCCCATGTGCTTCATATGATGTTTTTGAGAAATATATGGAAGAAGTATTATTAAAGACTTGTAACAGTAATAAAACAGTTGTTATCTGTGGAGATTTCAATATTAATATACTGGAAACATCACCTACTGTAAATAAGTTTATAACTTTATTAAAGTCATATAATTTGTACAATACTTTCTTTGAGCCGACTAGAATAACTGCCACTAGTGCTACCTGTATTGACAATATTTTTTCAAACTCAAGACCTTCTACCCACTTAATTATAAATGAGTTGGACTCTGATCACTGTGGCCAGTTAGTCACTTTCCCTCAGAAAATAGTCAGAGCTCAAAGAAAACTTGTTAGTTTTGTTCCGGTAAACAAAAGTCGCTTAGAACAATTTAAAAAGAATTTAATAGAAAAACTACCAGGTTTGCCTTATCACAGTAACCCGGATCAAGCTTATACTGTACTATTTAACCTCATAAATTGTGAGTTTAGGAAGGTATTCACATCAAAAACATTACCTGTTTGTGACCGCGTTATATTTAGTGATTGGGCAACACCAGGTATTTACAAAAGTAGGCAGAGGTTATATGAACTGTACCATGAAAAAACGTATAACTATGATGAAACTTTTAAAGAATTTGTTAAAAATTACTCTAAAACTTTTAAAAGAGCCTGTTCGTCAGCAAAAGCCATACACATTAAAAATAAAATAAAATATTCTGGAAATAAAATTAAAACAACTTGGAATATTATTAATTCAGAAACGGGAAGGACGACAGTTCGGAATCGTGACTTCCATCTAAAAGTCAATGATGTAGATATTAAGGCAGACGTGGAGGTGGCTACTGAGTTTGAAAATTTCTTCACTAATATTCCCATTTTAACAACCAAAACTCTGTCATCGTCGTCCTCCACTTCTGCTTACTCAATACTAAAAGAATGTGTACCAGAATGTGATAAACACTTTAAATTCGCAATTGTTACCGCTAAAGACGTTATAGATTGTTTTAAAGATCTCGAGGTAAAAAAAACTGCTGACCTTTGGGGATTATCAGTACATACCATGTCTTCAATAATTGATATTATTGCACCCTTTTTATCAATTGTTTTTAACTCTTGTATTGCATCTGGTGTATTTCCTGATTTAATGAAACTTAGCAAAGTGATTCCACTGTTCAAATCTGGCAGCACGACTGATCCCACTAATTTTCGACCTATTTCGATATTACCAACATTGAGCAAAATCTTTGAAAAACTAATTTTAAAACAAATGTTAGGCCATTTCAATACACATAATTTACTTCATCTGAAACAGTTTGGTTTTACAAAGGGTCGTTCAACTACAGACGCGGGCGTGGAATTACTGAAGAGCATATTCGAGGCCTGGGAGGAGTCGCAGGATGCTCTTGGCATTTTCTGTGACTTGTCTAAGGCGTTCGATTGCGTAAATCATGATACACTCATCAGGAAGCTGTACCACTATGGTATAAGGGACAGGGCTCTCGACCTTCTGACTTCTTATCTGAACAACAGAATTCAAAGGGTAGATGTTAATGGCAAGAGATCTGCAGGATCTGCGGTCACTATGGGCGTTCCACAGGGTTCAATTCTGGGTCCTTTCTTGTTTCTTATTTATATAAATGACTTACCTTATCACATAAGGGACAATCACAAGATTGTATTATTCGCAGATGACACATCCCTCATTTTTAAAATCAAACGTCAGTTAGTCAACTTTGAACAAGTTAACGATGCACTCTCTAGAGTTGTCCATTGGTTTAATGTAAATAATCTTCTCCTGAATGAAAAAAAGACTAAACTCATTAAATTCTCAACGCCAAATGTCAGGCAGCTAACTGCCAATGTTCAACTTAATGGAATGGAGTTGGACCCTGTTGAGTCGACAGTTTTCCTTGGAATAACCATGGACGGTAAATTGCAATGGGGCCCACACATAGAAAAATTGTCAGGAAGGCTTAGTTCGGCCGCCTACGCTGTCAAAAAAATTCGACAGATAACTGATGTGGATACAGCCAGAATTGTTTATTTTAGTTATTTTCATAGCCTTATGTCTTATGGGATTCTTCTCTGGGGAACCTGTGCGGGCATTAATACTATCTTTGTTTTACAGAAAAGGGCTGTTCGAGCCATTTACAATCTAGGTCCAAGGGATTCTCTTCGAGAGAAGTTCAAGGAAATAAATATTCTGACTGTAGCCTCTCAATATATATTTGATAATCTATTGTATGTACACAAAAATATATCCAATTTTAAGAAGATGTCCGATATTCATAGTTTAAATACTAGGAATAAACACAATCTTGCTGTCCATCGCACTCGTCTCCACAGAGTAGGCAACTCGTTCATGGGGCAATGTATATGCTTTTACAACAAACTTCCCGTTGAAATTCGAAACTTGCCCATTAAACGATTTAAAAGCTGTATTAAAACCAAACTTTGTAAAAAGGGCTACTATAAAATTTCCGATTATTTAGAAGACAAAAAAGCTTGGGTTTGAGCTATTCGCTCAACCTTGTATTACCTATATGTAATACCAAAATCATTATATTATGCAAAATGACAAACCTTTGTTTAAAATTAAAATTTATTTTTTTCTTTAATTATTGTAAATGTGAGCACTATGTGGATCTTTTTTTTTTTTCTTTTTTAGTTTTATTGATGGTCTGACATTTTTTGAGTAAGTACTTTATGCGACCTCCCCAAATGTCCTTTCTTTGGTATTGTTCGTCGAGTTATTGAGCTCCTTAAATCCTTGAGTTGAGCTACACGATTGTTGACAAATGCTTGCACTGACTGGACAGGTCCACTCAAATTTTTATGGTTCTTTCCTCAAAAGACCATTTCAGACATTGATCTACATGGTCCTCACATGATCTGACCAAGATTATGTCTGGACTTTAAAAGAGACTTTGACCCCTGAGTTTGTTTCGCCATTTCTTCTCAGGGTAGTCAGATAGGAAATGTCGACTTCATCTAGCTTATTAAAAAAATATGACGTGTAAAAGTGATTTCGATATCCTATTTACAGAATAAACAATTTCATTTCATTTCATCTCGCTTTGTTCCATTTTTGATTACACCTCGAGAGCTGTGAGAATCATTTCTTGAAAGCGCGCATCAAAAAGGATTTATTTTGACGTTTACTTTGACGTTTATGTTTTGCTGGCGCAGTCAGTAATACAGCTTTACCTAATAATAAGCAGGTAATTAAGTAAGTAATAAAAACTTCGCGTGTTTTTTACTAGCGCCTGTCCAAACAACGCCAAGGATTTGATGTAAAATTCTTATGTTAATTAATTAACATTCATTGTGAAAACTTCAAGCTGTTGGATAAGTTTTTACTGATATTTTTTTTAACCGACTTCCAAAAGGAGGAGGTTCTCAATTCGTCGGAACCTTTTTTTATTTTTTTTTTTATGTATGTTCCCCGATTACTCGAAAATGGCTAGACCGATTTGGATTTTTCTTTTTTTGTTCGAAAGGGTATACGTCCCAAGTGGTCCCATGATCATCAAGTCAGGATCTGATGATGGGATCCCATGGAAATCGAGGGAAACCCTCAAATTTTATGGGCACTCCTATATCGAATTCGGTATTTTTTATAGTAACTCGTGCATTTGCTCTCGGAAAGTACCATTCGGTGAACTGGAACTGATGATGAAGACCACAGAGGGCCATCGGAAATACTCAATTATATCTAAGTATATAACAGGTTAGGTTGCGATTCGATTACTTTAATATGGTTTATGCTCGTCAAAATAATGGTAATGGTGACTTCACCATGAGCTCCATTTCTCCTGGTTCTTACTAGGAGAACTCCTCAACAATTAACGTCCCTGCATCGGGAAAAGCAACATTTTGTAAAACGTGATGAGCAGTTGACATTGGGTTATTGTAACTTAGATAAATTACAAACTGAACCACTAAAAAGTGAAAAATAAAAACTTTTTTACAAAAACAAAAACCGACTTCCAAAAAAAACACTACAAAGTGAAAAATAACTTTAATTTCGGAAGTCGGTGGCAAAAAACTAAACTAAAGATCCAAAGACACTGACTTCCGAAATTAAAGTTTTTGGAAGTCGGTTTTTGTTTTTGTAAAAAAGTTTTTTACATAAGATCATCCTAATATTATAATCATAGTTGCCATGTTGTCGTAGTTGGCAAACTTTTTTATATGAAGTTCAAATGAAGCTTATACAAGTATGTTATAAAACGATTCAGATGTCTGATGAATGGCTCTATATAAAAAATAAAACACCGATCTAAGATTTCATTGTACCACGCTACAGTAATCACAACGAATTTATAAAGTTATCTGTGCTCGAATTAAAAAACTCCGTCATCTCATGAGAGCTTTATAAAAAGCTTCGGCTACTGATCTACACTTCATTTATTTTTGAAGCGACGAACGAAAATCTCATTACCATCTTCTTTTAACGGCTTACTTTCAGAATTAGTTTCGTTAATAATGCAGGAATAGTAAAAGTTTTATGGTTTTTAAAGTTTGACGCGAGTCAGGAACTCCTGGCGAGAATATACATTTTATTTATGGATTTTAAGAACACCATGAGGATTCGTATATCCAAAGTTATGACATCAGAATCAGAGGTTCAAAGTAGTAAAAAAAAATAAAACAGCAACAGGACACACAAAGGATAATGGGCAGTTCTGCCTATATTTGAGCAATTTAAACGTTATGTCCATACATACGTTTGATTGCAGACGAAGTATTAACTTAGCAAAATAAAGTGTGTCCTTTGTAGAGGACAAAAGATGAATTCTTGATTCCTATTGTTTAAATTGTTCTGTTCAAGTGTTCACACACTCGCGGAATTTTAAAACCTGGGACAAAAAGGTTTCCTCCTATTCACATTTAATCTACTACCTAGGTTTTTTGTTTCAATTTAATTTAAATAGTTTTGTTTCTTTCCTTTTGAAGTGAGCTGTCATCCCACCTGATGCTAGGGATTGACACTATTGACAGCTCACTTCACAAAAGTATTCGAAGCTTTTTCAACACGTAACGACTTTTAAATCACAATCGCAGCGTCAGACGCCATTTTCCCATAACTTGGTCTGTTCGTTAGATTCCCGCCATTCTAAAGTCGTCGACGCAAGCGCATCCGAGAGGCGGAACTCAAGTAATAGGCGCATTCCGCCGACCAGCCTGTGAATACCGACGTACTTACGATCTTTGAATGGCTTAGGAAGCCATTAACGGGCTCCTCGCTTAGTGCTCGAACATAATACCTTCCCATTGTTTATCGATTTAAAGAACAAATGGGAAGTTTTATCCTTAATTGTAAAGGGCTTTGTCCTTTAAAAATCACAAGTCATTTCGGTAGTGTTAATAATAGATTCATAATCCTAACTAATATTATAAATGCGAAAGTGAGTTGGTTTGTTTGTTTGTTACTCGTTCAGGCTAAAACGGCTGAATGGATTTGAATGAAATTTGTCACAAAGTTAGACCATGATCTGGGTTAGGAGGATATAGGATACTTTTTATTCCAATAGTTGGTAATCCAATAGTATACCTACGTTCCCGCGGGATAATTTCCGACCTCCACGCGGGTGAAATAATAAATTCACTTTTCAGATAAACAACACCCGTGTAGCCATGCTTAAAATAACATACAAGTAATCAAATGATATATAAAATACAAAATGCATAATGCCGTTGCCATCACTACATAACGAAGATCTTTATAAATACGGATAGCTATAAAAGCTTCTTTAAATTAATCTTAGTCAATGTAAGACACACTTCGAATACACTGGGATTGGAAACGGGAATCGTAAACTGTTTACTGTCAATTACAGTCATTTCCTTTCCCGAACACCAGCAAAACGTATATAAATGCCTGGCGGACAGGCACCACGTGACTAGTGGAATAATTTCTATGAAAACTTCATGGAAATAATTGTTCTACCGGAGTCGCGTCGAGCCTAGCTGCGGGAGACTGTTAAAAGAACCGGAGTAACCGTCATAGCTTGCAGAATAAGCAAACTGAAGTGGCAGTGGGCTGGCCATGTTTGCCGAAGGACCGATGGCCGGTGGAGCAGACGAGTCCTGGAGTGGAGACCACGTATCGGTAAGCGTAGTGTGGGACGCCCCCCAGCTAGATGGACCGACGACCTGAAGAAAGTGGCTGGGACAGACTGGATGCGGAAGGCGGAGGACAGCGTGTTGTGGACAGACTGGGAGAGGCCTATGTCCAGCAGTGGACTGCGATAGGCTGAGTTGACTTTTGTGTTAAAAAGTAATGATTTGACTACCCATTTGTAACAGCGGCAGCGTCCTCTGTCTCACACTCATTGATTGAAGCCTTTTGATTTCGTCTTGAACATTGCATTGGTGAAATGCGAAAGCTTGGGAACAATCTATACGCTAAAAAATAATAGCAACTTTCAATAGGTACCGTAAAATGCTGCAACTTTGCACGGATTTTGACGTTTTTCTTCGATAAATCTTTAATCGTTAAGCAAGTCGTATGTTTTTTCAATTACTGTCCAATATTGGACTTTAAGCTATAGGAATACATTTGCTACTAGTAAAAAAAACACCTATAAAGCACCAAAAAATTGCTTTGAAAACGTAGGCAAAGTTTAGGTAAAGACTACAACATTGCCTGTCAAATATCTTCTTAAATGAATAGGTATTTTGGTAACGGATTTGACACCCATATTGCCATGAAGTTGTTTTCCACGTCAGACTTCACTGAATCTTGAATAACGTCAGACTTCACTGAATCTTGAATAGCACAAGAAATTTTTTTTTACAATGTAGGCAAAGTTGTGCAGATTAGCACAACTTTGCCTAGCGAGTATCCGCACTGACAATGAAACTGACACTGACAGTTTGTTAACTAAAATTTGGAGTGACGTATGATCGAATGTTGCCATACAGATTGCCGACTTGCTTTTAGTAATACCATAGACAGTAAAAAACATTTCGCAGCGGGAATAATTTAACTTTTTTGAATTTAGGCAATGTTGAGCTATAAAGGCAATGTTACAGCATTTTACGGTATTACAAACAATATGTGATGGTTGGTAGGGCTAAAAATGTAAGCATAGTAAATTTCAAAATGTTCCATATCTCCAGACTTATGATTTTATTCTCCATGGTGGCGCTAGTTGGCATTACTTATTCCCGGCTGTCATTCTTTGATCTTTGACAGTCGTTACGGGATGTCAGAAGCCCTCTAAAGTCTGACAACCACACTTACCAAGGGGTATCGTATTACCCCGTAACTGGAGGTCAGATAGGCAGTCGCTCCATGTAACATACTAGTATTCAGGTTAGACTGGAAGCCAACCCCAACATAGTTAGGAAAAGGCTAGGCAGATGTTGATAATATCGAATGGAGAGACCAGTCAATTTTGAAAAACCCCGAATGAGTGGCTTTACAAGTTCAATGATACTAGCTTTAATAATACACAATTATAATAATATAAGAGTTATATGATTTTATAACATCACAATAATGTTCAGATGAACAGGCAAAGGCAATTTCATCAAGGCAAAAAAGATTAAATGCAAAACTATCAGTTAATGACGTGTCAACACTGTAGGTATCCAGGCATTAGGTATTTAATAACTAAGTAGCACTAAGAATAAGAAGTAGTACATACTTACTGTTCTTTATGAATCAACAACAGACATACCTTTAGGACAATATTCTCTATAAGTCTATAATTAATAAAGTATAATTAGTAAACCTATTCAGAAATAAAGGATTACATCCTAAATTGGAATCTAAGATCAGAACTTACGTAAAAATAAAATAAAACTTACGAATGAAAGAAGGCTTTATGAGCCAATCGGCTTAGCCGCCAATTTGATCTTACTTTATGGCGGGACTAGTCTATGGAAACGGCCACAGATTATAATAATGATGAATAGATTTTGTACTTTCAACATTTTTTTATTAACACCGTTAGTAGCTGCGTTGGTAGGTACCTACACGCACACGTAATGATCTTTATTCAATACTTGTACGGAGCCTATACGCCTTGAGGTAGGTAGTGGGTTCATTTCCTAGGTCAAAAAATATGATTTTCTTGATCGTTTACTTTGTAAGTAATTAGGTAGGAGGTACTTAGGGAAGGCTGTAGAGCCGGTATGTCTAAATTAGCTTTACAACAGATTATTTTTGCTTCGGAAAAAAAATATAGAAAATCACCGAATACGATAGGACCTACTAAGAAATATTTTAGGTATAAGTCGATTAATACTGCTACTTTTACATCATCATTTGACATCATGTAAATTAATACAAAATTATTTGATTATCTCCTTTTTTTCCTAAAATACATAAGTCTAGTAGATCTTTAAATTATTTTACTTCTGTTCCGATTTTAATTAAATATCTTGCTCAATAATTATTAAATTTAAAAAACTGAAGTATTAATCGACTTTTGTTGCTGACTGTACCTATAACTTTTTTTGCTAATTGCCTGACTGTACTTACCTAGTGTTCAAACTTCCAAAGGCGCATTAGCAGGATGTCCAGTTTTTGAGCTCAAGGGTAACGACTTCCGTTTCTTTTTCACAAATCACAAAAGTCGGAGCTCAGTGGTTTCGACTTCTTGCTTTCAAAATAAGTAAGTTGACAAGACAGCCAAACATTTAGTTACTAATTTCACTAGTGTAAGAATGTCACGATTTGTTTATTTCTTACATAGCTTCTGCCCGCGACTTCATCCGCGTGAAATTTCTTGTTCCCCCGACCCACCGCATCACATCGCCTGCCCGCGCTATTACTTCTTTTTCACATTTTTTTCTTTTTGCTCGGCTCCTAAGAGTCGTAACGTGATGTTAAATAGCCTTTCTCAAGAATTAATGCAATAATAATTTTTCAAATCTGACTGGTAGTTCCAGAAATTAGCGCGTTCAAACTACAAACGTACAGACGCCAGCAGGTCAAGCCACCCGAAACTCTCAACCTTGAACCTAATGCTTTAGCGATAAAGAAGTAGCTTGATGTGCTGGCGTCTGTACAAACAAACAAACAAACAAAAAAACTAACTCTTCAACTTTAAATAAATTATATTATATTATAGTAGGTAGGTGTAGATTTCTAAGTAACGTAACCGTTTAACCACAGCTAAACGTACCTAAGAAAGAAGTTTTTTATATATCTATGCGAACATCTAAATAGGTAGGTATACCTACCTACCTAATTTTCTCACCTTCAGAAATAATTTGTAAGTCAAAACAATTAAACTAGGTATTTTTAATAATACGACTTCGTTACAAAACAGGCAAAACAACTAAATGACATCAGAGATATTTAAAACATCACGTTCCATAACTCATCATGTCATTAAATACTTTTTAGGAAACAAAACAGTGGTCAATGTATGCGAAACATCTATGCATAGCCTAATAGGGATTCCACAAATCCCTGAGGATTTTTAGGGACAATGTTTTTAGACCTAAAGGATTTCATAAAGAGGTAACGTAGGTATACCTAATAATAGTCAAAGTTAATATATAGCAACTCTACAACCATTTGCCAAATACATTGCTAAAACCCGACCCTAGTTTTTCAGTATTCCAAACGGAAAAGTTCAACCGTTTTTCCGTTGCATTGTATTCTCGGCTGACACACACAGATAATAAATATTGTTAAACCTAAAAATGCCGCACTTATTACTAAAGCAATCAGTTGCTCATTAACAACAACAATAATGTTTACGCGCAACAACATTAAATAATAAAAAACAATCTCAAATACCGCTGCGGGCACAAATAGTCCACTCGTGCGCAATCAGAGACACGCACTAAGCAATCCTACGTCAAAATGTTATAATTTTGAAGCTGTACGAGGTCGGGTTAAGTAATCCTTGCAACGAACCGTAACAATTCATTCATTGCTTTACAAACCGATGCAAATGAACCCGCGAATGGGTACCAACCATTTATCGACTACTATCGGCTAGACCACAATACTAGATAGAGAGGGCAATCGATATTTAAAATTAGAAAAGTAAACAAACCTCTTTGAAGAGTCGTTGCTGCGGGGTGTCCTTAAAAAAATAACAATCACTGAACGGTTATGAAACACTATTGTAACGGGCACGATTGACAGTTTACGACACAATATGGGTCCCGCGATCGTATTCCGACTGTGTGATGCCGCGACGTGCGTACGCGCCGCTCGTTCCGCGCTGACTGTCTGCCTCACGAGACGTGCCCAGTGAACGTAGCATGACCTTCCTGCCCACAGAGCCTAGCAATAGAACCTCTTTCTTTTCCTTTTAAGACGTGTCCCCAAAATTAATGACCTAGGAAAAATAGGAAATGTCCTTTTACAAAGGAAGATTTCTGGACACCCGAAAACAACAAAACGGTGACCTCTCGATACTTAGGTACCTACCTATAACCTGTAACAATAACTGAAGTACTTAATTATGTAATAAACATAATGTTGTTTCAAATTACCAGTTTTCTTCATTATGAACCTACATTTACGAAAATTAGTTCTACTTATTGAAAAAACATGCAATCGCTAGCACCTCTGCAAAACCATTGATTTTCTTTATGAATGACACCAGTTCTGAATGAAAGTATATATTGACCATTTGTTTCGCACTATTAGCTTCCGTAGGTAGTTTTTGGTATGCTATTCATGACCTACCTACTGTCTACTACGAACTACCCTCCCGAAAAGAAAATCCTCGGTTAGGAGTCTCATTCCAAACTCGCGGAAGAATCTGACTACGTTTTTATTCTTATTTTATACTTACTTATTACCTACATTATTCATTGAAGTCTTAGTCTGAATGTACAAATGCATTCCTCTCCTCAGACTAAAATAAGTCTGAGTTCCTCTCATACAAAATATTAAAATATCACAATTTGAAGATCACCAGTGGGGCTAAAACGGCCACTTTGGCAGTATCATAATAGGATAATATTATGAATAATATTTGAAATCGTAAAACGGTCACAAACTGGCAATATATTATGAATTGTCAGTCACACAAACTGAAAAGTTTCACAAACTGACAATTCATAATATATTGTCAGTTTGTGACCGTTTTACGATTTCAAATATTATTCATAATTTATCCTAATATGATCCTGCCAAAGTGGCCGTTTAAGCCCCCCTGATTTCCGTATGTATAGCATAGCACTACTAATGCTGGTAGTATAGTAAACCTTCCTTACGCGTCTATTATTTTTATAATCGTAGCGTAACTGCTGATTCGCATCATTGCGGTAACAACGGTGAAGAAAGTGTTAACAGGTGCTTTCAGTTGAGTACTTCATCATAAATAATTATTGCGAAGTTATGTGCGTACAACGGAACTGTTTAATGTTACCATATTGATTTTCTTCCATTATGGTAGAAAATAATACATTCACATGACCAGCCAGGCTATCTACTTTTGGTTTCGGAGCGTGAGAAACCTTACTTAAATACTAAACACTCAGGATTTTGACTGAGGATACTTAATATAAAATAAAAAAATGAGAATACGTCTTGCCGATTTTGAGGCGACTTTTATTCTGAATCTCAATAAGACATGTCTAGATACATGGCTCATGCGGTGGGCACAGACCGCTGAGCTTGCAAACGATAAAGTTACTAGAATAGAAACATACCTATATGTACTTATACTTAGTCTAGAGCAGACGGGTGAGGTGTATTCATAACTATCTTGCGCTGCGTGGCAAATAATCTTGTCATCTCGCGCTGAAAAGAAACAAACATAATTACATAACATTATTTAGATACCCTTAGTCATTTCTCGCTTGAGTGAAACCAAACGTTGTCGTCCATGTATGTAAGTTTGGCTGGATTAAGTTGCATGAAGAAAGAATAGAAAGATACAGCATTTTTTTTTTGTTCATATTACATATAATACGGGTTTGGCGTAAAGAACTTTATTCCCATCCTATTGTCTTATAATCGGCACTCGCGCGTGAATAATATACAATATTACTAATATTATCCCAAAAATGCTACAATAAAAATAAAATGGTTAATTACCAACAAGAAGTTATGCAATAAAAATGAGTGTCCCACCGAATGTTTGGTTTCGAAAAGCAATTAAATGGCTGATTAATGATGTTAAAATTATGCGTCTTTAACGAGCTTCTGAAAAACGACTAAATTACTAATCGCAGACGCTAACAGTAGCATGTTCGCTAAGACCCTTATTTTGTTCGTTATGGCTACCAAAAGTCGATTTTATCTTTGTTATCTGATGATTGAAAAATCAACCCTTAATCAAGTCATATGATACAAACCTACGAAAAACGATAGACAAATCAACTAAATACTTAACTTCAAAATTTCGGTCTGGAGTTCGGCTGAAACGAAAATTCGGTAAGATTTCGGTTTCGGCTGAAAATGATGTGCATCGGTCGAACTCTAGTTTAATATCTTTGTTAATTTCATCAATGGTAGAATAATTCACTTTAAATGGAGCAACATTATCTGTCAAAGTCAGACGGATATCCCTGAGAACTGTCAATTGTCATGACTGTCACTGTCACCCGAACATCGGTCAGACTGTCAGACCTGTCAAATTCATGTCAAATTCGCGGATTCGCCTGTTTTGCTTGATTTTGCTATGACCTAAATCTCTATAATAAACGTATATATTAATAAAAACAACGTCCTTCCCCATTAATAAATAGGCAATTCAAAATGCATCACTTGAGAAAACTCGTAACAAATACTGGTAAGCTATCTTTTCCAAAACAGGTTATGTTTTGAAAAGGTTTTCTATTTCATAACAAAAATACTTTCTGTTCTGTTTATGCTAGAAAATGTTATTAAATTCTGCAACATTTATCAAAAAGCTAATATTTGAAGTAAAAACAACACCTGCGTAAGTCTAATAGTATTATTCAAATGGTAAAACCTAAGCAAATAAGCACAGTAAGTAAGTATAGAACAAATCTTTACCTAAGTAAACATGGGGTGAATGACTTACTAGTACAGGCCAGGATTATGACACGAAATAACCTAAACAGGTATAAGTATTCTTGGTAATTATTATAAGCCCTGATGAACATTAGCATACTTAATCAGCCTATAACATTCTCACTGCTAGGCTAGCCTGCTTAATTGAATTTGAGATAGAGAAAAGTTTTTTTTTTTTTAGCGAGCAAGGAGCACAAGAAACTTTTTAGACTGCCTCTATTCAAAGACACATTTAGATGTTTGGGTACAATAGAAACTCCTACTGAAAGTCAAAAATCTCAGAAGTCTATACCTAAGGGAATTCTTGGTCAGCCAACATGTCACACACATCCTCATTTGATAATGGAGGATCATTTGACATGCGGCATATCGCAAGCTGAGTATAAAGAGAGGCGGGAACAATTTGTGGGCAAGTTGGTTGGAGAAGTTGAGAATATGCATACTACACACATTGTAAGTTGTCTTTTATGTTAAAAAATCTTACGATTATATTTGCTAGGAATCTCAGAATATTTTTTACTAATTGTAAAAATATTTTTTTTCCTGTTTAAAATACTCATACTATCTCAATTTCGGTCACAATCTATACCTACATTTATTATAAATTATTATACTAGTCACTTTTCATGTCTATCTACCGTGACCGCATTGTTTTTCTAAATTTGCACAACGGATTTTGATGCGGTTTTCACTATTTAACTGACGAAAAGGAGGAGGATCTCAAGTCAACATTCACTTTTTTTTTATGTATGACCATGCATAACTTTTTAAAATGTTGTCCGATTTTAAAGATTGTTATTTTAATCGGGAGGGTATACCTCGATCCCATGTAAAATTTATTAACTTTGCTTGGGTCGTTTTTGAGTTAGCTTTAATAAATTTACTTATTTTTTTTCCACTTTTTATGTGGATGATGTTCTAATTTCTTTTGCAGACAGTGGTATTCGAATTTGTGTGGGGTGGTACCACAGCTAAAAAGTGAAAAATAAAAACTTTTTTACAAAACATAACAACAAAAAACGAATTTACAAAACCGAAGATACCAACTTCCAAAATTAAAGTAATTTTTCACTTTGTAGTTTTTTTTTTTTGGAAGTGGTTGTTTTTTTTTGTAAAAAAGTTTTTTAGATAATGTATTCTGGTGTACGTTTTGTCGCTAGAACATAATCAATTATTCATATTAAGTACAGTATTTATTTCTGTTTATTTCAGATAGTAATCCCAGCAGCTTGTAAACAGTTTATGTCAGACAAAATACCGTATGTGTTCAGACAGAATTCAGACTTCTTCTACCTCACCGGTTGTCTAGAACCATCTGCAGTACTAGTCCTGCTGAAGCCTGCACAAACAGACCAATTTCAGGTGAAGACAAACAAATCAATCCATATTTAAATACTGCCACAAAATAGATAGCCGCTAAATGTTTTTGGACATTTGAATCGGTAGGTACATGGTACCCACGGTACGGTGGTGCACGGTCGGTGCATTTCGCGCGTAATTTGTAATTTTTTTTTATTTAATTTTTCGCTCACAAACGTCCAAAAACAACAGCTATCTATTTTGTGGCAACTTAACACTAACCTTGCATCTAGGAGTCAAAAAGGGCCCACAAACCTTCTAAATACATACAAACTTCTAACTCTTATGTCTCATTTCGGACTGAGTTTACAGATATGCATATCAAATAAGTTTCGTTTGTTACACTATTCTCTAGTTACGTACTATAAAAACAAGATTTGGTGGATGGCCATGAGAAAAAAAAAATATTATAGTACTAAAATCGACGTGATCCTTTTATCCAGGTAAGTAGTATATTCCCGTGGTTTAATTTCCGTCCGCCACGCGAGCGAAGCCACGGGCTAAAGCTAGTGTTATATTTTCAGTTTATTTTCATCATGCAAAAGCATTTATCCAGTAATAGATGGCTGTTCGAAAGTTTACATAGTAATGTTTGTTGTGCCACAATAGCGCCACGGTAGCGCAGAAGATTGTTCCTGCTTAGACAGTGAAAATATCAATTGTCGGCTTCCAGTCTAACCGGATGCAGCTGAATACCAGTATTTTACATGGAGCAACTGCCTGTCTGACCTCCACAGCCCAGTAACTGGGTAATACGATACCCCTTGGTAAGATTGGTTGTCAGACTTTCGTGCTTCTGACGACCCGTAGCGACTGTCAAAGATCCACGAATGACAGCCGGGACAACGGCTTAACGTGCTTTCCGAGGCACGGAGGAGTCTCGGTATGAAAAGATGGTCACCCATCCACTGACCAACCCCGGCAAGCGTAGCTTAAGCTGATGGATCGACCCGTACGGCTGTAATTACTTAGCCACGAGCTCCTAGACAGTGAAAATATATGTTAATTTAATTAATTGATTGTCCTATTTGATAAGTACTGTCGTAGAGATATGGCCTGAAACACAGGTTTAAATAAACCTAGATCGGGCCAGGCAAGTACATTACCTTTAGAATTTTATTTTTTTGCAACTATAATTTTTATATTTGTCATACTTACCATAGTTTTTAACCATATTATTATAATACTTAGTAGTATTACATAGGCCTAGATTAATATTTACTACTGAACCATATTATATACACTCTTTTGTAAACATATTTTTATTTCAATAAATTTTTATTTTTTTATTATTTTATTACAATAACGTTGACTAAGGTCCGTATTACAGAAGGAAACTCAAGCACTGATCTTTGTTTAAATCTAGTTTAAAACTAGTTTCAACCAATTCAAACGGCTTGAATGCTTGAGTATTGAGTGACGTTCTGTAATACGGACCTAAGACTGCCAACACACTTCAATTCATAATTATAATGTCAGATATATCAAAATGGAAAAGTTTCAGACCAAAGCCATGAGATCCATGTTTAACATCCCTAAATGCATACATAATAAATACATCCTGCAAGATCTGAAACTCAAAACAGTGAAACAAGAAATTGCTGCAAACATGTCAACTCCCTGGCTGCTGATTTAGTGGGATCTGGAAGTATTGTAGACACAAGACTAAGGAGGAACAGTGTTCCAACTTTAACTAACCGATTCCCAACAGAATAGACGAGGGTGGTCAATACCCACAGTACCCACCACACACACCACACCACACCACACACACCCACACACACACAGTATACCTACAGTTATATTCAACTACAAGTTGCCTCTCTTTCTATCGCGTAACTCTTATACCTTCTGACCTACTGAATTAGCTCCGCGGACGGGGCCCGCCGCGTACTTGTAGCTTCATACCTAAACTGCGGAGTGTCCCATCTGTATTAATCTGTGGTAAAAGTCCAAAAACGCTCATTCTACTAATCTCTAAACTTGAATGCTTATAATAATGCTCTCCTGTAATCCATGCACCTACTACGAAACTAACAAACCTGTACGTATCTCTTTCCCCCGCAGAGCATTCTATTCGTGCACGACAAGGACGCACACGCTGAGTTATGGGAGGGGCCGAGAACGGGCTGCGCAGCCGCCGCTAGATTGTTCGCCATGGATGAGACCAGGCCAGTCGAGAACTTCGGCACGTTTTTGAACAAGTAAGTTTATTAAAAACTTATTTTACACAGTGCAATTCTAATACTTGATTACTTACATTTTTTTTAAATCCATCTTATACAGGGTGTTTCTTTTAAGGTGTCAAGCCAGTGCGAGCTGTTAGCAGAGTACTATACCATTAACCCCCATGTATGTTCTACGATTGTTTATCGATAGGTATGGTACTCTGCTATCAGCTCGCACTGGCTTGACACCTTAAAAGAAACACCCTGTATACTTGTTTTATCTCACGAAAGCGGGCGAGCCAAACTTGTATGTGTAAAATGTTACATACACATTGACTTTGTGTGCGTAAGCTCGGGAGCGCGCTACCTGCAGGTACGCACACAAGAGCGCGTGTCTATACGCATTACATCTACAAGTATGGCTCACCCGCTTTCGTGAGATAAAACCTTGCGGTACAAGTCCACTTCTTTTCTCAACTACATTGTCTGACCAAATGCAGCTAAATAACAGTATTTTACATGGAGCGACTGCCCATCTGACCTCCACAACTCAATTAATCAGTAATATCATATTAGGTACTCATTTAACTAGGTATCATATTACAAATATATGGCATTGAAGCCCTACTCATGCAGCGTCAACTCAGGTGGTGTGGACACGTTCTTCGCATGAAGGACCACCGTTTACCAAAAATGGTTTTTTACTCTGAGATGGCAGAAGGTAAACGGAAGCATGGCGGTCAACATCTCCGCTATAAGGATGTGCTCAGAAGGCATCTTAACGCGTGCGCTATTGATCCTACAGGTTGGGAGAGGCTCGCTTTACATAGGTCGTCTTGGCGCTCTACTATTCGCAAAAGTATAAAATCTTTCGAAGAAAAGCGACACGAAGCTATTATTGAGAAGCGCCAAATACGCAAAGAGAGACCTAAGCCCTCCTACACCTACACATACAACACTGCAGGCCAACTTTATTGCTCTAGTTGTGACCGGGTATTCAACACTAAATTCGGTCTAGCGAGCCATCTAAGAGCACACGCAAGGAAGTGATTTCGAAGGGTCGCCGTTATCGAAATCGATAAGGAGGACTATATATATATATTACAAATATGATTTTGAATACCATAGACAGGTAATTGCGTTTTTTCTTCGAGATATTGAGAATCTTTATCAAAATGAATACTCATAGTGATGTCTCCAATACCAAAAGAATTTTAGCAGAACTGCCACTTTCAAAAACCGGCCAAGTGCGTGCCAGGCCACGCACAATGAAGGGTTCCGTAGTTGAATAGAATTTATCACAAAAAACAACATTGTATCCCAAAAAATTTTTTTTTGTGTTTTAAAATTACAAATTATCAATTTTCGGACTTTTCCTTTTATGGTGCTGAGACCTTTCTTCTTGGTTAATTTCATTATTCTAGGTCAACGGGAAGATCCTGTTTTTGATTTACTTGCGAGTATCAAAATATGACGCATAAATGGCCGTATTTTTTAATTGCATTGACTTAGAAGCTTGATTTTTTTAGAACTCTAAGGGACCATAGACCTGTGTATTTCATATTAATTTCAACTTGATACCTCCACGCGTTCCTGAGAAAAATAGTCCTGACAGACAGACAGACAGACGAACAACGAAGTGATCCTGTAAGGGTTCCGTTTTTCCTTTCAAGGTACGGAACCCTAAAAACGTAAGAAAATACCCTGACGCTTTTGCTTTCGCAAGACTACCATGTGATGGCTTCTGCAAATTCATTGTAATACTAATGTTACCACAAACAATATACTACGCAACATCTAAACAAGACAATAATAATATCATAGACTTCCAACCACCAATATACTTAGACATAAAGATTTAAATTCAGTACTATCTACAGGATGACACTATCAAGCAAGCCAGCGCTTATGTGGTACCACAACGAGTCCCCAGCAAACCCTCACATCCACAACATAGTCCGGGGTACCTTAAGAGGGGACCACAGCTTGACCCTGATGGACCCTCAGCGTGCCCTACACTTTATGCGAGTTGTCAAGTCTCCAGCAGAGATTGAGTTGATGAAGGAAACATGCTATATTGGGTCACAGTCTATTAATATGGCGATGGCTTGTACTAAGCCTGGTGAGTTGTTTTTTTTTACTTTTTAGCTTGATTCTGGTCCTGTTACACATATTCAAGTAACATACTCATAATAGGACACGAACACACACAGTCACATTAATTAAAATTACATGCAATTACAATACATTTAAAAATAAAAATAGAATAAATTGTGCATCATAATTTCGTAAATTAAAATTACATTTAATATTTTTTATTAAAAATCATTTAACATGTCAATATAAATAAAAAAGTGTTAAATTGTTTTATTTAAATAAAAAAAAAATAAAAAAAATATCCTTGGACATTTCACACAACGCCATCTAGTCCCAAGCTAAGCAACCTAATGCTTGTGTTATGGTAACGAGATGGCTGATAAACTACTTATATACATTTTTTTTTTTTTTTTGTAAATACATACATATTATAGATAGAAAAACACCCAGACCCAGAACAAATACTTGTAGATCGTACAAATATTTGTCCCGTGCGGGAATCGAACCCGCGACATGCTGCGCAGCAGTCAATCGCTCAACCACTGCGCCAACCGTGTCGTCAAAAATAATTGACATACCTACTTAAAAGAAATAAAGTTTTGTTAGTTTTATTTTAACTTAGGTACTCCAACATGGCCTATTCTAAAAAGGGACTAATTTATTGTCAAACGGAATAATACACAAAATAGCTTATTTTCAAAGGGACTAGAAACTTACTTGTTTCTCGTTAAAAATTCATTGAAGTCCTCAAACTAAATCCAATGACATCAAACTCAAAGCATTTATTTTAGGGGTAGTATTTAAACGCACATCAAAAATACTGGTTGCAAATCTAAATTTGCATGTGTAAATAAATAACTAAGCGGAGCCCGCCGTATTTAAATATCAAAACTAATAATGCAATAATAAGTTTATTAGATGCGCATTTGATATTATTATGAACAGTTAGTAATTTTGATATATAATTTCTCTTACTTTAACTATACCATGGTACAAACACTTTTGAACTGTCAAGGAGTCGTTAGTCAGAAAATTGAAAATGCCTTTCCAAAACGTAGATCTATATGGAGAAGAACGGGGAAGAAACTCCATGGACACTCTTTTAAATCAATTACAAAATCCTGAGTACATTATTTTTGTTGCTGAAACTTCAAATCAAATTGTTTATTTATCAAAACAGCATTGTAGTACATGGTAATTTACAGGGTTGACAAATTAGTGTACTAAAACTACAACTAACATGGTGGTGAGGTGCTGCATTCCCAGCTAGGTTACAGAATAACCTGTATTAGGGAGTACAGTGCCAATCCACAGCACAGATTAATACAGATGGGACACTCCTCAGTTTAGGTATGAAGCTACAAGTACGCGGCGCGCCGTCCGCGGGGCTAAATCAGTAGACCAGAAGGTATAACAGTTACGCGATAGAAAGAGAGGCAACTTGTAGTTGAATATAACTGTAGGTAATAAGCATTATGCGACCTGAATTGCACTTTATTGTGTCGTAGCAAGAGTCGCTTTTTATTTAAATTATTTTGCGGAGTGTCCCATCTGTATTAATCTGTGTCCACAGTGAACAGTGAGTGAGTGTTCAGTGTCAGTGAACTTGGTCCTCTGTTTCCCTCCAGGTGTTTCTGAACACATGGTGAATGCAGTCCTAGAGTACACAGCCAAACAAGGGGGAGCGGAGCATCTCGCGTTCCCGCCTGTCGTGGCTGGCGGAGCCCGAGCGACGCACATACACTACGTCGCTAATAACCAGCTGTTGGGGGCCGGTGATATGCTGCTTGTTGATTCAGGTACGTGGATTAAAAGTATTAACGAATATGTTATATGAAGTAGTGCGCTTTAAAAGATGTAGTGACAAAAGTTGAAAAGAGTATGCTTAGATAGTTTGGTCATTTAAAGAGGATGAATGAAAGGCGACTAACAAAAGGTATTTACAAGGCAGAAGTGAGTGGAAACGCCGGGAGGGGATGCCAGGGCTTGTTAACGTTACTAAATAACAAAATAATAACCTTGACAGTGATACCTTACTAACGTTACAAAAATGTAAAGTTACTTGATAACATTACCAGTAATATAACGTTAATTGCAAACATTACAAAACTGTAACGTTACTTGATAACATTACCAGTAATATAACGTTAATTACAAACATTACAAAAATGTAACGTTACTTGATAACATTACCAGTAATATAACGTTAATTACAAACATTACAAAAATGTAACGTTACTTGAGAACATTACCAGTAATATAACGTTAATTAACATCAACGAAAATACGATAAATAACGATTTAATAATAAAATAGTAATTTAGCTACGTTGCCGTTCCGTACGTAGGTTTTATATTTTTGTGCGCTCCGCTCGCGGTCGCTTAGCATTGGATCACGATGCACTGTTGCCGCTCCGCCTCGCACCGTTATTAAACAATTAACGTTAATAAAGACTAACGATAAAAATAGCATAAAAAATAACGTTAATTCTATTACCGTTATTTTCATTATTAACGGTAACTCTGTCAAACAGAGGTAACGTTATGAATTTTTGGCGGTATTTAAAGCCCTGGGGGATGCCCTAGGATCTAGGGGCACCTCTTCCTAGGGCCTAGGAAGACACATAGTGACCTTATTTATTGGTGATGTTCTTCAGAAAGGTCAGGTGCGTAGTACTCGCAACCGGCGTGCGTGTATGTCCAGATGTATGAACGTAAACGAGGCAAAAGGAGTATGTAAGGATCGTAGCATGTGGCGTTCTGTAGTTTCTGCCTACCCCCGTGGGAAAAAGGCGTGAATTTATGTGTGTATGTACAGTCGGCTGCATCAATTGGGTACCCCTCAAAAGACATGTGGGTTCAAATCCGCGATAGTCCGAAGTGGTTTTTGTATTTTGCAAAAACATTTTATTACAATTAATGTATTGTTTTTGTGAATAAATAAGTTTATGTTAGTATTTATTTTTACTTAAGTCTGTTTTTATTATTGTCTTTTTCAATAAAACTTTAATACTTCTAATATTGCGTATAACGACAAGCAATAATAGGATTGACATTTACGAAGAGTTATTCAACGTCTAAATAGACCAGAGGTTTCAAGACTGCTTGCCGTGCATAAGGTTGGAGGTTCAAATCTTAATCACGAATTGTTTTTTGGCATGCATTATATATTTTTTTTAATATAAAGTATTTTTCTATTTTAAGTAAGTATTTGTTTTTTTGTATTTTTCAATTGTATTTTTTTTATTTTTTTTAGTAATATTTCTAAAGAATTTAAAAATCAAGAAAAATAAAATACTTTAATAATCATTTATTTTCGTGATATTATGTAACAAAACTACAAAGATTTATATTTTACAATAATTTGATTTGATAATTTACCGTTACCTTGTTAGACATATTTTGCTCATTGAGAGAAATGGGTTCCTAGACAAATGCAAAAGGTGAAGCAAAACTAGACGGTAACTTCATTATAGATTAGTAAAATGTATGAATAACTACCCTCTAATAACAAACTATTCATTCACTGCGATTTCATAGACAGAGACAGAGTTATAACGCCAAGTAGATTGATAATTCGTTGAGATATTAACTACCTAACTGGCTTAGTTGGTAAGAGCTAGCGGTAATCATTGTAACGGGTGATTCATTTAGAGGTACTTTTTTCATAATTAAAAGAAAAGTGAAAACACAAATTTTATCTGATTATCTTTATTATCATACAAAAGAACCATTCATGACATTTATTTTTTAAAGATTATTTCTTTAAAATGTTGGCGATAACTGTGGCTAACATGGTCCGTTCTGAAGTCCCAATTTTCTAGACGCGTCCGAGCATTTCGAGTGGTATTTGGCGAATATCGCGAGTAATGTTGGCTTTCTATTCCTCAATCATACCCGAGTTATCCATGTAGACTTTGGACTTTACATAGCCCCAAAGGAAAAGTCTAGAGGTGAGATATCACACGATCTAGGCTGCCAATTCAACGGTCCGAAGCGAAAAATTAACTGTGCACCGAATTTTTCTCGCAATTGGAACTTCAGAACGGACCATGTTAGCCGCAGTTATCGCCAACATTTTAAAGAAATAATCTTTAAAAAATAAATGTCATGAATGGTTCTTTTGTATGATAATAAAGATAATCAGATAAAATTTGTGTTTTCACTTTTCTTTTAATTATGAAAAAAGTACCTCTAAATGAATCACCCATTATAACCAATGAGTCGATGGTTGGAATCTCGTCCGGGCATTAGAAACACTTTTTGTATTATTCTTAAGGATGTATTGTTTGAATTGCAAAGTTGTAGCAAAGTTACTTTTAATACAACGGGGGTACCCAATTGATGCAGCGCACTGTACTATAAGAAGCATAATTTTTCTATAATATTACCTAACCCGACTTTGAAAGTGTTAAATCTAAGTCGCAATAATGCTGCTTTTCCACCAGAGATGTGCTATGCTACGTTGCTATGGACACAGATTAATGCAGACGGGACACTCCGCAAAATCATTTAAATATAAGGCGACTCTTGCTACGACACAGTAAAGTGCAATTCAGGTCGCACAACGCTTGTTATATGCAGTTATATTCACCTACAAGTTGTCTCTCTTTCTATCGCGTAACTCCAAGTGCCTAAACACACTATGCCGAAGTTACGCGACTGAAGTTCCGCGGCTGATGTTACGTTCCGACGTGTTCGGCTGATATGACACATCATAAGTGCCGAACTTACGCGGCGGAAATTCAGTTGCGGAACGCTGTCGTGCATAAATACTTGAACAGGAAATACAGCCATGTCGTTACATAAATAAGGAGCACTTTCGTATTTGCAAATAAAAATACTTTGAACTTTTCGCTGATACGATTATGCTCCTTATTTACATGGCAACTCGAATCAATTTCCTATGCAAGTATTTTTGTGGTTCATCCATTTGTTTAATCCAAATGAACTGACCGTGAGTGCCCAGCTTAAGGCGCGGACTGACTACATTTTAAACGGCAAACAACCGCTTAATCTACTGTCACCATTAGCTGGCTTGAAATAAGGTTGAAAATGATATTTGTGGTTACTTCCTACTCGACAACCCAAGAAACCATTTTTTGTAAATATTGGGCTAATACCACGCCTTAAGCTCCGTGGGGCGGACACGCGGGGCGCGGGCATGCCTGCCTCCCGCTGTTCCCCGCCCCGGATCTTCTTCGGCAATCGAACCGAACTTCGGTCGCGTATAATGTGTGCTCTACAGAATACGTTGCCGCCGAATTGCCGCTGAACTTACGCCCGACCGAAATTCGGCTGTACGCTAACGTAATTTCGGCATAGTGTGTCCGTCAGTCATTCAAATAGCATTGCAGCCCGGCGAGCACGGCCTACTGTGACATGGCTTGAGTCACACATTTTATCATAGTTTGGGCGATAAAACTGTTTTGTCTTAAATGCTAGCACGGCGGCGTGAGTTAATTTCTTGAATGTGACATAACTTCTTGACGTTTAGTTGGGACTCATTATGTCTTATTTGCTAATATGGGCGCACCAATTATATCACAAATGTCACATTTTGACGGTGACTAAGAAAAATTTTATCACGTTCTTTCGGAGGTGGTGATAAAATTTGAAAATTGAAAAAAATAATGTTTTCCTGCTAATTACTCTGCACCAAATAATGGCAATAAATTATTTTCTTGCATTGTGTGGTGGTGGTTTATTTGTGTGAAGAATTGCGCGCGATAACAAAAAAAAATTGTAATAAGTAAATAAATAAATTACTTACTATTTTTTATATATTTAAACGGTTTTTTTTTTTAATTTTTAAAAATACATATTTAGACATGTAAATAATGCGCGTCGAAAACAACAAAAAAAAAAAATAAAGAAATAATTTAAGTACATAGGGTTACTTAAATACTACTATTTTTTTTTTGGTACCTACATGTTCAGAATAATAGGTTTATGGGTTTCATAAAGGGGTGCCAAATTTTCATTATTTTTGCGATAGGACACACCGTTTTCGAGTTCTATGCAAAAGAAAAGAAAGAAAAAAGATTTAATTTGATATTTTTTTCAATTTACTATGTCACGCTATGAATTTAGCAACAAGAAAGGCATGTCGCGCCTCTAGATTATGTCACATGGTTGACCCGTGCTAGCATTTAAGACAAATTCTAAGACATGACATAATTTATCATGTCTTGTCACAAACGTCTTGAGTACGCCCGTGCTCGCCCCGCAGGCGTAATCATGCCGAACTTTGGTCGCGTAACTTCGGCATATTGTGTTTAGACACTTATACCTTCTGACTCGTTAGGTTTGTCTTCTTTTACGACGCGGCGCGTGAGTGAGTATCGAACTAACGTGCGAGCTGGCCGGTGCGCGGCAGCCCACACTGAATTGACCCAGTGAGATGAGCCCGCCGCGTACTTGTAGCTTCTTACCTAAACTGCGGAGTGTCCCATCTGTATTAATCTGTGGTATGGATGAGTTTGATATCCACCAATCATATTCATTGGTCCACATAGCATAGCACTGGTGGAAACGAGTCGATCGCATAGCTCGAGCTGCGCATCTTCCTCGCAAAGCTACCTCGCGGCGGCGTATCTTCATATCACATCTTACTCGCTCCGCTACACAGCTTAGCATCAGTGGAAACGGTCACGTAGTTTCGTAGCTTAGCTTTCACATTCTCGCAGCATACAGTCCGTGAGGCCTAAGCTGAGCTTTGCATTTGTGTGAGTGATCACCAAAATGGTACGAGAGCCTCTGACAAAAATTTTTGTCTTATCGTTTTACGTAAGACAAAATCTTCAATCGTTTTACGTTTTACAACGATGCGACATGGTTTTGGTCATGGCCCCTCGTACTAAAAGAACAAAAGTTGATTGCCAAAAAGCAGTACAAACTGGTTTTAAACCAAACAGAACGAATCGCGCTCTATGCCGGACGTCTCACCTACACTATCTATGTGCACTCGCACAAATGCAAAGCTTAGCTTAAACCTCGCGAACTGTACCTGCATAGCACATGGAAAAACACCCTAAATGTGGCCCCCTATATCTGGCCTCAAACAATATAGATGTACAATGCGTTTCAAATAAGAATAGGAACGTCAATGACCTCTATCTGTCAAATGTTGATTGAAAAGTACGGTTTGCAAAGAAAACTTATTTGCGTATCAATAACGTTTTGTTTGTCTTAGCTAAATCAAAGTGAAAACAGACATCAAAAAATTATTCATAATTAGTTTTTTATAAATTATGCTTCTTTCTTTCATATTTTCATTGTTGGTAACAATTTTTTTCATTTTTTTCAAATTCTTCATTCGTGATTCGTAAATAAATGTTAACTAAAAAATATCTTGTTTTGCTCACCCTACCCAATTCAGTCGATTTGACAGCTATGACGTCACAACATGGCGCTGAGTCGATCCTATTCTTATTTGAAACGCACTGTACCGTCGAAATTAAAAGATTTCTTTGTAATTTCTACAAACATGATATTCAGGTAGTCAGCGGTGGATGTACAACTCGGACATATCCCGGACGTGGCCGGTGTCGGGCAAATTCTCCAAGTACCACAAGATTCTATACGAACTGGTCCTCAATGTGCAGGTAATTTATTCATTTTAAAAATCGTACCTACAGAACAATCACAGATGCAAAAATCTGCATGAAAATACTACAAATGCAAAAAAAAAGATTTATGTACTATCGGCAAAACTTAAGCATGCTCAATTTTGATAATATTTCTGCGGAAGCGCAGCTAGTGATAAACCACACCCCTTCCTGGTTTCACCCAATTAGAGACAGTACGATGTGTGTAACAAAATATAACAACAACCATTACCAACAAATCATATCAAAAACAAACGTGCATCCTTTTGGTCAAAACGCTTGCATCGGGCGATAGAAATCGTGAGCCGTGCTATGCGACTATCGCCTTATGTTTGGCCACATGCTGTCATATCCCAATGTTACGCGACCGAAGTTCGGCATGACTACGCCTTTTTTTTTTTTTTTTTTTTTTTTTTTTTTTTTTTTTTTTTTTTTTTTTTTTTTTTTTTTTTTTTTTTGAGGGTGGGAAATCATCAAATAACTTCTCCCGCTCTGGGTGGAGCGGAAGGGCGTGTCAGACTTTTACTGACTAAAACCCACCCGTGTTCCTTCAGTTGCCTATGCCAGGGCCGCGGTAACCCCTTCGGACAATCCGCGACCCCAGCGGCGTCGGCCCTATTGGACCCCGTCACTTGCTGACATCTCTTTGAGGCGCGCGTGGAACACAACGCGCCGTCGACTCGGGCCTGGTCCTTACCGGACGGCGAGCTACCCGCTGCTCACCGTCCGCAGGCCCGCGCCTACGGTGGCCGGAAATCGCCCCGCGATTCCCGCCGCCCAGGGCGTCTCCTGCGGCGACTGAGGGCGTGAGGCTGCCTCTCCCTCACGCGTTCCGCCTCCTCCTTCGCGAGCATCACTGCTTCGCAGAAGGAGGTGACGGCCTCCCATGCACTCTCGCTCCGCACCATGGCCTGGACCAGGCTCGGACGCGAGAGATCGCCGCCGCCGATCGCCTCCGTGAGAACACGGCGGTGCTCTGCCCAAGCCGGGCAGACCTCCACTGTATGCTCCACCGTGTCCTCCGGGCGATCCGCACAATGGTAACACCCGGGCGTTTCCTCCCGCCTTATGCGAAACAGGAACCTCCCGAAACAACCGTGTCCGGTGAGGACCTGCGTCAGGCGGAAGGTGAGGACGCCGTGGCGCCTCTCTAACCACTCCTCAAAGAGGGGACTTATCGCCGCAATTGTGGCGTGCCCAGCGCTGGGTTGCGACAGTCGCGCTCTCCATGCCGCCATGAGATCCCGCCGGAGCTCTGTCCGCTGTACCGTGATTTCTCGCGGCAGCGGAGTTACGCCCCGGCGCTTCGCCTCCTCGCGCCACTCCCACACGTGCGCGAGGACCTTTGCCTCCAGATCCCACGGCGGCAATCCGGCAAGGAGGCTCGCCGCCTCCCGGGAGACCGTGCGGTATCCCCGGACTAGCCGGATGGCCATGACCCTCTGGGACGCGTTCAACCTGCCGGCTGGTCCCAGCCTTAGGGAACGCGCCCACACCGGTGCTCCGTAAAGGGCCATGGACCGCACGACCCCCGCGTAGAGCCTCCGGCAGGAGGCGTTTGGACCCCCCAGATTGGGCAGGAGCCGCCTCAAGGCAGCCCCAGCCCGTGCCAGTCTGGGAGCCAAACGTCGGAAATGCTCCACGAAGTTCCATCGGCTGTCGAGGACGAGTCCCAGGTACTTCATCGTCGACCCGACTCCGATGTGAACCCCTCCCACCGTTATTTCGGAACCCGACGGTGGCGCATTCCGAGGACCATGAAAACACATGGCCTCGGACTTGTGCAAGGCCACCTCGAGTCCCAACTGCCGGATCCTCTCCACGACTATCGCAACCCCACGTGTCGCTAAGTCAGCCGCCGCCTGATGCGACCTCCCTTGCGCCAGGACCAGCGTGTCGTCAGCGTAACATACTACGCTGACGCCGCTAGGGAGGTCGGCGCGCAACACCCAGTCGTAACCGATGTCCCACAAATGCGGCCCCAAGACCGATCCCTGTGGGACACCGCACGACATCTCTCGCCGGTTCCACTCTCCCTGATGACCGGGGTAGATGACGGCCCTGTCCGTCAGATAGGCCTCGACCACTCGACAGAGGTAGGTCGGCATCCGGTGATACCGCAATGCCTCCCTGATGCAACTCCAGGGCAGGGTATTAAAGGCGTTGGCGATGTCTAGGGACACCGCCAAGACGACCCCACCCCGGGCCACTGCATCCCCCGTCGTGAGGGCTCGCACGCGCATGATGGCGTCCACCGTAGAGCGCCCCTTGCGGAAACCAAACTGGCTCTCCGCCAAATCCGGCCCCTCCTGCACCAGCCACCCGACGAGGCGGTCTGCAATAACTCTTTCAAAGAGCTTGCCCACCTCGTCGAGCAGCACGATGGGCCGGTAAGCGGACGGAGAGTCCGCAGGGCGCCCCGGCTTCTTAATGAGGACCAGTTTCCCCGTCTTCCAGCGAAGTGGGAACTGGCCCCTCTCCAAGCATGCGCTTAGGAGCCCCCCTAGTCGAGGCCCGAGAGCCCCAAAGGCCAGAACCCAGGCTCTTCCAGGTAAACCGTCGGGTCCTGGGGCGGTATTTTTGGCACTGAGCCTACGTACCGCCGCTCTCAACTCTACCTCGGTCACTTCCGGAGCATCATCGTCGTCGTCGGTGTCGTGGTCCGCAGCGGGCACCGCATGAGGCGGAGCCATAGGCGGGGGAGTATGTTCCCCTCGCGAAGGGAACAGAGCGCTCACCACGTCCTCCACGAGCTCGGGCCGGAGACTCTGCGTCAGCGGGGGCGCCCATGGGCGGAGTTTCTCCCGCACCATCTTATAGGGGCGCCCCCATGGGTCTCTGTTCAGAGTCTCCAGCGACTCCTCGCGGCCCAGATCCCTGGACCGCAAGATCTCCGCTCGGAGGGCGGTCTTCGCCGCTCTGTACCCCTCGTACAGCTCCGCCTGAATGGCTTCCGTATCCGGAGGGCGGATACGGAGCCTGCGGTGCCTGGTGTACAGGCGTCGCGCGGCGACGCACGCCTCGCGCAGAGCCGTCAGCTCCGGCGACCACCAATACACCTGGCGAAAGGCGCGACTGGGCTGGACCCGGGGCATTGCCACGTCGCACACTTCGGACATGGCCTCCCGGAACCACTCCGCCTCGTCGTTGATGTCGGCAGGCCTGTCCGGTGGTGACACCCAGGCCTGCACGATCGAGGCTTCCAGGAGGAGCTCCCGGTCCAGCTTCTTCAGCGCCCACCGCGGACCACTCGGGGCCTGTCGGACCGGCGCGCTCGAGGTATGGGCGGAGACATCAAACCGGATGTACCGGTGATCGGAATAGGTCTCCACCCCCTCCATGACGCGCCAGTCAACCACGTGTGGCAACAGAGCGGGGCTGGCGAATGAGATGTCCACCACCGATTCGCCCCGCATCCGCACACACGTGGAGACAGAACCCCGGTTTAGGACGACCAGGCCTGTCTCCAGAGCCCAGTCCTCCACCATCCTGCCCCGTGTGTCCGTACACCGGGAACCCCAAGCCACATTCTTGGCGTTGAAGTCCCCGAGGACAAGCACGGGAAGGGAACGAAACCCGACGACGACGGTTTTCAACTCCGCAAGGGAGTTGTGGAACTCGGCGAGAGTTCGGCTCGGGGAGAAGTATGTCCCCACCACGACAATCCCCCCGAACCGTGCTGCAACGCAACCCTGTCCCTTCTTGACGGCTTCAAGGGACAGGGTACCGGCGGCGGCCGACGAAATGAGGGTCACTGAGCCGCTCAGGTCCTCCACCCAGTAATCACTGGGCGGGACAAAGTACGGCTCAGCGACCACGGCGA
Organism: Cosmia trapezina; assembly: GCA_905163495.3. Lineage (NCBI taxonomy): Eukaryota > Metazoa > Arthropoda > Insecta > Lepidoptera > Noctuidae > Cosmia > Cosmia trapezina. Next base: position 28,777,497 of record LR991022.1, read on the forward strand.
TATTAATCGACCACTGCGCCATGCTCTGGAGCAACAGATCCTGAGCGGCGGCGCAATGGTTGATGTTCGCCTGGAGGAGGCGTAATGGGGCCACTACTGGCATTCCATTTCAGCCCCCTCCTGAGCCCCCTGTGAGGGCTCCACCGCAGTGGGTACAGCGGCGACGGCAGTGGGGGCGGCAGCGACGGCGCCTGTGGCGACGGCTGCGGCGGTGACGGCGGTAGAGGGGGCGGAGGGCTTGCCCTTGCCCCGGGCTTTCGTGGGTGGACCACAGCCCTTGCTTCCAGCCCGGTGATCGGCCGGCTTGCCAGCTGCCGCACATAGGTATCAGTGCGGCGTGGCATTGCACGAGCCGGCCTTGTGACCGGGCTGACCACAACGGAAGCAATTACTGCTGCGGTCCACCTCCGAGGTGCATTTAGCTCCCACGTGGTTGCCCACTTGGCAACGGAAGCACCTCAAAGGTCTGGGTTCCAGCAGTTTTACCCGCGTGGAATCCCAGCCCACCTGGAATCTTGGGCCCTCCCCAACGATTTTGTTGGCCGCCGATACAGGGCAGCTCACCGTAACGGCTCGCAACCCCGTGGAGTCTGGACGGATGGTGCCTACCTTCACCTGCTCGAAGGCGCACCCCCCAGTCTTGACCACGGCGGCCACAACTTCCCCCTCCGTCACGGAGTCGTCCAGACCCAGGATGCGCATGTCAGCGCACTTGGCGGGTCTGGACACTCGGGCTTCGTCCGCATTTAAGGACGCCCTAAGCCTTTCGGCCAGAGCGTCAGCGGTCGGGCCACTGGCCGCACCGGGGATCTCGAGCATACGAGCCCCAGTCGCCGTGACCCTTATACGCATGCCCTTAGTGACCCCGATCTCCTCCAGGTTCACCGCCGCCCGCGCCTTCGTGAGCACGTCGCGGTAGGACACGCCCTTCTTCTCCGCTTCCGGCTGTAGTGTGATCACTACAGCTGCGGACTTTGGGGCGCGCAACCTCGCCGCGACGCTTCGCTCCTTGCGCCGACGCCGCCTCTCCTTCCGCTTGGCCGCCCTTGCCGCCTTGCCCTCCTTCTTCTTCTCCCCGGCTACCTGCCATTCGGCGTCAGCCGGAGGAGATTTAGAAGGCGGGGGCGGCCGCGTCGTCGTCGCCGCCACAGCCGGCATGACTACGCCTGCAATGCTATTTGAATTACTGACGACACACTATGCCGAAATTACATTGCGTTCTAGCGTACAGCCGAACTTCGGTCGGGCGTAAGTTCAGCGGCAATTCGGTGGCAACGTATTCTGAAGAGCACACATTATACGCGACCGAAGTTCGGTTCGATTGCCGAAGATGATCCTGGGCGGGGACGGAGGGGACAAGACACTGAAGTTCCACAGCTGAATTTCCGCCGCGTAAGTTCGGCACTTATGGTGTGTCATATCAGCCGATCACGTCGGAACGTAACATCAGCCGCGGAACTTCGGTCGCGTAACTTCGGCATAGTGTGTTTAGACACTTACTCTACTATTTAGTGTTGTTTTATTATATTCGAAATTGATTTTTCAGTGACCATTTGTGTAAATTAAAGGTCCTAACAAATACACTCCTTTGCAAAAAAAACGGGCAGTTCGGATTTTTCTACATTATTGGTAATCATTTAGTTCTCATGAGGTTTTAATAGGCAAACTATGTTCCTGGCACATAATAAAGAGTCTGGGTATGAAAAAAAGTTAATTTCAAATTCAGAACTGTTGTTTTTAATAATAATAATCCCTTTTTCAGTTTATGACTTTTTACTTACTATTCGCGGGTTTGCGGTTAAATGGTTATCAGGCAACTAAAACTAACTTCTCGTTATTTTTATTAGAATAATTTATGTTTGTCGCATAATCATGCCTCATTGTGACTTAAAACAGATATCTTTGTGTCGATTATAATGGCAGAAAAAGCAACAAGAGCTAGTAAAATTATAGTGCTGCTGGAAGTGGGGTGTAGCCAATGTTACGGTTCACAGCCGTTAAACGTGAGTGGTTCCACCGTCCAAAGAACATGGACTAGATACCAAGAGACAGGTTCCGTTCAAAGAAGGCAAGGTTGTGGGAGAAAACGTTGCACACAACCACGAGACGACCGCTTTTTAGTGACTCAGGCATTGAGTAATCGCAAATGCAGTTACATAGACCTCAAAAGAAACCTTGAAGAGGTACGAGGAGCACAAGTTAGCCTATGGACAGTGAGGAGGAGGCTTTTAGCGGTTGATATACGCAGTCGATGACCAGCGCGGGCCCCCAATTTACTCCGTGAGTACCGGATTGCTCGACCGAGGTTCACTAGAAATTGTCTATCTTGGACACTAGGTAACTGGAGTAGCGTACTCTTCTCCGATGAGGCTCGAATTTGCCTGAATGGTGAGGACCGACGTCGGCGAGTGTTACGAAGACCAGGGGAACGCTATGCCGACGTGTGTTTTGAAGAAATCACCCCTTATGGTGGAAGGTCCGTTATGTTTTGGTCGGGCGTAACTTCCAGCTATCGTACCGAGATAGTGTTCATTGCAAATGGCTCACTAAATGCGCAAAGGTACATAACAGGAATAATTTGTCAACATGCACAGCCCGCACTGACTGTAATTGGTGAAGATGCCATTTCATGGACGATAATGCTCGGGACCACCGTTCTGGCGACGTAGATGCTTATATGCAAGAGGTCGGTATTCGTCGTCTGGATTGGCTAGCGCGGAGCCCCGACCTTAACCCCATTGAGCACGTCTGGGACCTCCTAAAACGGCGAGTACGACCTGTCCAACGACCTTCCACAAAACATCAGGTGTGATTTCGGCTGAGTGGGAACACATTCCACAGGACACCATCAAAAACCTGGTGGAAAGCATGCCAAGACGATTACATGCCGTAATCGCTGCAAGGAGAGGTCATACTCGTTATTAATTTTTATTTTTTAATGTCTTTTTTTATTAAAATACAATAAAAATACTCGTAGTCTTAATTTAATTATACCCTAAAAATTTCCATTTTAACACGACTTTCTGTTTACATTGACTAAAACACCGATTCCAGGATTTAAGGGTTAAAAACTATATTCTCAATGATAATAAGAAATTTCTAGTCATTTATGCTAACGACATACTATAAATATTAATATTATCCATAGAAAAGCCAATAACTGTAAGGTGCCCGTTTTTTTTGCAAAGCAGTTTATGTTTGTGATGTTTGGTTGCAATGGAATTTGAACTTTGTGATGTTTGTCATTGAGTTTGTTGTTCCTAAACTTGATTATTTTCTTTGATTCTGAATACACTTGACTTATTAAAAACATTGGATATTTTACTTTTACAGACCCGTTTGATCGAGATTTTGGGCGAGCAGCGTCCACCTTTAGACACGTTGTTTGACAGCATGTGTCGACTGCTGGGCACTCATCTGCAGCAGGAGGGCATCATCTCCAAGAACATTGTTGGACCCGAGCTGTTAGGGGTACGAGATATTTTTTTACTCTAGTAACATAATATATAGTGGCTAAGTAATAACAGCCGCTCGGGTCGAGCGATCAGGTTAAGCTATGCTTGCCAGGGTTGGTCCGTGACCCCTCCGTGCCTCGGAAAGCACGTTAAGCCGTTGGTCCGGTTATCTTTCGTGGAGCTTTGACAGGCGTTACCGCCCCCTATTACGTGGCACTTAAAACATAACTATGGCAGTACTATGACGTGAAAAAACGTCATGAATCCATCATGGTTCCAGTGTGAGAGAGACGGAGCTATATACTACCATCCATCCACCACTACCATCCACCACCACCACCACCCACCACCCACCAACCAACCAACCTTCCTTCCTTCCTTTCCTTCCCACCATCCTTTTTTCTCAACGGATCCATGATTTTTTGTCACGTCATAGTACGGTCCCTAGCGAAATGTGGGTGTACTAGGTATAGCTGTGTCTAACCCTTCGGGGATTATAGTCGTGATGTTATATTATGTAAATATTTTTTCTGATTTGCCTTAAATTGTTTAAGGTTGATGCGCCACGGTAGCCTCAAACCTCATGATTTAAGATTTGAGGTAAATGCTAACTTATGGAGCTGTATTGCTGATTCTAATGATTATAATTCTGTAAAGCCATAGTAACTGTGGCCGCGAATCATATTTTAATCAACATACAAGCTCACACTGACCTACAAATTGCAAAAAACGTAAGAAATTTTGAATTTCGCGGGCTAGCGTGGCATCAACCTTAATATTACACACAAACAATATTAAACAGGTTTAATATTACCTGTTTAATATTACCTGTTTAATATTAATTGTTTAATAATACCTGTATATTTTATTTTTTTTAATATTACCTGTAATATTGACGTGTACAGAAAGCGTACAGCCTTTGCCCGCACCACGTGTCGCACTACTTGGGCATCGACGTGCACGACGCGCCGCTCGTGCGACGCAACGTGCCCGTCGGCACCAACATGATCGTCACTGTAGAACCAGGTGAGTTACCTGTTAATTGTAATACCCCGCCACACACTCGTCGTCGAGTGTCATGGGAAGTAGCGAGAAAAGTAGGAAGAAAGAAGAATTGAAAAAAAAATATAAAAAATTGTTGCCAACTATGAAAATATGAAAGAAAGTAGTATAATTCTTTTTAAACTAAGTTTTTTTTTCACTTTGATTTAAGTAAGACTCGGTTAAACAAAAAAAAAAAACGTTATTGATACGCAAATAAGTTTTCTTTGCAAACCGTACTTTTCAATCAACATTTGACAGATAGAGGTCATTGACGTTCCTATTCTTATTTGAATCGCATTGTATTCAGTTTAAACCCAACCTATCCATTAATATCCAGGAATCTACATTCGAGCAGACGACACCACAATCCCCGAAGAGTTCCGCGGCATCGGCATCAGAATCGAAGACGATGTTCTCGTCACAGATGGCGATCCAGTCGTACTAACAGACAAATGCATCAAAGAAGTGCACGACATTGAAGCTATTGTTGGCAAACATGGGCTATGAACATGGCCTCAACACTTAAAACGGCTTTTACTTTAAATATTTAAGCCGAAATGTACGTAACGGATGCTTAGCGAAGTCATTTATACTCCCCGTCATTGTAATCATTTTTTTTTTTGTACTAGACTATACCACAGATTAATACAGATGGGACACTCCGCAGTTTAGGTATGAAGCTACAAGTACACGGTGGGCCCCGTCCACGGGGCTAACTCAGTAGAAATGCCGCGCGCCGAAGATATAAGAGTTACGCGATAGAAAGAGAGGCAACTTGTAGTTGAATATAACTGTAGGTAATTAGCGTTCTGCGAACTGAATTGCACTTTATTGTATCGTAGCAAGAGTCGCTTTTTATTTAAATGATTTTGCGGAGTGTCCCATCTGTATTAATCTGTGACTATACCTGGGGACCTTCTGGCTACGGAGATATTGAAGGTCAAAGTTACAATTTTTTTTTATCCATACTAATATTATAAATTCGAAAGTAACTCTGTCTGTCTGTCTGTTACCTTTTCACGCCTAAACCACTGAACGGACTTCGATAAAATTTGGCAAGGCTATAGATGGTATCCTGGGGACGGACATAGGCTACTTTTTTTTTCAAAAATAATCCTACAGGGGGTGATATAGGGGATGAAAGTTTGTATGGGAAACTCAGTATTTCTTAAGTTAGGGATGTGAAAATTAAAATGTATGCTTTTGATAGGAAATAAAGAAATATGCGGTTCAGCGTTTTTGAAAAATCATCCCCTAAGGGTGTAAAATCGGGGTTGATTTTAAAATTTACAAAACTGCACGGATTTCGACAAAATTTGGCAAGGCTTTATATAGCATCCTGGGAAAGGACATAGGATACTTTCAAAAACAATACTAGGGGGGGTGATATAGGGGATGAAAGTTTGTAAGGAAACCCAGTATTTCTTAAGTTAGGGATAAAAAAATTATGCTATTGGTAGGAAATTAAGAAATATGCGATTCAGCATTTTTGAAAAATCATCCCCTAAGGGGTAAAATAGGGGTTGATTTTAAAATTTACAAAACTGCACGGATTTCGATAAAATTTGGCAAGGCTATAGATAGCATCCTGAAAAAGGACATGGGCTACTTTTTGTCTTAAAACATAATCCTACAAGGGGTGATAAAAGGGATGAAAGTTTGTATGGGAAACCCAGCATTTCTTAAGTTAGGGATATGCCCTATGTTTTCCACATGAACGTTCCCATGGGATATTTTCCGACATCCACGCGGGCGAAGCCGCGGGCAAAAGCTAGTAAGTGATAACTTTATGGGTGGAGCGTTTTTTTCTAGTGGGAAATCTTACGTGTTCGCGTCACTGCATCATTACGACACCTACGTTTAAGTTTTCACTTCTGTTGGCTGTCCATATGACTTCCCATTTTTTTTTCACTACACCCTACATCTCCTGTACCGTTGCATTGCATGCACCCATAAGCACAATGTTTGTTGTAGAGAAAGCGTAGTTAAAGACTCACTATACAGCCGTTAACTTAGCGGCTATACAGGGTGAATTTTTCAAAGTGGGCATGGATGGCTAATTCCGAAACTAGGAGGAATAGCAAAAAGTACTCAAAGGGAGTCTCGGGCTCGATTTTGATGAAAACTAAAACTGCATAATTTGGACTTATGAAAAATCTATATTTCTAGCCAGGAATCGAACCCGTCGATTTTGAAAAAAAAAACACTATTACTACACCATTCGATAGTGTCGCTAATAAGGATCGAATTTTGGGAAGTAATGACATACGGCAAACTAAAGGAAAGAGCTCATTTTTAACAAAATACTTTTTTTATGTTATCTACCCATTATACCTTAACTTAGCTGATTAATTGTTCAAATGATGACCATTGCTTTCAATACTTAGCTGGCTTGGACGTCTCAAAGATTGTACTGCATTCAGCATTACAAGTTACAACTATTCCTCATAGTTTCGAATTTGGTCATCCACGCCCACTTGAAAAAATCAGCATGTATAGTGAGTCTTTTTACATCCTATATAAACGTTACTTAAACCGTGATTTATTTGGCTTAGGAATGTTTCTCGTCTCTATCTTTCAATTGTAATTTGGCAGTTGTGTGACAGAGACAGGAAGCTTAGCCAAAGTATGTTCTAAGCAACGTTTAAAGATCTCGGCCTTAGGACCAGGCGACAGTTCTTTTCTAAAGAAACCTACTTATACTTCCGATTTTTAACGCTTTGAAGGACACTTTATGGCCATAGCAATAATAACAATAAAACTTCTCTTGTGTCTCGTTAGTGTCCTTCAAAGCGTTAATTTGTTAGACTAAGCCGACGTTCGCACGGACGTAATAATATCGCGGTGATTTTTTTCGCGCACTGGATTTTCAACGCTCTGCTTAGCGCCGAGAGTTGAAAATCCAACAGTGTGTTTTTTCAACGCGCTGGTGGGATGCACTCTGTTGTTGTTAGGTTGGATTTTCGAAGCTCGGCTCAACACCGAGAGTTGAAAATACAATGCGCGATAAAATCCTGCCGCGATATTTTTACGTCCGTGCGAACGTCGGCTAAAATGACAAAAAATGTCGATCGCAGCAGTCATTTTGGTCTAGCAAATTAAAAATCTGCCATGATATGGCCATTCCCATGTAAAAGGACCATTAGAGATTAGTTGCCAGATGTGAAAATGAAGTGTTACCATGATATAATAAAATAATTGTAGTGATTGTATCGCTTACCTCAGCAATTTTTTACAACTCTATACTCAAATGTTGCTATCCTAAAATGCCGCCATTTTTTCACACAACAGTTTGTAGGCAAAGCTCAAAAAGAAACTTAGCGTACAATACGCGCCACGAAAGATGAGACTTGACACACCACGTGGTTTGACTTGCGCAGTAGTCTCTTTAGCGGTATGAGGTCTGAGCGCGGGACGGGACCGGGCGTCATCGGGACGGCGAAAAGAGTGCGGGAGGCGCGGTCAAGTCTCATCTTTCGCGGCACGCATTAAACAATTAATAAAAAAGTGATACTTTTGAAGTATTTATTTCGTATTATTTTTATTTTATTACTTACCGTGTTTTGTTCAGAGAAGTTGTATAGAACACTAAATTGTTCCTTTTGTAAATAGAAACTGTAAATAAGATAAATAAAAATGTTGAATTGCAAATTGAGTTGTATTTTTTACCCGATATGATCTTTTGACGAGGCACGAACGGAATCACCGCGCCGACAGCGATTATAATAGAGAAGCCATTATTATTAACATTCGTGGTCGCGCAAGTAGCGCTGGGGCCGTACTATGTCGTGAAAAAAGATCATGGTTTCAGTGTGAGAGAGAGACGGAGCTATAAACGACCTGTAGCACCATCCTTTTTTCTCAACGGAATCATGATGGATCCATGATCTTTTTTCACGTCATAGTACGGCCCCCGAGAACAAAGCCGTCAGTAAACGCTGACAGTTAGAGCTCAATGTTCAATCCGAATTGGGAATGTTCTAAATTCGGACGGACAGAGTTCGGAATCATTACTTTTTTTTACACAAAAGTGTGTTAATTTTCTCAATAAATGTACCGAAGTAAAAAATTCACTTCGGTACCGTTATTAAGAAACTGTACCTATCTAAAATTATATTTATAGTTATGAATCGTACCACGCAGATCTATCAACCAACCAACTGTCAGCCAACCTGACGTCAGAATGGCTGACCACTTTATTTCATTGATATCTTTAATAACGCAAAGGTAGCAATTATTTCATGAATGGTAGTAAATAGTAGCAAATAGGTAGTAAATAGTGGACACGGTCTCATGTACATATCTCGTTTGGTCCAGTCAACCTGACGCTAACAACAATTCGGCCAAAAAACATCTTGAGAATGCAAAGCATCACTTTTGTGTAAAAAGTAATGATTTGACTACCCCATTTATAACAGCGTCCATAAGTACTATTTTTTAACATGCATACATTCATGTTAACTCATTCGTGTTTAAGCCTTTCACATTTAGCCAAAATTCAACCATCACTTACTGTTTAACCATTGGTTAAGTTAACTACGGATCAAGAGCTCTTAACCAGTACTACCAAAGAGAACTACAAGCCGCAAGTTCGCTTTGTCTCTCTCGTACTTTTCGGTCTGTATTCAAGCTGCACAGTTCATTCCAAGGAACATATTTACTCTAGGGAGTCAGTATCAGTGAATGCACAGGTGAGTAGTTTTTGGATCAAAATAATGTATATGAAATAAAACCACAAGCATGTTGAAAAAAAAACATTTATGTAAAGTACACTTACATTTTTCGGTGTTTTTGATTTAATTATGAAATAATTTAACCAACTCACCGGAAGTGAGGCAAAGGAATGCTTGATATATGCAAACTAAATGACAAAAGAGGTCCTTTACACAACGTTAACGTCGAAGACAGGACGACAAGCTTGCTATCATTACGCTTCCGGAAAATTACGTCTTTTGGGTTTTTTTTTTATACAGTACACGATTTATTATTATTACAACAATAACAAAATTAAGAAAATGAGTTTAAACTTAAAGTTAAAGAACAAAGGTCTTAAAATTATTACTTTACTTAAATTGTGTACCTTTTATAAAAATAGATTGTATGAAATTATCATGAAAACTGATAGGTTCATATCTACAACCAACATTGTTATCATTTTGTATATCTCTCAAATATTACGAACACATATTTTGCATAAACTATGTATGCAGATGCACAGATTTTTTTTATAATATAAAATTATATTTTCCCAATTGATGATTAAATAAAATAAGTATAAAACGATATCTATTAATATAAGTATATGCTGTCTTTTTTTGCATTTTTCCAAACATAAAATAACAAAAATATATAAAAAATATGTTATTGATAGGAATGTTCAGAAAAATTAAATGTCTACTTAAATCTATATTAATAATATTGTAGACCTAACTTGATACTCTATGGTCGTAACCAGCACGACTTTACCTAACAACAATATTAAAATCTAATATTCGAGGCACTATTCGAATCAAATGCATATTTTATTTGAGAATATTGTATAACTTTGAATACATGACCATGATGTACACTATTTATCTCACGAAACGACGCACGCTTACACTACGGCCGAAATATCTTGGCAAGGCTGAACATAGGCACTAAGAACATTCGCGCATATTCTCTCACTCATACTTGCCTCATGTCACCATTTGGTTCCTAAAAAATGTTCCTGCGCAGCCTTCTGCGCGAAGTTCAGACTTGTCAAGATAAATCAGCCGTATTGTACTTGTGGTTGCCAAGTATACAAACACGCTGTGAATGTGTGCGTAAGTGCAGGAGCTCTCGGTACCGACCGAGACAATGGCGAAGTCAGAAGTGTGTGTGTTATGTGCTGACGCTACTCGTCTTCACGCACACATTACCAACGTGTTTGTTACTAGGTTACCACAAGTAAAGCGCGAGCCGTTTCGTGAGATAAAAATACATACTATAATAGCTCGATGTAGTTAGTTTAGTAGACCTCGTATTTGCTTTATCACTTTTGACGAAAACTCCCAACATCAGTAAGGTAGAAACTATCTAATTGTCACATGGGTTTGAAAGCAAAAATAGACCTGGTCAAGTTATGTGGTTGAATGCCACTACCAGCTTTCAACATTAGGCTCAATAATTTACATTGCCGCGGAACGGAATGGAAACAAAATTGTGTAAAGCATAATGAACTTAATGAACTCAATTGTGTAAAGTACAAACTACATACGAGCCAAATAACAGGTTGCTTGTCTTCCGGAAATTCCCGCGAGACCTCGGGAATTCCCGCAGCTAGCAGCTCGTATTTATTTTGTACAATTGATATAAAGTTCATTATACTTTGTACAATTTCGTACCAAAAATTCTCTTCCATTTCGTTCCGCGGCAATGTAAATTGAGTGGAAAAAAAAATTACGAGATTGAGTCTATTAGATTGAAAATTGAATATAACACATTATTCAATCGCAGAATTTACTTCGCATCCACCAAAATTGTACATCGATGTCAAATAAATTTTTTATCTGAATTTCAATTTTATTTACGTTTACTATAACAAATTCTGTAAAAATATTAACTGACGTCGACAGTGTTTTTTGCATGTATCACGTATTCACATCATTTAACTATATTTTCAACTGCTTACAAGGTAGCCATACAAATAAGGCAGACCCCACACTAGGGCAGATTCACACCGAAAGAGCAGCGGTCGGCAGCGTCTCGTTTTTACTTCGGTATCGCTGCTTTGAACGGACGCAAGACTGCTCTCGACGACGCGGGCGGCCGCGCGACCATTTTCAAGCATTCAAGCAATACACTACTTATACTACTACGTATACTTAGTTATGGGGATAAAGTTTAAAATTTGGGGATAAACTTCTCGCCGCTGCCCTTCGGGCCACTGCCGTTCCGATGTGAATGGGCCCTTAACGTCATAAAATATATTTAATTATATTATTCCTTAACTGTTAAAAATAAGTAGATAAAAAAACATTTTGTAAATAAAGTACATACAGGGTGGCCGGAACATTGACGTCCAAAAATAAAATGTCGGTCCCTCGTATCGTGGGGTATTCGAATCACCCCCATGTATGTTCCGCGACTTTTCATAGTTTTCGAGTTATGAATTTTTTTCTGAATGTTTGAAAATTTTCGACCTGACCAACCTAAAAAAATTCTAAAAAAAAAAGTAGAGGGTTTTATCGAGTTTCTTTTTTTGCAACTGAATTTTCATAAGTAGTACTTTTATGCATAAAATAATCAGCTCCGTAACTGTGATGAAAGTTATGAAAATGTTGATCTAAAGTGAAAAATTTACGTTCGGTAAATTATGACTCAAATTTTCAACTTTAAATTAAAAATCTTAACAGGTGACTTCATAATTCCTAAGTAGGCTTCAAGAATGCGCCAGACTCTCAGCTTTCATAATCATAAAAAAATGAAGTACTTAATAGGGCTACTTTGTTTAAAATCGGCCTTCAAAGACAGCGAGGTGGAAAAATTCTTAAAATTACCCATCTGAGTAATTATTTTTTTTTGGCTATTTTCTCGTTCCTAAGGTTAATTAATGATAAGAATACTGAAAACTAACCACATTATATTCAATATTCATAATTACCACACGTGGGCGAATGAAAATCCACTCGAAGTGAGAGCTTCGACATTTCAACATCGCTTCAGCGTTAACTTGTGGTCTGGTATCCTCAATGGCGAACTAATTGGTCCGTTTGAACTGCCGTCCAGACTTGATGGAGAAACATACAAAAACTTTTTGGAAAATGAACTTCCATTGTTGCTGGCAGATGTGAATCTCGAACTCAGACGAACCATGGTGTTGCAAAATGACGGCGCCCCGTGTCACTATGCAACCCAGGTCCGAAATTACTTAGATGAAACATACCCCAACAGATGGATCGGACGCAGCGGACCAATTAGGTGGCCTCCACGCTCACCTGATCTCAACCCCATCGATTTCTTTATTTGGGGCTATTACAAGGAAATAGCATACGCCCGAGACTGTTCAAGTGAACAAGAGCTGAGGCAGTTGATTGCAGAAGCTGAACGTGTTGTGAGAGAGAACAGAGACGCTTTTAGACGATTGCCAGACAATTTCTTACGTAGGTGTAGAATGTGTATTGCTGCTGGTGGTGGCCACTTTGAAACCTTTTGTAAATGTTAAAAATAAATTAAGTACTTTTTTCACATTATCATCTGTGTTTTATTCAAAACCACTTTTTACGTAAAACTTTTCTTACCCAACTCTGAAACTATTTGTTGGTTAGTTTTCAGTATTCTTATCATTAATTAACCTTAGGAACGAGAAAATAGCCAAAAAAAAATAATTACTCAGATGGGTAATTTTAAGAATTTTTCCACCTCGCTGTCTTTGAAGGCCGGTTTTAAACAAAGTAGCCCTATTAAGTACTTCATTTTTTTTATGATTATGAAAGCTGAGAGTCTGGCGCATTCTTGAAGCCTACTTAGGAATTATGAAGTCACCTGTTAAGATTTTTAATTTAAAGTTGAAAATTTGAGTCATAATTTACCGAACGTAAATTTTTCACTTTCGATCAACATTTTCATAACTTTCATCACAGTTACGAAGCTGATTATTTTATGCATAAAAGTACTACTTATGAAAATTCAGTTGCAAAAAAAGAAACTCGATAAAACCCTCTACTTTTTTTTTAGAATTTTTTTAGGTTGGTCAGGTCGAAAATTTTCAAACATTCAGAAAAAAATTCATAACTCGAAAACTATGAAAAGTCGCGGAACATACATGGGGGTGATTCGAATACCCCACGATACGAGGGACCGAAATTTTATTTTTGGACGTCAATGTTCCGGCCACCCTGTATAGTATACATAATTTTATGCTATTTAGTTTACAAATTATATTTCAAACAACTTTTGCATCTCATTCACACACAATATAGTTTTGTTTTAAGTATTTCCTATAATTGCAACATTTTTCGATTTCATTACAAATATAACGTACTACGTTATGTAGTTTCCGAAATCATGAATTATTTTTGCGTGAATATAAACGTTAGAATTGAAGTTATATCAAAAGCCATAGTATCTGAAGGCTAAAAACATATTTTCAGCGGTATTTACGCGTTCTCATAATAGAAAGCGCAAATACGCTATGCGAACAGCGCCTAAGGGTCAGTTGAAACAGAAGGGAAAATTCCTGAGCTATTTACTGGCTCCATTGAAAATAGGACCTTATTGCCATAGACTAAAGTATAAAATTGTGTGCATATCGACACAGTTGGCTCGGCCTTGCTCGCGACTGCCGCTTTCGGTGTGAATTGCAGCCAGACAAGGCTCGAGCCTGCACGAGGATTTTTCCGGTCTGTATGAACTGACCCTAAAGCGAAATTTCGCTGAAGACGGTATTGAGTCCCGTGTAACATCAGGCGAGCAGTTCAGTACTAAAATCGTTTACGGTAGGTACATATAATGAGTTAATGTTTATAAAATCACCTACCAAAAAAACGTTTACACTCACACAAAATCCAACATACACCTCATTTTCACCACACATCACCGTCCATCACTTTATAACCATCACCAAGTTCACCAGTCATCATCAGGCACTCCTCCCGGGTACTCTCCCGTGAGGCACGCGGTACAATGGCCTCCAACACCGTCGCTTGGAGTCGACTTCATGTTGTAATGTACTGCTGATACTAGGCCTTCTACGCTTAAGTATTCTAGACTGTCGGCGCCTGTAAATAAGAGTGGTTTTTGGTTAGAAATTGGTTGATCTTGCAACAGGGATGATGCCTGGGTAAGTAGATTTGTGAAACGCGTGGTATTGCAAAATGTTTCATGTTCTCAACTATTGTAATGAACTGAAGAACACCACATGGAACTCCATAATTTGACTTATACGACCATGTCGTATAAGGAGTTCGTCCAAATAAGATTTATATTCATAAAAGCTCCTACGATACAGGATAAATGGTTGTGCGAAAAGGTTTTTCTAGGAAACATCGCGGACATTGCAGTGAACCACTTTTGAACCTTATTACCTTAGGAATAAGGTAGAAAAGTGGTTCACCGCAAATGTTCGCGATGATACGTTTACTATATGGATTCTTGGAAAAAAAAAGACTGTACCAAAGTTAAACCTTTTACAAATAAAAAAGTGTGTAAAAGTAAACTGTTATGTACGTTCGTGCGTCGAGCTGACGCACGACGGGAGTTTACTCCTGTTTTTTGTGCCATTCCAACTTTCTAGTGTTGGACGAAAACATAGAAACATAGGGGCAGGGTTTCTTCAATGAATCAGTGCTATACAAAAAGCAACTTTAATGTGTAAAGGCGTTCGTTATGTTTTACGTTGCGCAGAAAAACTTAACAACGCTTTTGAGTTAACGCTTGTATTAAAATCGATTCTTAACTCCAAAAAATGCTCATGGACAGGGGGGGTCATTGTGAAAAATGAGGGAAGATCTATAGATCACTCTGGTCATCTGGTGTCTACAATCCAATAGATGGACTCAAGAATATTACTCACCAACATGTTCAGCTAGTTTGTAGGCGTCCATCTTGTTGGCAATGAGTTCCTCCCGCGTGGGGATGTTGATACCCATGTAGCACGGGTACTTCAGTGGTGGTGACGCTATCCTTATGTGTACCTGCAGACAAAGTACATAAGAGATTAGATATTTTTACTACTAGAGAGTATGTTTTCGTGTGTCAAGATTGCACTCTAAGGGGTTGGTAATAAAGTGTATAATTCAATGTCGTTAGAAAATCTACCGCTCTTAGCTTCATTCAGTCCAGATAAGCCACTTATGCGCTTATCATTCGCGTGTACCTACTGGATGCGACAAGGTTCCCCGAGCATCTGAACTCGTGCGTAGTCTCGTGAGTGAAAAGTGTTCACAGTGTCAAATTAAATTAGTTAGCGAAACTCCACAGACGTGATGGTATATACAGGGTGACGGGGTCTGGACCCGCCATAGCAAATTCGCATATAGAGGAAGTCATTTGCTAATTATTACACCTTACTTTCCCTAGCTAAAGTTTTCTGGTTTATGAGATATGTAATTTTTTTTAAATATTTTTTTTTGTATTTTTTTCTACGTACTATCTTATTTTTTAATCCTAGTTTAACAGAAATTCCGAAGTATTTTAATCACCAATGTTTATGACTAGCAACAAATAATAAAAAAACAAATAAAATAGTGCAAAAAAAAAGTTATGAATGTTTGAAGGTCAAATTTTTAAAAAATCTCAATAAGGTATAAAAATTTACATATCTCCCAAACTATAAAACTTTAGTTAGTAGTAAGGTTCAATAAATAGTAAATGACCTCTTCTATATGCGAATTTTCTATGGCTGGTCCAGACCCCGTAAGTTTTGAAGTAATTTTTACTAACCTCAGCCGCTCCAGCATCTCTCAATAACTTGATAATCGGCCCGATAGTGTTGCCCCTCACAATAGAATCATCTATGAGTACAATTCTCTTCCCCCGCACATTCTCGGAGAGCGCACCGAACTTCTTCGCGACACCCAACTGTCGCAGTCGTGTGGATGGTTGGATGAAGGTGCGGCCCACGTAGCGGTTCTTGCAGAGGACTTCCATGAAGGGGATGCCAGACTGAAATAGTAGATTGTGAGCTTATTTTATTGTGCTTACATGAGAACTTAACAAATCAATCTTCTACGATTCAGAGCTGCACCCTAACTGCGTAACACATTATCAATCGGAGTTGGTTTCATTTTGACAGTTCGACAACATTAATTGCGTTATTTACGTTGCCGAGCAGATACATTTTTAGAACATATGAAGTAATGGATTAGCAATTTGTTTCAAAATGATTCAAACTCAATGTGTTACGCAATTAGGGTGCTGGTTACAAGAGCCCAGATAAGCACTATATAAAATGTAACAGTGTTACTGCCAAAAAAAGATTCCGGAGCTTATTTTGAATAACATTAAATCACACTACCTTCAAAGTGGTTAAATCGAGTCAATCTACGGATATAATAGCACTGGATTTGTCTGTTATAGATTGTTTATAAACAACATACCCGTAAAATCAGTCATTAACTTAATAAAGGATGCTTGCAGGCAGAATATAGTGCCATTTATATCTCACCATTATAAAACTATGTATTTCTAGCAAATAAATTGGTTTCGTCTATCTAAATAAAAAAAATAGAGAATACTGACTGACTGACTGACTCATCAACGCCCAGCCCAAACCCTTGGACCTAGAAAGCTGAAATTTTGCACAGAGGTTCCCTTTATAATGTAGAGAAGGAATAAGGAAGGAATTCCCGGTAGGCCGTTCCCGTGGGATATATTCCGACATAAACGCGGGCTAAGCCGCTGGCAAAAGCTAGTTTAAGATATTTTGTTCCACAGATTTCACTCCTATAAAAAAATTAACATTTGTACGACAGTCAGGTAGTTATAAGTATGGTGGTTTATCCATATTTGTGTCACCACCCATAAAAAAAACGCACCCATGATAACAGCAGAAAAATAATGTAAACTGAGGAGTACCTGTCGTGCGTATCCGTGTGCGGCGGCAGTACCGGACTCCGGCACAGAGGACACGATGTCGGCATCGACAGCGGACTCACGCGCCAACATGCGACCGCACTGCATGCGCGCTGAGTACACCATTTGTCCTGGAAGAAGCAAGGACAAGTTGAAAACGTGTTTGGGGGGCCAAAAAAGAGAACTTGTTGTTAATAATTCGTCCCGTCCAAAAACGTTTGGCCTTTTTGGATGGGACGAAAAAAGTCACACTTGACCCATGGAGGGCAGATCCGCTACGGTTGGCGATCGCAATATTATGGTTTTTAAAAATGCATAGAGAACGCTTCTACCCTTTCTCTTGTATCCGGGTGCTAAAGTACTCCTATCAGCACCAAGTCTAACGAGAGCCTGAGACTGTTGATGGTCCAGATTCTCGTCTATTAGAACTGATCGGATATTCAGATACTTAATTACCTAAAGTTGAGGTGTTGGCTATAATGGAATGCATTTTTGTATCGAAAAAAAAACAGGGTATTCCGGGATTGACTTTAGAGTTCTGATTATAGAATCGAATGTATATTTAGTTACGTTCAGATGTCAGATAATATGGAAAACACTTTTGTATCGATCATAAAAATCACGCGATTCCGGGATTGATAAATTTAGCACTTTTTGACTATAGAAATGTTGTAAACTGCCATAGGTTGCCAAATGTCAGGATAAGTAATGCTAAAAATGAGTTTCAAGTAAACAAGCATATATAAGTTACGTGAGCCCAGCGTCCCAGTATTATTTAATAGTTATTTATGCAACTGACGTATAATAAGGGGTATTAAAACACGAATGTGGGTTTATCACACGAGGCGAAGCTGAGTGTGATAATAGTATCACATGTGTTTTAATACCTAATTATACCACTTATTTCAGAAATCGTTTCCATACCATGTATCCGATAATCCGATTAGTTGCACATTCCGAGATTTGTTGGAATCCCGAGATTTATATTAAGAAAAAAAATTAGGAAGCCGCTTCCGTAGTTTCTCAGCAAAATTATCTTTAGGTAAAATTAATTGTGCACCTCTGATTAGAATTAGAATCTAGAATATTATATGAACGAAGATTATGCCTGTATGACGAAGACCCTTACCTTCAAAGATACTGTCCGCCCTGGCGAAGTAGACGTACTCAAATATACAGAAAGCCTGTTGTTTGTCTGCCGGTCGCTCCACAACGTCCACGGTTCGGATCCCGTGCCGAGACATCTCTATTATCTCGCCGGGAAGTACCTCGCGAACGTAACGAGCACCTAGAAACACACACAACACACAAATAAATATTAAATTAGTATCGTAAACGGATTTTTGTGAAATCAACTAACCGATTTGCTAACCCTTTCTGTCCTACGACTGGGCAAAGGCCATTCCATTCTTTCCATCTCCATAGCCTATTTAAATTCGAGAACAATAATTTAATCATCTGCCTAGCCTTTTCCCAACTATGTTGGGGTCGGCTTCCAGTCTAACCGGATGCAGATGAATACCAGTATTTTACATGGAGCGACTGCCTATCTGACCTCCACAACCCTTGGTAAGACTGGTTGTCAGACTTTTGGGCTTCTTAACGACTGTCAAAGATCCACGACAGACAGCCGGAACCATCGGCTTAACGTGTTTCCCGAGTCACGGAGGGGTGTGGTAAGATGGTCACCCATCCACGGACCAACCGCGGCAAGCGTAGTTTAACCTGGACGATGGACCCGTGCGGCTGTGTTACTTAGCCACAAGCCCAAGTACAGACGCCAGCACATCAAGCTACTACAATATGTCAAATTTCTTTAATAGATTTTTATCTTTATCGCTAAAGCATTAGGTCCCATACATACACCCACACCGCGCACACCTATTTGTCAATGAACTGTAAGAGGAAGGCGCCTGTGGCTGTAACACAGTTTATACTAGCACAGACACTCTGTCTCAATAGGGATGATGCCTGGGTAAAAAAAAAGAAATTCTATTTAGTCCGTCAGTCAGATAATAAAAAAATATTAGACACGTATTTTTTGCTTTATCATATTAATAAAAAAATACTTAGCTATCACGCATTAAAGGGAGTGGGGGCTCGCTACGTCACTTGTACGTATAAAACCTAGCTACGCGTGACGTCATGCCATATTTTAACTCAATGTATCGCCGTAATTTTTTGATTACGTAAAAAAAGAAAAAATACGTGTCCAATATTTTTTAACAATCTCTATGACAGACAAAAAAAAAATTTTTAGTCATCATCCCTATTATACATAGCGTTTTGTAATTAAATAATGGCGTTTTTATTTATTTTTAAGTTTTGGCTTTGGTTTTGGTTGAGGTTCAAGGTTGATTGTGGGAAAATTTGATAGTTTCGGGGAAAATTTGATAGTTTCGGGGAAAATTTGATAGTTTCGTGGAAAATTTGATAGTTTCGGGGAAAATTTGATAGTTTCGGGGAAAATTTGATAGTTTCGGGGAAAATTTGATAGTTTCGGGTGGCTGGACCTGCTGGCGTCTGTACAATAATTTACATAGTAAAAATGTAATCAAGTTATTTGATACTAACCAATAGAGAGAAATCCGCAGGACTCTGACGACACGACCCATCCTTCGGCCCTGTCTTCCACGCCGTTCTTTGCACAGCCGTTCAATAAAACTAGAATAAATAATTTACAAATTAACATCACAGAATGGTTTATTTTATTGAATTGAATTTAGAAGGAAAGAATGTGAATAGAAAAGGAAGAAAGAAACCATAGTTTTGTTAATTTAGCTTTTAAATATAATCATTTTGAATATGTTATAATTTTCATATTAAATATTTGTGTCTTGATGACCAAAAAACATTGTCGATAAGCTCACGTAACGAAAATTATAAATTAACCCAAATACTACTGAAATAAAATTGCGAACTGAAGATTTTGAGCACCAGTAATAACTTTAATGAAAATATGTGTATAAGTAGTTTAATAATTATTGACCACAAACAAATCATTCGTTATAATAGCATGTCCTTTTTGCGTTTCATAATATGGTAATTAAAAATCATGCATATTTATACTGACTATAGTATAGGTATAACCCACTTATGTAAATTATTAAAATCATGTCGTTAACCCATAAATAATATTATTCCATGGTAAAATTATGAGGTCATGAAGAAAATGCAATGCGAATAATGCGATATAATACAGGGCGTAGCGAGGAATCACAGAAAAATTTTGATGCAGCCATTTTTTGAGCAATTGATGAACCAACATTTAATGTTGGTTCATCAATTGCTGGATAAAGGCCTTGTCCCAAGATGGATTTCAGCAGGTTCCACTGCTCATCCAAGTCGCTAAGGTGGAATTGAACCACCTTAAGAGCGTTCATCCCACGCGGGCTGGCAACGTCGCATTTCTTTCTAGAAGTTTTTCGTGAATATTTTAATAAATTTAAATTGTTGGTATTTGTAAGTATGTCTGCTATTTTTAAGTTATTTTGGTATTTACTCATAAAAATTTACATTATTATCTTATGTCAATTTTTATGTGCAAATACCAAAATAACTGTAATAAAAATAACGTAATTACAAACGATCTAGTGCTTGGCCAAAAAAATATAGTAATTATATTTAAATATATTAAAATATTCACGAAAAACCTGTAGAAATGCGTCGTTGCCAGCCCGCGCGGGATAAACGCTCTTAAGTTTCATCTTGCTACGCCCACAAGATAGCTCATGTAATTAATGATAATAGTTATTAAATGGAATGTGTTCATGCATTACCCTCGGCATGCCGCGCCGACGACTGTTTGTAGACATCTGCAAATGTTTAGTTATTACCATTTATACATACAAGGTGTAAATAACGTACAACCTCTTAAGAGGTCATTTATACTCAACATTATGAACAACTTCTACAAAGTGGAACGATATTCTCTTTCAGCTTATCAGTAGCAAATCGCGTGAGTTTGTTATTTTCAATTATACAAAATAAACTAATATATTCCTAATACATACGCTATTAATATATTGTTCAGTGACAAGCGTTAAATTGAACATTTAAAGTAGTTACAACACAAATAATGAGTAATAATTGGTTTTGCAAGAAAACGTGCTATCTCGAAGAATGCAATTTTACAGGAAGCGATATATAAACTTTTAAAAAAATATGAGAAGTAAATTAATGTGTTTTTACGTTAAATGAGTTATCTAATAAACGTTTAAAAAATACACAAAAAGATTCTACAATCGAATATTAAATTATCGAATAATATTAAAAAAACACCTTTTCCGAAATGTCACGATTTTTGCAAAGATTCGATTTATGTTTAGATGAATTCATTGGATATATCTGGTAAGCTATTATAGCCTAGTTGCTAGCAATTTAAAACTAATTATTAAAAACCCAAGAACACAAGAACTAGCTGTTCAGTATAATGCAGTATACAGGGTGTAAGGGACAGCCCTCCGCAAACTGATAGGGTGAATTCAGTATGTCATACTAAGATGACCGGTACATGAAATTTTTTCAGGAACGTTAAGGGAATCCAATAAACCTGATTTGTTTGTGTTTTTGTGCACAAATCGGAGCGTCTATTACTGGTTGGGAGGGGTAGGTAATAGGTATGCGGTGAGTTCGATGAACTCTGTAGCTAGACAGAAAGTGAACAGCTGATTTCACGCGTCGTTGGTTAGAGTATTTCAACATCCATTGCTGGTTTTTTTTTTTGCTGTTTTTTTTGCAGTTTTTTTTGCATAAATAGAGTTCTGCGAACACACAATGCAATTTTACATTGAAATAATGAAAATGTAACTGAAAAAAAATTTGAAAAAATGAAAATTTTCCTGAGAAAATTTCCGGTGGAATATGTTTCAGAATGAGGAGCTGAATGCACCCTGTTAGTTTGCGGAGGGCTGTCCCTTACACCCTGTACATACTGTGCCCTGTGCATGATGCCCCTTTTGACCTCTATACTATTTGGCCTACATAAAAAGTGGAAAATGATGGAGTGTGCCCTAGTTTCTTCTGAGGATTACTTACAAGCATGCATCCTTGATAGCAGCATGGGGCAAAAATAACATCATTTACTAATGTACTGTATTTGATTGTTTAAACTAGAACTAAACTCCGATAACTGTTATCAAATAAGGATAGTACAATTGCTTCTATATGGTGTAACTTAAATAACGCACAGCCTCTTAAGGGGTCATTGTACTCATCATTACGAATAATTTTTACTATGGGAGCAAACCTTAAATGGCGCAAAATAATCTGCTGTTCTCTACATTAAATTTAGGGAACAGCAGATTTTTTTTCGCTATTTCTGTTAGTTTACAAGTTATGTTTTATGTTCGCATAACTCGTCAAAATGTAGGGAACAGCAGATTTTTTTTTAGCGATTTCGGGTTTGGTGCCATAGTAAAAGTTGTTTACAATGACACCTTAAGAGGTTGTGCGTTATTTAAGTTACATCTTGTAAACAAAAATACTAACTGAATCAAATTTAAAACAAATAAAAGTAGGAAAATGCTTTCTACTCCCAGATAAAATGTTATCGATACAATATTCGATTAAAATAATTTATTGTACCAATGGATTAAACCCATCTTACATGCTAAAGCTATAAATATAGTTTATTAGAAAGGTATGATCAAAATTAAGGGTGTGGTACAGACCATCAAATCGAACAACTTTCTCCATGGGACCAACATCGTAATCGCGAAAAAGTAATCAGTCGTCCCGTACATTTGGGTCACATAGGTATTAAAGTTTTGTATTGGTCGACTGCTTATTTTTTTGCGATTACGATGTTGGTCCCATGGAGAAAGTTGTTCTGGTCTGTAACACACCCTTAAGTTTGGCTACACCTTTCTGATACTCCCTGTATAAGTACCCCAATGAGACAAATAGCTTGCTATAAAGATGATTATGTTTTACACATACATTTCCATATTATTATTATGTTTGGACTTACATGAGGATCCTAGAGGTAAGATCTTGCCGAGACACAGCGGCCTGTTTCCGTAGGGGTCGCGTACTGCGTAGATCTTGTCTTTCAACATTATTACCAGGGAGTAACTTAGAGGGGCCAGTCTATGAAAAAAAAGGGAAATATTTTATTTGTTAAAGCTATGGTTACGGCTACGCTCAGAAGAATAACTAATTCTTCTGAGCGGCTACGGCTGCAGTGACGTCTGTCATGAAAATAATGACAGCGGCGAAGATTTAAATCGTTAGATTCGCCCAACCACGCCAAAAGATAGTCACATTTCAATGACGTAGTGACTTCACTTGATTATCATGAAAATGCTGTTTAATAATGTATGAGCTCACTCTTCTCAGTTTGGACACTTTTTCGTGTGACTAAGTACGGTGAGGGCAAATCTAACGATTTGGGGGCAGGGTTCGACTTAATGTCAAATACTAGTGAAAATAACAGATGAAACCAAAGCTTTTCGATTACATAAAAATGAACGAGACAATAATTTCTTCCAGATGTGAGAGGACAATTAATTTTAGAACAATGATGCTGACCAGTTTTTTTTTAAAGATTGGACTTGCTTGTATACTTTTGCACAGCATCAACTTTTAACAAAGATGTGGCCGTCGCCTAATGAATATGTGTTTTGCGAATTTGATCCTTATTACAAGTACAAATTGTCCAACTGACAGATGTCAGTATTGTCTCGACGGCCGGACTGTAATTTTTTAAATGGTCGGTTTCATGTGTTAATTTTATTAATAAAATTATGGATACCTAAGTTTTTAAAAAAATAAGTACTTATTCAATAATAAAATGCATTTTATTAAAATAATTTTAAAAAAGTGTGGTTACCTCATGAGGTGGTTAATACGCGCCGGCCAGTCGGGTCCGTTAGTCTCTCCCTCGGGCGGGTTGAGGCAGAGCGCTTGTGTGATCAACTCCGAGTCGGAATGCGTTGACAGACCTACTCCACGACCTAACACCTGAAATATTACAAATTAATTATTATCAGTACAATTATGGCAAGTTTTTTATAGTGGAGCTCATGGCTAAATAATAACAGCCGCACGGGTCGATCGAAGGTTAAGCTACACTTGCCGCGGTCGGCTCGTGGATGGGTGACCATCCATAACATAACGACTCCTCCGTGCCTCGGAAAGCACGTTAAGCTGTTGGTCCCGGCTGTCATTTGTAGATATTTGACAGTCGTTATGGGTCGTCAGAAGCCCGAAAGTCTGACAACCAGTCTTACCAAGGGGTACCATATTACCCAGTAACTGGGTTGTGGAGGTCAGATAGGTAGTCGCTCCATGTAAAATACTGGTATTCAGCTGCATCCGGTTAGACTCCCTAACCTCAACATAGTTGGGAAAACTTCCACCACTTCCTAGTGCTTTAGATGGGAAGAAGAAGTGGCACTATAAACTCCCCAGCAGCACAGCTGTCTGTTCTTCAGTTAGAAGAATTGATTGGTTAGCTAAAACATTGGACCAACCAATCCTATCCTATCATCGTTGTATATCGTGACATCTTAGGTACGGTGTTGGATCATTAAGTTCCCTTCAAAATGGTTGAGCTAATTGGTGATCCATGCGTCATGTTCGTGAACGGGCGCCGTCAGTTGGGACTGGTCGTCTCTTAGCTGCCACGGCTTATTTTTAATTTAGTTGTTTTTAGTTTTTATCTTTTTCATTACGGACGCTTTTAACGTGCACGTTTTTCTACATTGTTCTCACATCTATATTTTCAATATGAACGATGTAACCAATATTATGTAAAATATTTGATTTAAAAGAGTGTCCGTGGAGTTTCTTGCCCGTTCTTCTCCAGGATTTACGCTTTGGAATGGGCAACTAGCTTCATTTTTCTGACTGACCGACCCAAGATCGACCCCTTGACAATTCAAAAGTGCCTGTAATTGGTTTATTTGAAATAAATGCTTTGAGTTTGAGTTTGAGTAAGACAAAGTTCAAAGGTTTCATCGTTTATCTTCGGAAAACCGAAATATAGCGAATAAAATGTGACTATTGAATTGATATAGAAGTTGATATAATATATTCGCAGCTAAATTGTTTTGAAAAAAATAGGCTATAATAAGTGAACGGAGTAGAAGCCTATGTCATACCTATTTTTTTATTATTATTATTGAATCGAAATTGAAATCATACGCAGGGTGCATATGATTTGAATTTCAATATTGTTTAATGATATATAATTGTTTTTTCAAAATTTCTGTTTTTATTGTTTTATGTATGAAAAGTTTACTTCGAATTTGTAGTATTTATTGATAGATCAATTGCTGTCCAAGCCCTTGGACTTAGAAAGCTGAAATTTTTCTCAGAGGTTCCCTTTATAATGTAGACAAGGAATAAGGAAGGAAGTCCCGGTAGTACGTTCCAGTGGGATGTTTTCCGACAACCACGCGGGCGGAGCCGCTGGCAAAAGCTAGATAAAGATTGACGCGCTAATTCCGTCACTCCCTAATTGGACCAGTCACATTTAATTCGGCAAAGATCGGTTTTTCCGAAGATAAACGATGTATACATATTAAATTCTAACCGAGCGAAGGTTATTCTAAAATACTAATAAAATTTGGTTTGTGTGGTTTACCCAATCCTATCTTATTTCTTGACATCTTTGGCAACGTATTACATTCTCACCGAAGGTTTTATTACTACAAGACAATAATATGTTTTTTGTATGTGGTTTAATAAGGAAAACATTTCAAAATACGAGAGGTATTTTGAAGTGATTCAAAATCAGAAAAGTTTAAGGAAAAAACATCGTTACCTAATCGAAAACAAAATAAGTAATTCATGTCTTTTATGATTTCTTTAAACTAAAATTAACAATTATAAAATACATTTTCTCTCCATAGCTGTTGAGCTGCTCATAACTCGAAAACTGATTTGTTTTACTAGATTTTTTTTTCAAATTCATAAATAATTATTTTGTTTTCTGCCTAGTAAAAAGTAAAGAAAAAAAAATGATTTACTCACTAAAATGACATTTATCAAATGCAATTTCAATCAATGCGTGTAATTTTTTACAATCAATCTGCCTAGCCTTTTCGCAACTATTTTGGGGTCGGCTTCCAGTCTTATCGGATGCAGCTAAATAACCAGTATTTTACATGGAGCGACTGCCTATATCACAGTTACTATAAACACGACACCCCTTGGTTGTTGACACCGACTGGTTGTCAGACTTTTGGACTTCTGACGACCCATAACGACCGTAACAATCAATAATATGTTTATATTATGGCTAGTAATCTACATTTATAAAAGAAAGTCGTGCCATCATGAGTCGTTACACTATTTATAACTCAAGAATGGGTGAACCGATTTGGCTGAAAATTGGTGGGGAGGTAGCTTAGAACCAGGGGACAGACACAGGATGCTTTTTTAAAAAAAAAAAAAACGTATAAAACGGGGTATAACAACGGCTGGACCGATTTAAATGAAATTTTGTGTGTATATTTGAATGGGTTCCTGGATAGTTTGAAAACACAATTGGACCCGGTAGGCGGCGCTGCAGTCGGGTTCTAGGACCGTTCAGACAGGACAACGTCTGTCGGGTCCGCTAGTATATGAATAATTACCATCTTTCTTAAACTGCTGCAGTTGACAAGTTCTCCGTTATGAGCGACTGCTAGCGCACCGTGGGCTGTGTGTACCACAAATGGTTGGCAATTCACCTCCTCCGAAGCTGCTGATGTTGAGTACCTGTTCAAGATATTAGTAGATTTCAATGATTTGCAAATAAAACTTATTCTAACATGCTAACTCTCTGAATTACCGACTTAGTGAATAATATAACAACTACTGAAATTCATCTTCATTGTCTTCGAAATAGGACTGAAATTAGTATGTCGAAATACAGTCAAGCATTCCCGCAACTTAATCGCGCGCGGCCTGGCAACGTCGCATTTCTAAAGGTTCTTCATGATTATTTTAATAATTATAAATCAAAGGACAATTTCCTCTCTCTTAGATCGTTGGTATATTTATAAGTGTGTATGCTATTTTTTGACAGTTATTTTAGTATTTACTCTTAGCAAAATAGAAAATAATTGACAATAATATGTCATTTTCTAAACAGCAGCTAAAATTATAGAAAAATGTAATATATAAATATATATATATATTTTTTAAATAAATTATTATACTTAGGTACAGTTTATTACATTAAAAACATTAAAAATTTCTCTTCACTTTCGAAATTAAAAATAACAAAAAATTTTTGTAACATACCTAGTGTGTCCAATGCCGAGGTTTCCTTTGAGTTTCTTCATGGCTTCGTCGTTGAATATGTTGTTGATGAGTCCCATGCCTTTGTGAGAGTTGAAAGTGCGCGCACTTTTGCCTTCTGACGTCACGATACCAGCTGACTCCTGCCCTCTGAGGAATGAATGGCGTTTTATAGGAAATGTTTTTAAAAAATGTAACATAACATAAAGCATGTAATCCCCGAAAGGATAGGCAGAGGTGTACCTGTAGTACGGTCAGCAACAGAAGTCAGTTAACACTGCTACTTCTACTTCATCTAAATTAACACAAAATGATATGACAAACTGCTTTTTAGCATTTCATTTATTAGATAAGAGTTAATTTTCTTTAAAATTTACATCTGTTCATAACTAGTGAAGCATTTTACTCAATAATTAAGTTTAGAAAACTCAAGTGTTAATCGACTTTTGTTGCTGACTGGACCTGTAGTACAGACGTCAGCACATCAAGCCACCCAAAACTGTAAAATTTTCCCAATCAACCTTGAACCTAATGCTTTAGAAATAAAGATGAAAATCTATTAAAGAAATTTGACAGATGTGCAGATGTGCTGTTGTAGCTTGATGTGTTGGCGTCTGTATATCCGCAGTTCACCAGTTATGTTTACTTCCTATTCAATAAGAGGTGAGCCTAATGCCACCAACCGGACACAAATCCAGACTCCGGGCTACTGAGAAATTCCTAATGGAAAAACCCAATAACACTTTGCCCTATCTGGGAATCTAATCCAGAAAATCAAAATAAAAAAAAATCAAAATCAAAAGTAATTTATTCAAATTAGGCTGAGAATCAGCACTTTTTGAACGTCAAAATTACAGTAAGACAGTACCCACAAAACGTCCGCCCTTCACCACTTCCTAGTGCTTTAGCTGGGAAGAAGAATTAGCGGAACAAACTCCCCAGCAGCACAGCTGTCTGTTCAGTTAGAAGAACTAGATTCTATACAATAGTACCTATGCAAAATAATTTACGTAACACAATACATTAAAATATATTTTTGTCAAAGCTTCAAAGCTTTCAGCTTGTCAGAGCTTTAGTTGTAGCACTGTGATCACTAGACAACGAGGTAGTTACTAGAAAAACGTAAAGAACTTCAACGTAATATATAGCGAAATGAGCTGGACTCCTGGAAAAGATTGGTCCTTGTCATCTCTGGATAGAGAGAGGTGGAAAAAATAGTAGAGACGCCTTTGCCCCGCGTGGGAAAATACAGCTAGTATAAAACATGTGTATTATTTTTAAAAAGAATTTAAAAGAAGCTATTATTATTAGATAGCGGAAGCGGTGCGCATCCCTGGTTAGCAAGTTGCGAGTTGCGGGGCAGCACCAACAGCATCCTGTCTATGGTAGCCAGCAGGCTAGATTGTGCTTTTGTAAACCACTGCTGCAAGGTACCGGCTGGGCCTCTCACCTTGCAGTGAGGTCACAAGTTGTTTCTGTGTTAATGTTTTACTAACATAGTTTCCAAGTATATTGTTACTAACACTGTGAGTCGTCTTACTTGGTAATTAAATTATTATTAGTCTGAATTATCATCTAGGACCAGGGACCCAAATCCGCGCTCGAGCTAGATATCACGACCATGGAGATAAATCTCTGTTTCAAATCTCCGCATCAATGTCCGGTCCAAATCTCGATAATATCAAAAAACCGTATTCTGGTAGACCATGGAGAAATATTTACAACGGAGAAAATAATCTCGTCTAAAAGACGTTCCATTTTTATCGACTCACTTTGATTATAATCGATTATGCTACGTTTTTCTTTTTTTAGTATTAATAACGTATGTATAATTTATTAAATCCAAGCAAACACATTATAAAAGATAATTTTAGTATATTGTGTTTCTATATAACTGTGTTTTTTTTTTATAATTACTTACTGAAAATAGTAATTGCAAAGTAGCGTGATCCGAAACGCATTTCAATGATTTGTATAGTGCTCTGTGATTTGTGTCCTTTTTCTGACGTAGATAGGTTTTAATTTTCAAACTAAATAAAACTATTTTTAATCGCGATTAAAAAGGTGTGGAATAAAATTTTATTAGTTGTAATGAACTAAAATTCACACCAACACCTTGACTTCAAGTGCAACAGTACTGTATTTTTTTTTCTTTTGCTTATATCTCGAAAACGGTGTCCTATTGCAAAAATAATGAAAAATTGGCCCCCCTTTATGATACCCATAAACTCCTAAACCTCTACATGTAGGTACCAAAAAAAAAAACGAATATAAACCTACGAATGTAAATTTTGACAGATGTTCCAACGGAGATTTCATATCTCCATACCTTAGGATTAGGACCAGCCGTGATATCTCGCTGGTTTGCGATCGAAAAATTTATGGATGGAGATCGTTAGAATAGCATTTTTTCGTTTTCGACGGAGATAAGCAGTTTCTGGACTGATATTTCGACCATGGAGATAATTTCCATGCCACCGGAATTGGCCTCCAGAGTCCTTGTCAAGACGAATCAAAGGAGCCCAAACTCGATAGGATTGCGTAATTTTTTACTGAGTTCCTGTGACCACCTTCCGGAAAACATTAAGTTTCGAACATGACGTTCAAGCGGGCCCGGCTTATCCCAATTTTTTACGTTTGAGGCGTCGAGCGGTTAAGAAAAGCAAGCCCGGCTAATACAATTACGTCAGACACTGGTTTAGTAAAATGCACACTAAAACCCTATATTTTCAAACTTGTCGCTATAGCAATAAGGTCCATAATGTTCATATAAAGTGTCGACTTATCAATTTCGGCGGTACCACGTCTTCACTATGTTCTAAGAACGCGGTTCTCCCCCTAATTCTCAAAACGAATACGGAAAGAGGATGTGTGGGAGTTTATAACAGCCTTATGTTAAATAAAACAATGATTTATTATTATTTACTATGTATTTTATCCACTGAGTGTTCCTAGTAATCTAGGTGTGTAAAGGAACTATGCTGTTTGTTTTATCGGTCAACGTGTAGTTCATTTTATTATCTTATCCGTTGTACTATTTAGGCCTTTCTGAATTGGCGAAAGGAGATAGCAGAAACAATTTAGTAAAGCAAATACCTACATTCCCCAAAGTACCTCAATCAAGTGTTTGTTTGTTTCTTTGTAACGCTTTCACGCTAAAACGGCTGAACAGATTTGGATGAAATTTGACACACGGGTAGACCATGACCTGGAAAAGGACATAGGCTACTTTTTATCGACATACCATGCGGACGAAGCCGCGGGTGGAGGCTAGATGCGGCTCTTTGACAAAACAAAATCTCAACTTTTAGATAAAGCTGGTTTAGTGCAATACCATCCATTCATATGGCCGAAGGTAACATTACACTTTGCGCTAATTAGTTCTATCCATGTTTTTTTTTTGTTTAATAAATCGCAACACTAATTTTTTTTATCAGACTAAATACCGTCTTTAGTGTTTATATGTACCTATGTGTTAACCAGTACGGCATATAAATTGTGGCGTGTCAACCATTGATGTATATGTCGCAGGTTTATGACAAAATCAGGTTTTTGATCAAAAACCTAGACAAAACGAATGCATAGATGCGAAAGTAAGTACCTATATTCCATTTACAATACGATTAGACATTTAAACAAACCTTTTTTACAGTCCGTACAACCGATTTTGACTTGTATTGCGTTGGTGGCATGACAAATGGCAGCTGCAGTAAACAGTTAGTATTGTAATCACTTTTTTGCCTTTAATGTCATCCTTAAACCTACGGAATAGAAGTCAAAATCGGTTGAACGGACTGTAAAAAGGTTTGTGTAATCTTATTGTAAATGGAGTATAGGTAGCTAGTTCTGAGTCAAGAACTCAAGACGAGTAAACTTAGTCGTGATGTGTTAACCAATGCATCATAGTCGAGACTTATAAACGAGACGTGAAAACTGATAAGTTTATCGAGATGTAAACTTCTATATCTTGTAAATCATGTAGTGTTATAAACTTGGGACCATTTTGTTTATCCATTGAAAGAGATTTCTATAAGGTTTTTCTAAGCAGTTAAACAAAAACCTATACGATGTGGGTAACCCTTTTGAATGGCTTTAAGGGACCATTTTGCTTATCCATTGAAAGAGATTTCGATAGGGTTTTTCTAAGCAGTTAAACAAAAACCCATACGATGTGGGTAACCCTTTTGAATGGCTTTAAGGGACCATTTTGCTTATCCATTGAAAGAGATTTCGATAGGGTTTTCTAAGCAGTTAAACAAAAACCCATACGATGTGGGTAACCCTTTTGAATGGCTTTAAGGGGCCATTTTGTTTATCCATTGAAAGAGATTTCGATAAGGTTTTTCTAAGCAGTTAAACAAAAACCCATACCATGTGGGTAACCCTTTTGAATGGCTTTAAGGGACCATTTTGTTTATCCATTGAAAGAGATTTCGATAGGGTTTTTCTAAGCAGTTAAACAAAAACCCGTACGATGTGGGTAACCCTTTTGAATGGCTTCAAGGGACCATTTTGTTTATCCATTGAAAGAGATTTCGATAGGGTTTTTCTAAGCTGTTAAACAAAAACCCGTACGATGTGGGTAACCCTTTTGAATGGCTTTAAGGGACCATTTTGCTTATCCATTGAAAGAGATTTCGATAAGGTTTTTCTAAGCAGTTAAACAAAAACCCATACCATGTGGGTAACCCTTTTGAATGGCTTTAAGGGACCATTTTGTTTATCCATTGAAAGAGATTTCGATAGGGTTTTTCTAAGCAGTTAAACAAAAACCCGTACGATGTGGGTAACCCTTTTGAATGGCTTCAAGGGACCATTTTGTTTATCCATTGAAAGAGATTTCGATAGGGTTTTTCTAAGCTGTTAAACAAAAACCCGTACGATGTGGGTAACCCTTTTGAATGGCTTCAAGGGACCATTTTGTTTATCCATTGAAGGAGATTTCGATAGGGTTTTTCTAAGCAGTTAAACAAAAACCCATACGATGTGGGTAACCCTTTTGAACGGCTTTTATTGAGCCGTTCAAAAAGGTTTCATTTCAACTCTCTTAAAAACGATAACAGCGTAACATTCCGACTCGCAGCCGAACCAAACCCTTTATTTTAAGGTCATCTTAATGAAGGGGTAACCCTTTCACTGCGTTTCAAGTATAGAATCCATTCAATGGGTTATCCGTATTGAAGGGACAACGCATTTACTGGGTTTCAAGCCTAAAGCCCATTCAAGGTAAAGGTAACCTCATAAACGGCTTACCCCTTCGAAAGACTTACCTATAACTCTGGTCATAACGACATTATATTTAACTCACCTGTGCTGTAGCGCGACTAGTCCCAGACATATGACTGACGGTATGTCGACCTGCGTGGGCCATTCTCCGGTGCTGATGGCGCCGAATACTCCACATTCGTGGGTTAAACCTGCAACAACGATGATCAGCGTGAAATAATGTTTTATTTTTTTATTCAATATAAAAGGGCTTTGTCGCACATGCAATTATGCCGCCCTGGTTGGCATAACAGAATCATACTAATTACTATTTAATATAATCTTAGCATAGTTGGTTTGTAAAGTACTCTAGCTGCATCAGAAAGTGGCACAGCTACTCAGCTAGAACACTATTACGGTAACCTATCTCTCTAATACTACAATCTAAGCTATTTCTAAATTCCTCGTTGTGGACACACCCGATTAATGTGATGAACATCATCAACGGAATTGATACAAAAATCACAATTAGTGGTTGTTGATTTTGGCATTATCGGGGGTTTTTCGAAAGAGATACCGTGGCCTTGGCACAGGCAACTGAAGGAACACGGGTGGGTTTTAGTCAGTAAAAGTCTGACACGCCCTTCCGCTCCACGCAGAGCGGGAGAAGTTATTTGATGATTCCCCATCGACAAAAAAATAATAAGGTATAATAATGATTAATAGCTTAGCTTTTTAAAACAGGTGGAGACTATCCTGTAAAGCAATCGGTCAGAGACAACGTAACAACACCATGCCTGTAATCTCCCCCAGCAGAGGCAGAGGCAGAGGTGTATTTCAGTCAGAGATTGCGGTGGGAAACCGTAAGCTTTATTTTAGAGTATTGACACAGAGTTGAGAAGAAGTTTGTCGCTTTCCGATACGGTGCTGTTCAGGTTTTATGACAAAAGGATTATGGCATTTAAATACTCATATGATAAGAAAGAAACCTTCTCATTGACACCCTGAGGTGGGAACTACAGGAGTCCAAAAGCCCCCATTTAAGGCGAGTAGTAATGCCAACTACCGCCACCGTTGAGAAAAAAATCATAAGTACACATTTTTAGTCAGATGAGGTAGAATATTTTGTATTCGAAGCCTTATTAGCACCGTTTTTGGCGTTAACTGCTAAGGCTTCAAACCTAGAAGGTTTAGTGTTGATTGTTTTGACCTCAGCTGACCTACCTCATTTGGCTAAAAATGTGAGCGTAGGCAATTTCAAAATGTTCCATATCTCCAGACTTATGATTTTTTTCTCAACGGTAGCGCTAGTTGGCATTACTACACGCCTTAAGATGACGGTAATGACAATATAGCCTCGCATTTGAAACACAAAACACGCCTACCATCAAACACGAGACCTTGGGGCTTACTATGAGCTCTTATCCGCCGACCAACGAACTAAGAATGATACCGCCGACGTGACTTCGGCAAGAAAAAAAATACGCTCAGCGCTCACGCTCCGATGACGTCAGCGGGCGTGAGCACGCCCGTGTTTATTATAATGGTCATAGCGACGAAGTTACTTACAATCTAGTATTGCTCGAATGTTTTTATGAAAGCTAGATAACAGGACCATAACGACGGTTAAGAATCAATAGTGTCTATCTCACAAAAGTCAACTGTGAGATAGACACTATTGATTCTTAACCGTCGATAACGTACTTTTTGTTTCATTTGAAAATATCTTTCTGTTAAAATCACAGAAATAGGTTTGTAAAAAAGTTAGGTCCAGATTTCTAGATTCTAGATTTCTAGATTTTCTAGAAATAAGAAATAACTGATGACCTAAATGATTTATGGTTTAAAATGCATAGTGTGTTCATTTTTAACGTGAAACGCGTGAGCGGTTATGGCAGGGCAAAAGTTGAATGTTTCCAGTGAGAGAGAGAAACGGTGCTATAGGTCGTATATAGCTCCATCTCCCTCTCTCACTGGAAACGTTCAACTTCTGCACTGCTATAAGAGCTCATAGTAAGCCCCCTTATCTCGCCTTCGTTCATTTTATAAGTTCACAGTACAGACCCCGCTAATCTAACACGTTTATGTTAAATAAAATGACCTTCAGTTAGGTAATAATGACTTAGTTTGCGTTCCTCGGTTCACCGGTAACAGTAATTAATAAAGATAATGCCTTCATTCAGTTCATAATTTAGTCATTGATTGCGGAATCACTTATCGTAATATTAAAAATTAATTAATATTTCTTATCGGTTTTGGAAAATTTTGTTACAGGCTGAGTGGCAATGGATGGACCCGGAACCAGATTCAAGCAAATCTGGTTTTCTGTAGATGCTATGTCCAGTAGAGGTCGTGTTGATAAATTAATACTGTAAAATATTCGTGCAATTTGCAAGAATTATGTGAGACCTATGCTGTTTTGTATGGATCAGAATGTTAGGCCACAAAAGGGATAAATGAAAGGCAATTGCATGCAGCTAAGATGAGAATGCTAAGAGGGATGTGTGGTGTTACACGAATGGATAGAATAAGAAATGAGTACATAAGAGGAAGTCTAAAAGTGACACCGGTGACTGAAAAGTTGTGTGGAAATCGTTAAATCAAGATGGGCATGTGATGCGGAGAAATGAGGAAAATGTCGTCAGAAAATATTTGAGTACGAATGTGGATGGCTATACGAGTAGGGGAAGACCAAAGAAACGATGCATGGACTGTGTGAAAGATGATATGGCTAGAAAGGTCACCCCCTTTCTAGCCATATCTACCGACATGACGACTAATAGAGAAGTATGGAAGAAAAAGTCACGTTGCGCCGACCCTAAATAAATTGGGATAAGGGCAGGACAATGATGATAATTCGCACAAATTGCACACTCACAGTTTTAAACAAATTATATTAGCCCAATTTAGCTAACTAATAACTAGCAATCGAAATCAAATGAAGAAGAGATAAGAACTATTTAAAATTGCAGATGAAGTTCGCAATAGCCAAAATCTGATATGATGTCAGATAAACATGGCTTTCAGGGTTGCGCATAACTATCTGAAGCAAGCCCATGAAACTAATAGGATTTAGAGACGGACTGGAAACGATATGCAGCCTGATTTGCATTTTTGGCCGAAATTTTAAAACAAAAAACAAAAATATTGTTACTTAGGTACAGGAGTACCCAAATAATATGGCTTATGGATGTACCTGCGCAGAAGATGAATTTTCAAAGCGCGGGAAACGCTATTGTCCAATCGGCAAGCTCCACGCTTTTTCCTGTACCGCTATTGATCGGTAGCTACCGCCATGTTAGCGCGCGCCGCTTGACAGCCGCCATACTTGCGAGTGAGACGGAACTAACAGCTGCAGTGTATTATGAACCTTATAGTAGTGACCTAAGGTTGATTGTAAGTTTTAAGTATTCTCGTTAATCTTCGGGGCCATACTTTCTTTTCTGTGCGAACGAAGATTCACGACGCGCCTTATTAGTTGAGTATTACTGTACCTACTTGTGCGTTGAAATTTTTGTTGGGTAAAAGTATGTTAAAAGAAATATACAACGTCAATCTTTGCAACCAGCAGACGAGTCCTGGAGCGGACAAAACTAGACGGTCCGACTATGGGTTACTCTGAATGCGGGAGGTCGAGGACAGGGTATTGTGCAGTCTGGGAGAGGCATATGTCCAGCACTGGACTGCGATAGGTTGAGTTGATTAATTTTTGCAAAAAAAACGACTATCCGCGCACCATTTCCGGCCAGTATCTATTTATCTAATCTAATAGGATTATTGTGGATGGATGAGGGTGACCATCTTTACATACGAGACTCCAATCCATTCGTCTCGGCTGTCATTCGTGGATCTTTTACAGTCGTTACGGGTCGTCAGAAGCCCGAACGTCTGACAACAAGTCTCACCAAGGGGCATCGTATTACCCAATTACTGGGTTGTGGAGGTCAGATAGGCAGTCGCTCCATGTAAAATAGTAGTATTCAGCTGCATCCGGTTAGACTGGAAGCCGACCACAACATAGTTGGAAAAAGGCTGGGCAGATTGATCTCACATACTATATCTGTGATTGATCTTGTGGCGGCATCTACATCGCCACATATGAACCACGCATCAATGACATGACGTCACGCAATCCTGCATCGCGCAATTAGAGTTTATCACGCAAACCTACATCGCGCAATTAGAGTTTACCACGCGATTAGCATATATACAACGTTGACATCAACCCGACATCAACCGTTGGGCAGTGGCCCAGCAGACACAACACCTGTCTGGTCGGAGGATCCTCCCTTTTCAA
Source organism: Cosmia trapezina (assembly GCA_905163495.3). Classification (NCBI taxonomy): domain Eukaryota; kingdom Metazoa; phylum Arthropoda; class Insecta; order Lepidoptera; family Noctuidae; genus Cosmia; species Cosmia trapezina. The sequence goes on from LR991022.1 coordinate 28,814,268, forward strand.
TAGAGGATGAGTGAACTTTACACCCTGTTCCTCATGCCTCTAAATAGGCTTATTGAGATTGTTTGACTCTCTGACATTCTGTTAAACTTAATCACCGATTATGTCATGTCAAATGTAGTCGTAGTTTCTCCAATAACCATCTACAATGATGCAGCATGCCACACGTGGTCCTTATCGAAACAAAGCTGATCGTATGCCATACTGACCTCTGTTTCAACAACGATGATAATGAGACCATCGGTCCGATAGCACTCGGAAACGTTTACTTCCAAATTTTATCTCAAGTCGTTTATAAACGACTTGTGTATGGTCTATTGTGTATGGAATAATACTGTGCAATAGTTAAGCTAGTTACATCAGACAAGACTGTGGACCCAAGGACCAAAATTTTACAATTCGGTATTATAACGGGTGATTCATTTAGAGGTACTTTTTTCATAATTAAAAGAAAAGTGAAAACACAAATTTTATCTGATTATCTTTATTATCATACAAAAGAACCATTCATGACATTTATTTTTTAAAGATTATTTCTTTAAAATGTTGGCGATAACTGCGGCTAACATGGTCCGTTCTGAAGTTCCAATTGCGAGAAAAATTCGGTGCACAGTTAATTTTTCGCTTCGGACCGTTGAATTGGCAGCCTAGATCGTGTGATATCTCACCTCTAGACTTTTCCTTTGGGGCTATGTAAAGTCCAAAGTCTACATGGATAACTCGGGTATGATTGAGGAATAGAAAGCCAACATTACTCGCGATATTCGCCAAATACCACTCGAAATGCTCGGACGCGTCTAGAAAATTGGGACTTCAGAACGGACCATGTTAGCCGCAGTTATCGCCAACATTTTAAAGAAATAATCTTTAAAAAATACATGTCATGAATGGTTCTTTTGTATGATAATAAAGATAATCAGATAAAATTTGTGTTTTCACTTTTCTTTTAATTATGAAAAAAGTACCTCTAAATGAATCACCCATTAGTTGTCTGTGGCATACTTTCCCGCACTTGTGCGGAAATGCAAAGTAAAATAATGTCACTTTTCGAACATTGTGTTGAAAAATTACTTGACACTCTTTCTATCCTTATACCTACTGATTATTTTATTAAGTTTAAGTGAACCTCCTAATCCTAAGCTCCTCCTAAGAACCAAGCAATTGTGATCGCATAACCACAAAGTTGTCGCAATCTTTATTTAAAAAAAAAACATAATGGCGTAACTAGGCACTTAATTATGGATTATCGTTATAAATAACCCAATTATAACTTTGATGTGTGAAATCAACAATAGGAAGCGAAACACGGCTTTAAACAACGTGTAACGTTAAATGCGCAAAACCTCTTAAGGGGTCATTGTACTCGTCATTTTGAACAACTTTTACTATGGGACCAAACATGAAATCGCGAAAATAAAATCAGCTGTTCACTACATTTTGACGAGTTTGATGTAGATAAACGTACTGAACCAGCTGATTTTTTTTTTTTAAATAAAAAGAGAAGTCCTGACTGACTGACTGACACATCAACGCCCATCCCAAAGCCTTGGACTTGGAATGCTGAAATTTTGCAGAGAGGTTCCCTTTACAATGTCGACAAGGAATAAGGAAGGAATTCCCGGTAGTACGTTCCCGTGGGATATTTTCCGACATCCACGCGGGCGAAGCCACTGACAAAAGCTAGTACAATATATGAAATGTACAAAATTAATAAATATTTTTATCGTTACAGATACAGCATTCGATTTTGCAATTGATCAGGCTATCATAGGGCGTGGAAAATGACAAAGTAATTTAAAATTATATCAAGAAATAAATCCTAAAGACCAGTTATTTAGCTAATAATATACAGGGATTCCTGGGGCCTTCACAAGGTCATCGGTCCACCTCGTGGGAGACTTTCCAACGCTACTTGTTCCGGAACAGGTCGAAGTGGCGATGCTTTGGGGAGGCCTATGTCCAGCAATGTTTTAGCATAGCAACAATTCCCGTAGTGTGCAAGTCAAACAATAGCAGGTATATTACCTGCAATCCAAACTAATGCATATTATACTGTCCATGCCTATTTGCAGATGAAGACATAATCCATGGTTATAGTTTCTGCAACTGGCTATCAATGAAAGAAAGTGTTTTCTATACTAGTTATAAAAGATAGAATACTCGTCATCACGTCATTGCAGCAAAGTAAATTGTTTTCTGTTTCGATTAAGACGTCTACCGCTAACTAGCGCCGAGTAGTGTCGAGTTCGGTCAACAATTCAAGACCAAGGGCACTGTTTGTTACGTGGAAAATGATTGCTTACTCGTGGAGAAACTGACAGGACAGTACAGAATCAGATGGTTGTTTCAAAACAATTTTGACTGAGACCTTATTAGTGCTATCAGTTAAAGGTGCTTAAAAAAAATAATCGAGAAGTTATAGGATGGTGATGTGGATTCCTTCGCAGAAGAAGAGTTTTAAGCACCTGTAGCTGGTAGCAGTAATAACGTCTCAGTGAAAATAGTTTTGAAACAACCATCTGATTCTTTACTGTCTCCTGTCAGTTTCTCCACGAGTAAGCAATCATTTTCTACACAACAAACAGTGCCCTTGGTCTGAATTGTTGACCGAACTCGACACCAGCCAAAAAACAAGTTTAAATAACAGGTAGACACTTGAACTTTTCACAGTGTGTACTAGGATACTTTGGACGCTATACAAATACTTAATTAAAAAGTATTTTTTTTGTAAATATATAGTTAGCGATAAATATTGTACGGTGGTACGGAATCTTTTGTGTGCGAGTCCGACTCTCAGTTGGCCGCTTTTTAAATTAACCAAATCATAGACTACTAATCAAATAGTTAAACCCGTTAGCAAGACCTAAACAATAGTGGTTATTACTGCTTTCAGCATGCTCATCTCAACTCAAGGCAACTTTATTGATAAAGGGTCTAAGTACTCGAGCACAACGCGATAGGTCCGCAGATGACATTGACCTTTGATACAGAATTGCTTTAAATTAGCCGCAAGTACATAAGGGACTGACCACTGTCAACTAAATAATGGTGCCGATTCTGTTGTGCACAAACCAAACTTAATTTAGGCTATTGCTAACTTTTCTCTCCAATAAAACAAGAAAGAGACGGACGTAAATTAGATTAATTAGAGCTGTCAAATCAAGTTGAACTAATATTTCCAACACAACACGTGAAAACATGTCGACTAAAAACACGATGAAGCGCAAGGCGTAAATTAGTTTGACATCTCTAAATTAGTTCATAACTAAGTATAGCCGTCCTTTTCTCGAGCTGCCTGTTAGTAAAAGATAGCGATTCTCTAATTTTAGTTTAGTTATTGAACAAGAGAATGGGCACCATTATACAACAGCTTCAAGCAAGAACGCAAGATGATATTCGCTATTTATTTTCGACACCTTTTAGAAAGGACCTAACATAACATCATCATCTGTCTTTTCCCAACCAAGTTGGGGTCGGCTTCCAGTCTAACCGGATGCAGCTGAATACCAGTACTTACCTATTTTACATGGAGCGACTGCCTATCTGACCTCCACAACCCAGTTACTAGGTAATACGACACATTTGGCAAGGCTGGTTGTCAGACTTTTGGGCTTCTGACGACCCGTAACGTCTGCCAAAGATCCAAGTATGACTGCCGGAACCAACAGCTTAACGTGCTTTCCAAGGCACGGAGCCGATCTTGGTATCTAAAGATGGTCATTCATCCACGGATGTTGATCCGACAGACTAAATAGAATTTTTTTTTTTTTACTCAGGCATCATCATATTACATTACCTGTCTCAAACGATCTGCGGAGACATCGTAAAAAAAACAAAACGTTCATAACATGTTGAATCACGTTATGATTAAATCGCGACAAATGGTCCGACACCAATCCTACACGTTGGATATAAATTGACTTTTCTGCTTGAGAATCACACGTACAAAATACCGTAGTCAAAGATGAAGATAACTATGTGTAACCCAAAGGAAAAGGAAAGCTTGACAATGCTTTGCTCCTGCACAGTGACGCGTTTGACGAAGTACAAGATAAAGTCACGAACACCGAGGGTGTTGAGATGCGGAGATGAATGTGGGTTCTTTTTTATTATTTGTGTAGTTTAAAGGTAGTGTAAGTGGCCAGTTGGAGATATAGTCGTGGCTGATTAACTGAAAAGTGTGGAACTATTGTTTAGGCATTAGAAATGCAAGGTCCGTTTCGGCGTTCGGCTAAATCATACGGTTTCCTAGAAGGGACGGCCTGTATAGTCTATGGGGACGGCCGCAGTGACGGCTGCCATGAAAATGATGACAGGGGCAAGGATTTAAATCGTGAGATTCGCCTTACCGGGTCAAGATTTTGTTTCGTCTTGACACCTCTGACACGCAATGTCACACTGACTTCACTTGATTATCATGGAAACGCTGTTTAATAATGTGTGAGCTCACTCTCCTTAGAATGGACACTTTTTCTTGTGACCAAGTATGGTGAGGGCAAATCTAGCGATTTAAATCTTTGGGGGCGGGGTTTGACTTAATGTCAAATACTGGTGAAAACGACAGATTTTCATGGCGGCCGTTCTTTAGTTAAGCCCAATCTACTTATTTGTAGATTTTACTCATTAGTAGCGTGAGCACATTGAAGATGCTCCAAAGAATGAAAGCTAAGTACTAGTATGTTCCTAGACCCGTTTTGAGGGTACTAAGCTAGAGGCTTATTCAATTATCCTGGTAAGTATAGCGGAAACTTAAGACATCTTCGAGCCCTTGTGACTTTTCGAATTCATGTGCGTATTGTATAATATCACTTGCTTAAAAAACGGTGAAGGAAAACATCGTGAGGAATCGGCATGCTTGAGAGATATTTCTCGACGGCATGTGTAGCCAAGTCTGTAGCCCATGGGCGGCATAAAAGCTCTCGACACCAGGTTAGTCACCATTCACAAACCACACGATACAGAAGAAGACTACCAAAATTAAAAAATACCAACCTGACTGCACTGCCCCCCTTCCGAATCTCTTGCTGTTCACTTTAACTTCACCAGGGGTTGTCCTGGCATCACAACCAGGTGTTTCTTCCATTCCTAAACGCTCCATAGCAGCTTGTGTGTTGCTCTGATCCTCACATCCACCTTGGCAGCATCGGGATGGCCCTTCGGGACCGTTCATGTTATTTCTGGAAAGGCCAAGTTTAAATATTGAGTCTAAAATATTGAGAAGTTAATACTGATCCTTTTTTACCGAAGGACCACGCATAGGGCTCTCTTTATAAAAAATGTGTGTTGAATGCCTAAGGGCACCTCTGGTCATAATAAAAAAAAAAATAAAAAAATTGCAATACTTAGATAAATCCTATGTTATGTCAGTTGATACTAAAAAAATAAATAGGTAAATATCCAACGACGTGGATACTATACAATCCAATTAAGATTGTTTTTTATACTCAGTTTAGCACCTATATTATTATTTTGCTTAAAAAACTTACTTATTAAAGCAAGTGTTGTCACCAAACAATAAAGTAAAAATAAAACAAAAGTTTTTATGCTTAATCAAAACAAACACAGAGGTCACTAATTATTCTGACCGCACAAAATGACACAGCGACGTTAAGAATCAAACTAACCAGACTCCCTTAAGACTTTAGATTATAAACGACTCAAGCATATACAAACAAGTTTTTAATGCCAGTAAGTCAATAACATTTCAATTGCTCGATAATAATACAAAAACATGAGCTATATTAACATTCGACTAAATGACAAATAGTTTTGCTTCACAACACTATAAAGACGTTCCAATTTTAAATGACTGTGACGTCTAGGGAATGTTTAAATAATATATTTGACGTCATACCATATTGGGATGGCGATAATTTGACCGAGATAATTATTGTTACCAAGCGCGATATTGTCAATAGCAATTTCGTTAAGATTTGCGCAGTGTCTTCGTTTATAGGTCAGAGTAGGGCAGGGGTGAGGGAGGAAAAACAACTGAATTGAACGTACCCACTTTACATAAGTACCTACGTTAGTTTTCATTTTTTTTTTTTACTTTTTTTTCTTTTTTACTTTGTTTTTGGGACACGTCATAATACGCATAATACAAGCAGTAGGCGCTGGACATAAAGAATCTGTGATCGTAAGAAACCAACTATTATTCGCAAACGATTAAATGTTAATCGATTTACTAAAGATCAGTGGCCCTGAAAACTGCCCATTAAGTGAGACAAAATGATCTCATACAACTATTACGGTATTTAAAACTTAGTGCACCTGTTCAGCCTGATTGAGTGTCAATGCGAGCTAGTAAAATAACTGTTATCTGAAGGGAAAGTACTTCGGTAGATACTGCCGCTGCCTGCCGATAGCCTAAGCCTCTGCTACAAACACCCCCACAGATAATTATATGCCAATGGCCTTGAGTGGTTAAATTGCGTGTTCTGTGCTGAGCTCACGCAACGCGTCATACGTGCAGGTGCGCCCAGTAATAGGACTCGCCCAGCAAGGAGCGCTGTCTCAAATTAGACGCATTATTCATTTATTATAAATAAAACAAAAGGTATATTAAAACACGTAAGTATACTAAAAGTTAAATAATTAAATTATCTTTAAAATGGTGAAGGTTTCATAAAGGCACGCTTGATAGTTTTTGAGTGAATCTCAGTTCTTTATCCGCGTTAGACATAGCTTTCAAATTAAACACATCATGTAAAAACTTATTCTAAAATATTCACATATTAAGTTATGAAGAAAATGCTCCAATTTTACTTAATAATATATTTTTTTAAATCATTAAAAGTCGGTTATTTGTCCCACACGTTAACAAGACGTCATCATATTAGTCAACTATTTGCGTGATTGACATTATTTTTTGCTAGGTACCTACAGCGCGCAAAAAAAGTACCTAGGCCGAATTTGCATTTTACGAAGGCAATAGTTCTTTAGGTCGGGTGTGTTGTGCTGGTTGTGTGTATGTAGTAAGTTGCTTTTGCCTGCTTTAACCTTATTATTATTTTAGTTTAATCCAGCAGTAAGGTCAGCTTTGTGACCTATCAAATTGTACCATGCGGCATGCCCAAAAATCTCTCATAATTATGTCTTTTTTTTTTATTTCAAAATTAAACAAACACATTGACGCAATCCTGTTCTATAAGATGAACTACCTACCAAGTTATCGAACCTGTCAATCCCCAGTCATACAAGATTTACCGCTGATCATATCTCTAAGCAGACCATTAGCCCTTTTGTAGGGCGCAGATAAATAAACAAGTTTTTGCAAAACTGTCGCAAATTACTTGTACTATTATGTATTCTGTGCCGTTAGGTACGGATATTAGAATAATCACAATTTATCTGTGTCAACAGATTAAAAAACGCTACAAATAAAAAACAGCAGGCCACAACTTGCTTATGAAACGTTATCAAAGGAACAAAATGATGAAACAATCAAGAAACAAGTACAAAACAAAAACATACATTTTTGCTCGCTATTCTACAAATAATAACATAACTAGCAATAATAGAGTGATGTGTCGTCATTACAAAAGACGCCTGACTCGTAGGGGGTCAGTTATCTTGTGACTCTAAGTACATTTCCACAAGGGGGAGCAATAAACAAGCGTACGATAAGATTATTGGAAATTAACACAACATTAATAACTGTGATGATGACAGTGCCTCGCTATATTTAGTAGTATGCCTGGCGCAGTAAAAAAACATCTCGTTGCGTTGTGCAATTTTTTGTCACATGGATTTTATATCAGAAAGAGATTAAGTTGACCTATGCAATTATCGGATCACCAAGTCTTGTTTCTTGATTTTTAAACTTTTAGACTAAAAATAGTAATGTGGTAGTAACCAGTGAATTGATACAGATGACCCTGGTCATCAGTAATAACAGCCGCACGGGTCGATCCACCAGGTTAAGCTACGCTTGCCTATGACCATCATTACATACCGAGACTCCTCCTTGGAATGCACGTTAAGCGTCGTGACGGGTCTCCTACCAAGGGGTATCGTATCACCCAGTTACTGAGTTGTGGAGGTCAGATAGGCAGCCGCTCCATGTAAAATACTGTTGGCGACAGAAGTGAAAAATTGACAGCAAGCGCAAGAATAGTGACGCGTGATGTGAACTCATAAGATTTTCCCCTACCAAAAATCGCTCAACGCGCCTAAAGAAGTTTTCAGTTCAAAATCATCACTATTGCCATCCATAAACAATATGTATCTATATGCTTTTTGTAATTTTTGGTGCGCGTGATGAATATGATGTAATGCTTTACTATTCTATTTTTAGTAAAATACCACAGTATCTAAGACCACAGTCATCATCTACCTACCTTTTCCCAACTATTTTGGGGTCGGCTTCCAGCTTACCCGAATGCAGCTGAATACCACAGTACTATTGTTAAACCACTGAAAATGCGCCACTTCTTCCCTAAACACTAGCACTAGGTGGTGAAGGCCGTGAAGGACAGGCGTTTTGGGGGACTGTCCTACGAAAAATAACTTTAATTTCGGAAGGCGGTGTCTGTTTAAATGTATTTTCCACCGACTTCCGAAATTAAAGTTATTTATCACTTTGTAGTGTTGTTTTCGGAAGTCGGTTGTGATTTTCTGTAAAAAAAATATTTATTTTTCACTTTTTAGCTGTGGTACCTACTACCCCACACAAATTCTAGTACCACTACCTGCAAAAGAAATTAGAACATCATCCACATAAAAGTGGGAAAAAATACGTATTATTGAAGCTAAGTAACTCAAAAACTACGAAAACAAAGTTAATTATGGGACCAACTTTGAGGTAATATCCTCTAGAATAAAATAAAAAAAATTCAAATCGGACTTCTCTGTAAAAAGTTATGTGTGGTCATACCTACATAAAAAAAATACTTGTCGACTTGAGAACCTCCTCCTTTTTTTACGTCGGTTAATAGCTGCATATGGTTAGACTGGAAGCCGAACCCAACATAGTTGGGAAAAGGCTACGCAGATGATGTTTTATTGACAAGTTTAAATAAAACCAATTCTTTCTTTAACACAGCTAACTAGCCCACAGGTTCCATCCGGAAAGGTCTGATATTTTCTAATAGCAACTAGAGCAACAACTCAGTAATACTGTCACTTTCGTTACAACAGACAGTACAGTTCGACACAACTTAGATGTAGCATAGATTTGAAAAGTATTCATTCATTTTAGGAGCTCGTGGCTAAGTAATAACAGCCGCACGGCTCGATCCATCAGGTTAAGCTACGCTTGCCGGGGTTGGCCAAAAGCCGTAATAATGATTGGTGATGTTGCAGGCGCCCGCGCGCCCTCAGTTCGGATCTTGATCGGTTTTACGAATTTTGCCGATGCGATGCTACATCTAAGTTGTGTCGTTTCCAACCTGACCTAACCTACCTGATTATGTTTCTAATGCATGTCGTTACAACACTGTACCTACCTGATTATGTTTCTATACATGTAGCAACTTACTTACATAATGGCTATTGATTGTGATGTAATGTAACTACGCCTGCGGTTGGTAGATAATTATTATAGTACATTTTGATACAAGTGGAGAACGTTTGTCATTGCATTCTAGGCGGAATTAAAACACCCGAGCCGTAGGCGAGGTTGTTTTTGAGCCGAAAACTGCAATAACAAATGTCCACGTGTATCAAACGACGTTTTTCAATACACTTTTGAAGAAATAAAATAAAATAACGGAAAATATTTTTGTCATGAATTAATAGGAAACTGTGACTTAAATTTTCTTTTTTTTCCGCGCTTTGATTTCGCCAGGTTGAAAGAGAAGCAAAGGTATAAAGCTGATAAACAGCCTAATATGAAAAATAGAAAATTCAAACATTTTGGAGTTTATAACACAAATAAATGTTAATTTCATAAACGTTTTTTTTTATTGTCTCTATATATCTTGGTTTTTCATAATATTCTAAGTATATAGAAACATTATTTAAATATTCAAAAAATATTTACGCCTTATAGACGCATATCTCTTTGCCGAGATTTAAAAAAAAATTCACTTCCGAATAGAGAGTTGTGAATAGAGGCATTGAACCAATTTGGACTAAGTATAGGTATAAGTTATCTGTGGCAATTTTTATTCCCGCACACGTGTGGGAAAATGAAAAATACATTGCATTGTGAACCTAATCGTAGTGCGATATGAACCAGTTTTCGAGGAAGTGTATTGAAAAGTAATTTGTTATTCAATCCCGGAGTCTGGATTTGTGCCCGGTTGATGGCAATAGGCTTGCCCCCTATTAAATGGGACTTAAACATCATCATCTCTAGGACATGCCGGTTTCCTCACAATGTTTTCCTTCACCGTTTTGAGAGCAGTGGTGATGAAAGAAATTACACAAAGTAAAGCGCCTGCCTGGGTTCGAAACCACGACCTACAACTCGGAAGTCGGGGCCGTTACCACTGGTACGGTCAGGAACAGAAGTCGGTTAACACTGCTACTTTTTGACATCATCTAAATTAACACATAATAATACGATAACCTGCTTTTTAGCATTTCATTTATTAGGTAAGAGTTAATTTTCTTTAAAATTGACATCTGTTCCGATTTTAAATGAAGTATTTTTTTCAATAATTAAGATTTAGAAAACACAAGTGTTAATCGACTTTTGTTGCTGACAGGGCTACACATCAAGCTATACATTTCCAGTATAAGCTGATCTCGCATTGTATAGGATTTCCTTACAATGAGAGGTCAGTGTAAACTGGAAATGTATAGCTTGATGTGTAGCCGTGTGTACAAGGATCATTCAAATATTAAAATAGCTAAGTATAAAAAAAACGCTAATAATATATTGGCAAACATGGCACACGCTCACACGCAACGAATATTTAGAATGACGTAAGTACCTACCTACCTATTAAGCGTAGATGGAGTGCGTATCGCGATATTATTTGATTCAAAGACTTGTGACTGACAAGGCCTTGATTACCCAGTTCAAACGGTATTAAATTAAGCAAGATAAGAATAACAGTCTGAGAGAATAATTTGTAAAATTGTCATGCAGAAATAACCGTGATTTTGTAACTTTTTATTTAAAGATAATATTTACTTATTATGAGAGCTAGCAATAATAATTATGCACATGTAAGTATATAAAAAAAAGCATTAGGCTTGCCCCCTACTACTAAATGGGACTTAAACATAACTGGGCAACCTTTTAGGGGGTCATTTTACTCATCATAATGAACAACTTTTACTATGGGACCAAACCTAAAATCGCGAAAAAAAAAATCAACTCCTCCGTACATTTTGACGAGTTTGATGCAGATAATATCTGATAATAGCTGTTCAGTAGGACATATTATGGCCTACTGAACAGCAGATTTTTTTTTTCGCGAGTTCAGGGTTTGGGACCATAGTAAAAGTTGTTCATAATGATGAGTACAATGACCCCTTAAGAGGTTGCTGGTGTTTTATCAATAACCCTATACTTATAAAAAAAAGGGGAAAAAGTCATAGGGCATCAAAAATTTATAAAAAAAAAACTTATAAATTAAAAATTACCTACCTACTTTATCTACTTACTTTTATAAACTGATAAATAAAAGTAAATTTATTTCGTGACAATTTCTGGGCTTTACCTACTCAACTTTAGAAATCTGCCTAAAAGGATCAAGTTTTTTATTGTTTGCAGTCACGGCTAGCCATTGTATCATTTGTATTTAGGCTTGATAGCCAGATTGGGCAACGTAATTGGTTATTTCAGTAAAATATGTTTCGATACCAAACTAGAGATTGCGAATTTTAAGCAAGTACAATGCTACTACACTTTGATGTTGCTGTAAAACTGTACTATATAACTGTACATTCCAATTCCGTACTTTTTGGTGCTTGCAAGCATGCCAGTTGTACTATTATACATACTAATTCCGTAAGAACTATCCCACCAAAAACATTTTCATGTAAAATGTTGCCAAGACGAGACCAACATATAGCTCGCACTGACAAAAAGCTATCAGATCTCATGTAGAGCCAAGCTTCTAACTCTACACGCCCTAACTCTCCAAGCCCTAACTTCACAAACTCTACACCTTAGTCAAAATATGAGGCTTGGCCGTTTCGTTACTACAAGAACTATTGTATAACAGAAAAGTAATAAACAGTGAATACATTTTTCACCTTGCGCCCATGTGATGGTAGCGAAACGGCCAAGCCACATATTTTGACTAAGGTGTAGAGTTTGTGAAGTTAGGGCTTGGAGAGTTAGAAGCTTGGCTCTACATGAGATCATAGCTTTTTGTCAGTGCGAGCTATATGTTGGTCTCGTCTTGGCAACATTTTACATGAAAATGTTTTTGGTGGGATTTCATTTATTTTTGTAAGTTGCTTATGATATGTATAGGTTGACAGGTAGGAGATTAATAAACACTTATCGAAGTATATACAAGTGTATTAATATTATTCGTAAGTATAAGTAGGTACTTATTATTTACGGAAGTCTCATACAAATTTCCATACCCTACTTTAAGGGGTTGGGGTGTAAAAGTTCCAAGTTTTAGAATTTTTTTGTTGTTTGTGTACTAATACTAGCTTACATAGGTACCAAAATTTCAGCTTTCTAGAACTTTATTTGCGGAAGTCTCATACAAATTTCCATCCCCTAGTTTAAGTTAAGGGGTTGGGGGGTAAAAGTTCCAAGTTTTAGATTTTTTTGTTGTTTGTGTACTAATACTAGCTAACATACCAAATTTCAGCTTTCTAGGACTTCAGGAAGTACCCTAAGAATTTTTATGATCATCAGTGAGTCAGTGACGAAATCGGGGTATTTTAGATATCAATAAAATCTAAAGTATAAGAGCTATGCAATTGAAACTTTATAGGTTTAATAAGTCAACCACTGACATCATTTCCCGAAAATTTTGTTTATCTGGTATAATCCAAACCCAAGTGGAGAAGGTTAAAAAATACGACGAAGTGCTTCGAGAAAAGGTAGGTAGTGCCCTTGCGCTTCGCTTGGCTCGTCTTGGCGGGGGCACTACCGTGCCCCCAGATACAACCCTTTTCCTATCTACTAACAACCCTACCTACCCCATTTGGACAATACAATTGACCTCAGTTGACAATGAGTCAATGTTAAATGAGTTCATAACCTTTGCTAGGGCAACACAGCAAAGACAATAATTATAAGCCTCATAATAAATGCAAATATGTTTAGGTCACACAATATTTGCATTGTAATTGTAAATCACAAGATTGGCATTAATAATATTATTTTCTTTAATATCTACGAAGCATGAACCTATTGATAGACAGGCCAAGCAATAAGTGGGCCAATAACACCAGTCATTAGCATTATTAAAAGCTATTACAGATAAATGAAATTGATGACATAATTGACTAGGTACATAAAACAATATTTTTTGCAAAAAAAAAATGTGATAATACCACATTGAAAACAATCTCTACATTCATTTATTGGACGAAAATTCGAAAATTTTAATTCTAATTTGGAATTGTGGTACATTGTGTAGACTGAACTGCCAGCTATTTATTGGCGTAGCAAAAGCTTTTTGGAACATGTTTTTTTTTTTTTTTTTTGGCAAGGCAGTTTGGAATGCTAAAAAAAAATTAAAGTAAGTAATATAATTTTGTTTGTATTACATAATAAGTTCATCAGTATTAGGTATAAGTTGTTAGAAGTATTTTCATAACTTGCTTGGACAGGCTAGACTAAGAGGTCACAGGATTTTTCGTAACGATCATGGATACGGTTAGATTTACTTCGATGGGTTGTAGAATAGTCCCCTAATGTGAATGACGTCGGTCTGCCTGCTCTGAGTAGTTGCAACTTCGAGTTATAGCGCTTACAAGAGGCGTTATTGTTACGAAAAAAAAACGATCAGGGAAATGGTCAGTTTTGGTACACATTCAAAGTATGGCGTCTCCGCAGATGAAAAAAGTTGGTCTGCCGGCTCTCACTGGTTGCATTTCAGAGCTATGATGCGCGCATGAAACAACTCAAAACATATAGACTGTTTGAAGTAAGTAAATATTTAACTCTAAGTCTTAGCTATATTCTACAAAATTATTTATCTGTGATTTACCCAAAGCAATAAGCTGAATTATTAAAAATTGGATTTGTTCGATTTCATTCTTTATTTGACTGATTACCGTTAAGTTGAATTTTTCTATAACTGAGCGCCTTGCATATAACAATGCTCTGAAATACAATGACTAAGAGCCGGCAGACCAACTCGTTTCACCTGTGGAGACACCATACTTTGAATAGGAACTAAAACTGACCATTTCTCTTATTGACACCTCTTGACACCTCTAGCTTTTTCCCTATTCCTTTACAGGGGGAACGGTCACGCAGCGGGCGCAGGTGTAGGGTGGGAGTACGACACCGACCGGCGTGCACTTGAAAAATTCGCCTATTGTCCCGTTTTTTGATGTATTTTTTAGGCTTTCTCCAAAAATAAGCGTCTTGCATACACAACGATTGCTCTGAAATACTAGGTACCACTGAGAGCTGGCAGACCAACTCGTTTCACCTGTGGAGACACCATACTTCGAATGGGTACTAAAACTGACCATTTCTCTTAACGTTTTATTTTTGCAACAATGTTGCGCGCATCATAGCTCTGAAATCAACCAGTGAGAGCCGGCAGACCAACTTTTTTCATCTGCGGAGACGCCATACTTTGAATGTGTACCAAAACTGACCATTTCCCTGATCGTTTTTTTTTCGTAACAATGACGCCTCTTGTATGCGCTATAACTCGAAGTTGCAACCACTCAGAGCAGGCAGACCGACGTCATTCACATTAGGGGACTACTCTACAACCCATCGAAGTAAATCTAACCGTATCCATGATCGTTACGAAAAATCCTGTCACCTCTCGGTCTAGGCATTTTAACTGTACCTACTACAATACATATTTCTGAACTATCTTTATCTAAATTCTTTGGGTCAGTTTTGATTGATATTATAATAGGTACTTACTCAACTTACTTTATCATTATGATGCAATGCCAGTTTATTGCATGTAAGACAGATATTAACATTGTTCAATAATGTTGTTTAAAAGACATCAAACCAATGTCATGAAAAGGCTGAATTAACATAGCATTAAAATAATTTAGAACTACTAAATTGTAGGTATTTTTAATCTCTAGGTACTAGAAAGGTTTAAGTAGTAAAGTAAAGGTAAACAATCTTGATGTGATTTTATAAACAAACACTTATTAAACAAATAAACTACTGCTTAAACTAATGGTTCAATTGATTTAGTCTCAGACCAATAAAAGTTGGTTTGAGGATTTAGTAATCACTATTGTTGAATTTACATTGTTTTTTAGTTGCATTTTATTTTTAAACAGAGGTTTTAAAATAAAAAAGATAAAAGACGCATAGGGTGGCCAACCATACTCTAAAATAGAGTATTGTACTCTTTTTCTTGTAGGTATACTATAGAATCTATAACACTAATAGAGTACGCTAAAATACTCTTTTAACATAAATTGACCTTTTTGGCATAATCTTCACTGATGCCAGCCATGAAAGTGAAATGGCAAGAAGAGCTGAACAAGGGCTTCATTAAAATTGATTAAAAATGAGCACCTGATCCTATATTAACTTAGAATTGGGATGTTTGGAGTCATAAAATTCTTTTAAAAACAAGTAGTAAAAAATTGTTATGTAAAGTGCTAAAAAATACATTTTTATATTGGCCAGTGGGTCGTCTTAGGGTTCAATAAATGGTAGGTACTCTTTTTAATAATCTGTACTCTTTATTGACACTCTCTAAAATCAAATATACTCTACTTCTTCTAGAAAAAGTTGGCAACCCTAAAGACACATCAAGATTGTCTACCTTTATTTCACTACCTAAACCTTTCTGATATAGGTAAGTACTTGCTTAATTACAAACTGAAAAAACAAAATTACAAACTGTTCTTTTGGAAATTATATCATAGGTACAGTTATCGGCCATAAATATTGCACATGGATTTTTACAGTTGCCGGCCGTAAAAGCACGTGAAACAAGTAGGTATACGTAAAAGTACATAAATAACGTACTACAATAGTACTACATACATATATACACATTACTATACACATATACATACATATATACATCGTATATATGTAGTTACGTATTTAACGTACGTAAATCCCATGTGCAATATTTACGGCCGGTTACTGTACCTAGGTAGTTAGTTAACTTTTTTTTAATAATAAAAAAACAAACACCTACATCCTTAGTAGTATTTATAAAATAATAATAATAATAACTAGGTATGTATGTACCTACCCAATTAATATTTAAAAATAAAGATTTTGTAAGTAAGTACTTACTTACCTTTGCTTGAATTTAAAAAAAAATGACATTGACGTCTATCTATGAGACCTTGTGATTTTGATCAAAACAAAACCACGCTGATGTCAACAAAACGAAAAGGAAATAAAAATTCCGAGGCCATATGACCTAACCTTGCTTTGTAACCAGTACTTTTTTCCCAATTGGACACCAATTGCTACAAATTAGCCTTACTACGATCACATTGGTAAACCAATTCAAGATCGCGTAAAAATTGCGTAAAAAAATAAATCGTAAATTCTAACCATGTGGACATCAATCATGAATTAACATTATAACCGGGCTAAATCTCAATGAACATTACAAACAAACAAAAGTTTTACAACTTGACTGAATTTAATTCCGTCGCATTATTTTGGAGACAACAGGTAAACGCACACTTGACCTGATTATGTTAAACAAGTTTTTAAAATAAATCACTCACCTGGACGGATTACTTGAAGAGAGAATAGTTCGCGAGAAGTCTCACTGTATTTTTAATCGTATATTAACAGCAGCGGAGCGGGAACTTGTGTATTGTGGTGCAAGAAGTAATTGTACAGTCTCGTCTGTATTCATTCATTTGTTTGAATTAGTTTGACGTTAAGTGTGCGACAAGGACAGAAAATCGGAAAGTTCAAGATTGCGTTCCGATTTTTAGTCGAACGCTAATCAAAATAAGAAATCTACTTCTTGTTTATTATTTTTTAGTTAAAAATCAAGTAGTCAACTAGTATATTAGATTATAACTACTAGCCCGAAGCATCAGAAAAACATTCTATTTATTGACGGTTTCTTTATAAATAAGCAATTAAGTTACAACAGGAGATAAAAACTTATTTTAAGTTATATAAACACATGCGACTTTTATAAATATCTTTAAATTATAATGCGACAGATCAAAAGATTTTGTGTTCTTAAATTTTTCAACTTTTCTGTCCAGCCATTTAGTTCTCAGCATAGACTTATTTTTTATACGACTATGTCAATAGGGTAGGTAATCAGTTTCGGAACGAGCCTATAGTTGCTTTTTTGTGGAAACCTTTTTGATACTTGAATATTTTTTGACTTAATCAATTTTTTTTTTGACATAGTTTGAATGTTTGTTGACGACTTCGACTCTTTTGTTTTTAATTTAATTATATTTATTCCTCTTAAATTAACTTTTTCTGACGGCCCTGAGAACAGAATCTTAAGAAAAAGTGTCGAAGACTCAGTAGGTACAAAATTCATGTTACATAATTTAATTACATAACTGAATGCTAAAGCTGAAAATTATTTATCAGTGTTGTACACTCATCTCTTCTTTTGTGTAGTCCGACAAATCTGTCAGTAAATATAAAAATTTATAATCAAACTATTGTATTACAAATAAAATTAGTACCTATACATAACTATCCAAATTCTTATCCGAGTCACTAGTAAATAAAAAGTATCAAGACAGTTTCCTGCCACTATACCACTTGTTATCAAGCCGAGCCGGTCGGTCGTGTACGCAGCGGAGCACGTGGTGATATTCCTCACATCTCCGAACACAAAACTTTATAAAAGGCCCTCGCTGTGCCGTGGAACAAACGCGCAATCCATAGTCTTGCAATTTCCACTCAGGAGTACTCACGCTTTACAGAAAATGGCTACACCCAAAGAAGGTAAACATTTTATTTACATTTTGAAACTGAAAGTTTTCGATTCGACTGTCAAAGATATAACCCGCCTAAATTTAAAATGGCCATAGACGAGGACAACAAAACTCGTCGGTTATTTTTTTTTATATCGCAAAGGAATTGCTTTTTCGGCCTTGAGGGTAAATTAGATGTTGGATCTTTTTGTTAGTTTTGATTATTATTTTGTTACTATTGATACAAGTCTTCTTATCTATCTGCTGTCTGTGACTGGATAACAATGTTCTAATAATTTGATAGGACAGTCCTTGATCTGTAATCTAATACGACTCAAGTTTTACGGAAGTTTTATTAAAAACTAACTATGCCCATTTTCTTTCCTCCGTGTTCCCAACATACTTTAGTAGCTATATAAACATGTCTTATTATATTAAAGGTCCCTACCTAATTGCTCCAGATCACCAATAACTACCTGCTAAAATTATATTAAAATACTTATCACTAAGTACGTAGGTACCTACTTCTGTAATTTTTCAACACTCACAATGGTCGTACATTTCATGCATAAAATAATACGAATACTTACCTATGTAATTTGAAGATTACTTACGTACTTACCTAACTATAAATAAGTAGGTAGGTATACAAAATCTGTTATCGAACTAAGTACGTAATTTATTCCATCGAATAGCGCATTATTTAGATTAGTTTGGTTTGGTTGGTACTGCCATAAAAACAAAATTACCTTGGAAAGGGAAGCGCTTTCACTACCTTCAGCAGTTTTAAAAATGAATCTCATAGGCTCGCATAAAAATAGGATCAATCGAACTCTCTAAGTCTACCACCACAAAACACCTTGACCACACCGAGAACCAACGCTACTTTCCAAAAGCGAAAAAAAAATTCAAACGATATTACTTACTTACATTTTAGTCCTTCGTTTCACCGTCTGCATTAAAAATGCTGGGCGCAATGTATTTTGAAAACCTACAGCATGTGGCGTGGGCACGACTCCGTCCAGCATTCTTTACAAAGTTCTTCAACCACGAAATTCAAATGAATTCTAACTGTCATAACCCTATTTCCAGTTGGCGGCTACAAGCTCGGAGGTCTCATCATCGAGGGCAAAACAAAGCAAGTCTTTGACCTGCCAGAAGTGCCCGGACACGTTCTACTTCTAAACAAGGACCGCATCACCGCCGGAGATGGCGTTAAAGCGCACGACCTTGAAGGAAAGGCCGCAATCTCCAACCAGACCAATGCTAAAGTCTTCGATATTCTTAGATCTGCTGGTAAGGGTTTATCTTTTTGCTTTTTTGTAATATGGGCTGCCTGACTTCTGGGAGAGTTGCATCCGTCTGCTAAAGAGCTGGTGCGACGACGCTACTTTTTGGATTATTTTCGCCATATCTGTCAACTATACTTACTTCCGGAACTTAAAATCCGGTATGTCCGCCTGCCAAGGTCCAAGTTTAGAAAGAATGACTCAAAAAGCTCAAATGAAACAATGAGAAATGGTACACGCTTTTGTTTTAGCTCGGATTGTATGGATTTACAACGCTCGGCTCATAGTCGAGGGTTGAAAATCGAACAAAGCGCGATAAAAAATCGCTAGCTTCGTTTTATAACGTGCTTTGAAAAAGCACCCGTTTGAATATGCTGACCGGATTACCTCGTGTTGCTCATTCTGTACAAAACTGTTACCAACAGATTTTTGTTACAAGCTAGTTAGTTGTAAGTTAGTTAGTATGTATGGGTTAAATCTTGCAACTAAATTTTAAAACAGTTAACCCTAACCGATTGAGCTGAAATTTTGCATACATGTATGGTTTGGATGACAATGCTCTGTTAGCTAAGTGACATCCAGTAAAGTTTTTTTTTTAAACTTTAATTTAATAACATCTTGTCTAATGAATGACGTCTTGGCGTCTTCTGATAATGCTCATCGACGCTCATTATTAACTGGCTCAAAATTATTATCAAGTCGACTCCTGTGGTCCGATACTTCAATGCAAGGGTAATCGAACGTCCTTCATACGTTGTTCGTCAATTTATCTCGAACTTATGATACAATACTGCTCTGTTGCTTGTTATCAATGAGATAAACGAATATGGTCAAATGATGTAACACTGGAGGTCTGGCCAAAGATCGGGAGTTACGAAAATAGCTCGTATTGCCTTAGTGACAGATGCTTAATTGAGATTTGTTCGAAGTTCAATGGCAATAAATATGAAGATTTATTTGAATACCTAGTCCAATAGTTAATTATATTAATTAGCAGATTCGAGAAAAAAATCACGAAAGACTCTTCGAGTTTTCTGTTGTCATTTTATTATGCCGGGTGCAGCACCCTAATTGCGTAACTCACCTGCAATCATAATCTGTAAGTTTGAAGGAAACCAGCACAGTGGCTTTGTCTTGCATAGGGTCGCAGCATTATGCTGAGCGACTTGTTCTTTTTTGTGTTCTATCTTTGCTTGTTTACCTACCGTAAATAATTAAACGTATTTTCATTCGTTCTTTCTATGGATACTTATTGCTAATCCATTGCTTCATAAATATGTTTGAAAATTGTACGCTCAGCAACGTAAATAACGCAATGAATGTTGTTGAACTGTCAAAATTAAACCGATTCCGATCGATAGCTAAACCGTTGTTAGGACCGATTAGACTAAACGAACATAGAACCAGATCAAGAACTAGAGCATTCTTTTGTCGATATTCTTGACATTTTAGTAGGGAGAGACCAATGAAGGAATGTTCTGTCCCTGTTTACACAAAAATAATTTGGTAGAGTGGGGGGATAGAATTTGCATTCGCTCGTTTGGTCTAAATCGACCTTTACGCACATATGGTGCGGTTTTGTATGGAGATGCGTTTAGTTAGCTCTCCACGTTGCGGAAAGCTGAAAGCATCTCCGAATTGAGCTAAATAAGTGTAGTTAGTCCCTTAGGCAGTGTCCAGAACTCCAGACTACCCCACAAAGGTCATATTAATTGGTTTACCCCCATCCAGCAACAATATTACGTATAAATCGTATTATTACGTTCTTATTATTGTGACCCCCCTGACCCCCGCGCAAACAACAACAGTTAATCTTGTAACAGTTATGAAACATTGCCTTCGATAAAGGTCGAATCATCTTATATTTATGGACTATTATTATCTGTAACGAGCTTGTTTTTTTAATAATAGAAAACAATTGTTGACGTCATTGGAATGGACATGGACTTTTGATGAAGTACCTATGTACTTAGATGATATTATTAGCTTTCAAAGGTAACTCGATAAGCAATAGAATAAGTTTCACGTATCTACGGTACTTACCTAGTCCTACTGGCAAGTATAATGAAAGTGAAAAGTTGCATAGAACTTCAAATAAGTATTTTTTTTTTTTTGTGTATGGGAAATCATCAAATGACTTCTCCCGCTCTGGGTGGAGCGGAAGAGCGTGTCAGACTTTTACTGACTAAAACCCACCCGTGTTCCGTCAGTTGCCTATGCCAGGGCCACGGTATCTTTTTCAAACAACCCGCGACCCCAGCGGCATCGGCCCTATTGGACCCCATCTTTTGCTGACATCTCTTTGAGGCGCGCGTGGAACACAACGCGCCGTCGACTCGTGCCTGGTCCTTACCGGACGGCGAGCTACAGCCCACTACTCACCGTCCGCAAGCCCGCGCCTATGGTGGCCGGGAATCGGCTACCGATTCCCGCCGACCAGGGTGTATCCCGCGGCGACTGAGGGCGTGAGGCTGCCTCTCCCTCACGCGTTGCGCCTCCTCCTTCGCGAGCATTACTGCTTCGCTGAAGGAGGTGACGGCCTCCCATGCACTCTCGCTCCGCACCATGGCCTGGACCAGGCTCGGTCGCGAGAGATCACCGCCGCCGATCGCCTCCGTGAGAACACGGCAAACTTCAAATACTAAGCCGACGTTCGCACGGACGTAAAAATATCGCGGCGATTTTTTTTGAGTACTGGATTTTCAACGCTCTGTTTATCGCCGAGAGTTGAAAATCCAATAGTGTGTTTTTTCGATTCGCTAGGATGCACTCTGTTGTTGTTAGGATTCTCGAAGCTCGGCTCAACACCGAGAGTTGAAAATCCAGTGCGCGATAAAATCCGCGTTGTTTTTAAACGCCGCGTTGTTATAGCGCGCAGCATTGTATGGATTTACAACGCTCGGCTCACAGCCGAGGGTTGAAAATCTAACAAAGCGCGATAAAAAAGAGGGAGAGTTAGAGTGAGAGGGGGGTTAGAGGTAGAAGGGGAGGGTGAGATGTGGGAGACGAGAGTTGCTTGTCACCAGACATACCGATTACTTACCCCTATTTCTTACACCGATTTGGGATTCAAACTTATTTCAATCCAATTTTCAGGCATCAACACATCCTTCGTGAAAATCGCGTCACCAACAGCCTTTGTCTCCAAAAAATGCGACATGATCCCGATAGAATGGGTGACCAGACGCCTGGCTACCGGCTCCTTCCTCAAGAGGAACCCTGGAGTGCCCGAGGGCTTCAGGTTCACGCCTCCGAAGCAGGAGACGTTCTACAAAGATGACGCCAACCACGATCCTCAATGGTCTGAGGAACAGATCGTGTCTGCTAACTTTAAGATTAATGGACTTACTATTGGTGAGTTTTTAAATGCTTGTTACAACTTACAATAGGATAATAATTAAATTATTATGTTCTATGTTCTAGGCCCTAGAACATAATAATTTAATCGTATCGTGGGTTGAGGGCAGTGGTGGCCCAGTAGTAACCCAGACAGGCGCTTGACTTTGTGTAAATTATTTCATCATCACTGCTCTCAAAACGGTGATGAAAACATCGTGAGGAAACCAGCATGTCCTAAAACTGAAAATTCGAAGACATGTGACATCTACCAAACCGCACTGGGGCCGCGTGGTGGATTACGGCCCCCTCTCGCCGAGACGAGGCCTGTATGCCAGCAGTGGGAACAGTATAGGCTGATTATGTATGTTATAGTGGTTGCCGTACTTAGTCCTTCGAGTGGGCCTTTGTGCGTGGGCCATGGCGGCCGTCAGTGGTTACTCCAACCAGCTCACCTACCTCCAGAAGTTGATTAAGTCTCCTGGTCTGTTGAGAACACCTGCAAAATATCTGGGTGAGCCGAGGGTTTCTGTTCTAACCTGGATGATGCCTGTGCATTCAAAGAGTACATGCGCAACGGTTTCCTCAGCCTCCATGCAAGCCCTGCACAAAGTACTGTCCGTTATGCCTATTGTGTGGAAGTGTTTATTTAGCGAACAGTGTCCCGTGATGGTCCCCACCTTCGGGCGCAGACTGTTTTTGTTAATAATGAGGGGGATTCATGTGTTATCCCCATCAGGTCAAGATGAGGTAGACTACATGAGGAAGGCAACAATCCTAGTCTTCGAGATCTTGGAGAAGGCGTGGGCTCTTCGCGACTGTGCGCTCATCGACATGAAGATTGAATTTGGTGTTGACACTGAAGGTGAGAAAAAGTGATATTTCGTTGTTGTTTTATCTAAGGTTCATCCCACATTATTTAAAGGTCACCTGGTTTTTGAAATGCTGATCAATACAATGCTGTTATTGGTTGATAAAATTATCAAAAGCTAATCAAAAGGATCTTTTAAAATGAGAATTGACATTTTATTAAATTCAGGCTTTCAGGGGGCTTACTATGAGCTCTAAAGCAGAGCAGAAGTTGAACGTTTCCACTGAGAGAGAGAAACGGTGCTATAGGTCGTATATAGCTCCGTCTCTCTCTCTCTCTCTCTCTCTCTCTCTCTCTCTATCACTGCAATTTTAAAATGTTGATCCTTGAAATGGCTAAGCCAAAGCTGTGCACAATTACCGCGCGTCGTATTTAAAAGCGATCGTCGTGCGAATACACGATCGTTCGAACTTCTTGTTCGGTGAACCTGAACGCGTGGTCGCGCCGATAGAGGCCGCTTTCAAAAAGCGACATATGCACGCGACAAGTCTTGCTAAAGTCAGCCAGCTTCTCTACCAATCTTCCTGACTGTCCTTTTCATCTTTGTATGAACTATTCCCATAAAAATCGAGGTGACACCAAGAAACCATGCCAAATAACCTTGCTAACCATCGATGCTTTCTCTGTTACCCTTTTAATATATGTAAATAAATGATGTTCTGCAATTGCTTAGGTAACATCCTGTTGGCTGACGTCATTGACTCCGACTCCTGGAGGCTCTGGCCATCTGGAGACAAGAGACTCATGGTTGACAAACAGGTAAGACTACCCAGCGAAAATGAGAAAAAACCCTACTTTATTGAAGACTTTAATTGAAGAAAATCTTGGTCCCATAAAGATTTTCTTCAATAAAGTCTTGGTGGGACCAAGGTTTTCTTTATTTGAGCTTATGAAATACTAGCTTTTGCCTGCGACATCGTCAGCGTGAAATTTCATGTTCCCCCGACCGACCGGGTCGCATCGCATCGCCCGCCCTTGATATTAATTTGTTTTCGCTTAGCGTTCTTTCAGACTTTTTTTTTTATGCTCGGCTCATAAGGGCGGTTGCGTGATGTCAATAGCCTATAACCATCAAAAATTGGCCTATCAAATGCAAAAAGATGGACTCACTTCACCTAAGTTTTCACATGTATCTTATTTTTTTTTTCTTAATTTTTCTTTCAATTGTATAAAATAATCTAGATGACATATCTCTGCTAAAATGTACCTACTATCGGAGAAACTGGTCCACTTCGTATCGTATCGTTCGGTATCGGACCACTTCTCAACTTTATTACTAAATACATAAAGGTGGTGTTCAATTCAACTGCGGACAACTTTCTCATTCCTACATAACTTTGGGTCTCCAGGTGTACAGAAACCTGGCCACAGTGACCGCAGCAGACCTGGACGTAGTGAAGCGTAACTTCGGATGGGTGAAGGACCAGCTCGACTTCTTGAAGCCGAATGTGCACCACAAAGTTGTCGTCTTCATGGGCTCGCCTGCCGATCAGGACCATTGCCAGAAGATTGCTAAAGGTAAACTGTCCTTCCAAACATACGAGGTGGCAGGGACACCGAGGCGCAACTGTTATCTTGGATTCAGTACTTACATGATTCTGAAACCCCTCCATTGAAATTTTTCGCCAGTTATTAAAAAAAAGTCGAGTGGTGTCAAGGTCCTGACCACTGACCTCTAATATACAAGTACGCTGGACTAAAATATATACTATAAGAAATGACAGTTGATTTTTGTACCGATTCAACAGAGCGCATTCTAGCGCGTCGAAAAGACACAGTATTGGATTTTCAACTCTCGGCGCTAAGCAGAGTGTTGAAAATCCAGTGTGCGAAAATAATCGCCGCGGGGAAAAAACCGCCCGTGCTAACCTGGGCTTAGGGTGGTTTTCATAGTTCAAGTGCTAGGTCGACCGAACCTCATAGTCAAGTTTAAAAAAAAATTGACTTATCATCAACAACCATACGGCCATACCCACAGGCCATGGCCTTCAAAAGTACAAAAATCAACATTACTTCCACAGCGGCCCGCGAGCTCGGCCTGAACGTAGACTTGCGCGTGACGTCAGCACACAAGGCCACGGAGGAGACCCTTCGCATCATGCAACAGTACGAGGACACTAACGGAGCCTTGGTCTTCATCGCAGTCGCTGGCCGGTCCAACGGTCTTGGGCCTGTACTGTCAGGGAACACGTCTTACCCTGTGATCAACTGCCCCCCGCCTTCCGATAAAATGGTTCAGGTAAATATCATACATTATGATAGGCAGTCACTCCATCAAATCAAATCAAACGTTTTTTTTTTTTGCTAGAAATACATTGTTTTGATATAGATGTTAAGTGTCATCTAAAATGTGTTCATTCATTCATTCATTCATTCATCAAATGTTTGCAGCTGAATACCAGTATTTTTTTTATTTTGTTAGACTGGAAGCTGACCCCAACTATGTTGGGAAAAGGCAGATGATGCTGATGGTTGATGTTTTTGTGGGATACCTCGCTTCGGAAATGCACTCAAAGCCCCGAATCTCTCAAGGCAAGGCTTGAGATATTCGTGACTTTGAGTGCCTCGAAAAGTCTCTGTTTGGTACTTCGATGGCCGAAAGGAGAAGTGAACTATAAGGGCGAGCGCGCACTTGAGATTTTTAGTCGGTCGATAGTTTGATCGTTCTGGGAATTAGTATGGAGTATTGTATGTGTGCCTGTATTTTACGCGTGTACTAAACTATCGGCCGACTAAAAAACACAAGTGCGTGCTCGCCCTAAGACTGTGGATTTAAAGTTGTTTCTATTCTCAACCAGTTATTTTGACCATTATGTTGGATTATATAAATGGTTTTCGGCAATCCAAATTATTACAAAAATCTGTTTTGTATATGAAGATGAGATTCCGAAGTGTAGGTATTAATCCCCAATATTTTTCCAGGACATCTGGTCATCCCTCTCCGTGCCATCCGGCCTGGGTTGCGCAACGGTCATATACCCAGACAGCGCTGCTCTCATGGCCGCCCAAATCATTGGCCTTCAAGACTACCTCGTCTGGGCCCGCCTTAGGGTAAAACAGCTCCATATGGCTGCTGCCCTCAGAAAAGCCGACCAGAAACTCAGGAACCAAGTCTAAATATAATGTTTAATCTGTGAAACTCGAATATTATCATTTTTTGTTACTTTTTGTGCAGTATTTTTGGAAGGGGGTGTTTTTGATGCAGGCGCTTATTGCGCTGTTTTGTGAACAATGTATAGAAAGCAAATGCTGCTGTAACATTCCGTAAAATTTTGTTATGTCTATTCTTAACAATAAAACATGAAATATTAATTTGGTTTTTATTCTACCTGGTTTATTGTACTCGTTATTTGGCTGATCTCGATACAAGGCCTCAGCGGCATGACCTCATTATTTATCTGCCACAGAGAGAACATAACAAGGCTGTTAAACATATCTTACACTGCGAAACTAAGAATATAGCATGAGTTTATACACCGACATTATGCATTAACCTCCCAAAGGGGTATCTTAGGTACCTACACCCACATCTGAAATAGGCATACAGTTTGACACTGCCCGACCGGGGATCGACCATGGACTCGGAAGTCACGCTTGCGACTACTACCAATGATGAAATGTTACAACATATTTTTGTTATGTTAGGTAATCTAATACATAGTTGGCCCATACAACCTTATCTTAGGAAGAGGTTTCGTTGGTTCTATCAATCACTTCTGTGAGTTAAGTTTTGCAAGCAACACTGCAATAGTTTTTGACCTTGGCAATACTGCAATTTAAATGTCAATGTCAGGTTTCCTGCAAAAGTGTCGTGCAAGTGCGTATTGTGGTGTTTTAAAAATAAGAAAATCTTACAGACCTATCCATACGTTTAAAATGGCAGATAAAACTACAGACTACTCTACTGCCAATGGTTTTGAGAGTAAAACTCCGTTCCTGATCGGTGTCGCGGGCGGCACGGCCAGCGGGAAGGTAGGCCTAACCCAATGTTTTGGTATACCATTATCGATTTTCCCACTTGAGACGTTACTTACGTAACCAAGAATTCTGCTGCGTAATTTTCTTCGGAAAATATTTAAAAAGTCAGGGATTTAAATTGCTTGAAAGCCGTTTTCATTCACTGCGTCGTATGTATAACCTCCATGGACCAACCTCATTGAGGTGTATGATGAAAAATTAACTTCCATTGATCATAAAAACATTGCTATCTGTGATATAATCAAACGTAATACTTGCAAGATAGTTTAGTATCTATTACGCTTGCCACAGCCTACTATCATACTATGCTGCATAATGCAATAGATATAAATAAAGTAGTAATAAACCATGACATTGAAACTAATAATTTAAATGTCCAAACAATTGAATAAATTGAGAAAACCTGGTAATAATGAAGGAATCAGTTAGGTTGAAAGCTCCAGGTAGCCCGTGAAAATCTAATTTTCTTACGTTTTTTGCAATTTGCAGGTCAGTATTAGGTTGTAAGTTGATCTGAATATGATTTGCGACCATAACAAATCTCATTTAAAGAAATATAATCATTAAAATCATCAATACAACTCTCAAGTTCAATTATAATCCAAATGAATGATTATTTCATGAAATCTTGACATTTGAGCATTATATTAGTGGCTAGTTTAGACAGTGCGAGCTAGCATGCATGCTTAGTATTATATTCACATAAGGAGTTGTATTAATTCATAATTCATTTATTCATTGTTTGTCACAGGTGAAAAATAGTTCTTACAGTTAGCATTTTTGTATCACTGAAACATACCTATGGAATTTTTTTAACTGGTTGGAATGCTGTAATTACAGAAACAATTAAAAATCCATTATATTGTATGTATGTATTACTGATTCACTAGATTGCCGGAAACAATATAGCAATAATAATTATTCAATGATCTAGACCTAAAACAGGGCTTCCTCTCTCCTACACTTTTTGCTGTGCCCTACAGGGTCCATAATGATCTCAATTATATAGTTACCACCTAAGTACACATTATGGAAAAGCAATAAAGACATTGAGTATTGAAACACGATTCATAATGGATTTTTAATTGTTTCTGTAATTACAGCATTCTAACCAGTTAAAAAAATTAACAATTTATTCCATGATGATTAAGACTAAGCATTTTGAGAAAAAAAAAAATCTTATCTCTTTGATAGTATTGAAAAATCTTATGAAGGGCTTGTTGCTAAGTAGTAACAGCCTCACGGGTCGTTGGATCAGGTTAGGCTACGCTAGCCAACGTCGGTCCGTGGGTGACCATCCATTACATATCGAGACCCCTCTTTACCTCAGAAAGCACTTTCAAGCTGTTGGTCCCGGCTGTTATTCGTAGATCTAAAGTGTAGAGTAGTGCAAAAGTTTGAAAAGGAACAACTTACTACAACAACAATCTATGTCCAAAAGATAGCCAAATGTCAAATAAATATTTTGTAAATAAGGGTATTTTTCAGTAGGTAGTTAGATGAGGTGACAATCAAAACACATTTGAGTTCCTCTGTAATAAAAGTTTTATGTTTGTTATAATACTTGTTTGTTTAACACTAATTACAAAATATAACATTCACTTGTCTATAAAAACCTTACCCGTATAAAAGAAACAACACTAAGGCCCGTCGTATGTATTACAGAACGTCACTCAATACTCAAGCATTACTTAAAACTAGTGTCAACCAATCAAATGGCTTGAATCTAGTTTTAAGTAATGATTGAGTATTGAGTGACGTTCTGTAATACGGACCTTAATGCTATTAATTACAGTATCAATTTCTAACTAATCAAGTTTATAGTTTTCACTATGAATCTAGTTCAACCACAGATTAACTAAGGGCTAACAATATTGCGGTCTGTAAAGGCAATGGCGTTAGTAGTGCAGCCTTTAAGAAAATATATTTTATTTACATGTGTATAATTCTTCAGTTTCATATTAGATATACTAACATAATCATAACATGCCTGTAATCCTGAAGGGATAGGAGGAGATACTAACTGTTGATATTTAAAATCTCAAATTCATATTCCCAGCTACCTAGAAGACCAGCTATACCCCTGTAGGTCAACATCATTATACAACTTATTAGATTAAAACCCATCACTCCATCTTCCCCAGTCAACAGTATGCCAACGCATCATGGAGAAACTAGGCCAGCAGCACAAGGAGCAGACAGAACGCCGAGTGGTCTGCATCAGCCAAGACTCCT
The DNA here is from genome assembly GCA_905163495.3 of Cosmia trapezina. Lineage (NCBI taxonomy): Eukaryota > Metazoa > Arthropoda > Insecta > Lepidoptera > Noctuidae > Cosmia > Cosmia trapezina. The sequence goes on from LR991022.1 coordinate 28,843,932, forward strand.
TCTACAGGACCCTCACACCCTCAGAGAGGCTACGCGCTGAACGGGGACAGTTCAACTTTGATCACCCCGATGCGTTTGATGATAAGAAACTGCTGGCTATTCTGAAGGATATCCTGGCTGGCAAGAAGGTGGAAGTTCCCGAGTATGATTATATCACGAATTCTATTAGGTGAGTAAGTTAAAGTAATGTTCTGAATAGGGAGAAAAGTACAAAATGCGAGAATAATCTTTCCAACCATTTATTTTATTTTTGACAGCTCAAATACTAATCAATTAGTGATGTCCTAATGCATTACAGATTCGATTTCTTATAACAGTTGATTTATGAAGAAGTTTTAATAAATAATAATATATTTTTTTTTTTAAATACATAACAGAAAAAAATATACTTACATAAGAAAATACAGCATCCATGAAGTAGGTATTGCATTTTTTTCGTCTATGGTTGGCCTGTCAATAATTAATAAGGAACTTGATAGGCGTTCTTATGTCAAAAGTAAAATAATTAATGGTAGCACAGAAAATACAAGGTCGGCTCCATACAAACAACAAACGAAGACGCGCACGCACACAGACGCGTACAGTTGTTTTATCTCACGAAAGCGGACGAGCCATTATCAGTGGCGTATTTTAAGATTCAGCGCCCCGGGCCTGTAAGGTTTGCCGCCCCATGAATTAACGGAATATAGCAAAAACTTTTAATTATAAAATAAAATCCAGCAGTGCGTCGATGCGCGCTGAGAATGGTGATAGTAAATCAATAAACCGGCCAAGTGCGAGTCGGACTCGCACACGAAGGGCTTCGTACCACCGCACAGTGTTCCAATTGATCAAAAAATTTCCCAATGCTATTTATGGTATTTATTAGGGCGTGCAAACCCGGTTTTCCGGTTTTGCCAAAAACCGGAAACCGGACAAAATTTAGCGATTTTTGAAAACCGGGGTTGAGGGACAAAACCGGAGTTACCTCCGGTTTTCCCGTTATTGAATTACATATTTACATTTTGATTTAAATCAACTTTTTTCAAACGCACTCATGAAATATTCAATTTGAGTCATCAAATATCCGAACGCAACCTATACCCACTTACATTCCTCACTCCGCGACCTCAACCGAAAAATAGGCCAGCTCTCTGGTCACGTGAAGAGTCGACCAACCGCTTGGCGATGTCCCAAAATACTCGCTGAGCACTCGGACCCAAGGCCCGACCCCAAACGGCTTAAACATATAAGGCTGTTAAATTTGTGCCGTTTGAGGGTATGCACCTGCAGCACTCGCCCCAGCATAACCCGCCGTACTAGGAAGATGGGATGACGCGAGGGCGTCAACACAGGTTGCATTCCCCACCAAAGGCCTCTGTTAGTGGTGGTGCTGCAGGACCGGGTTAGTCGCAACAGAAACTCAGGCGAACTTTTGAAAACCGTATATTGAGCTTTAAAACAAATAGCAAGATGGCCGCGTGCGCAAAATAGCAAAATCGGGCGTGCGCATTGATTCGCGTTTGGTGGCAGACTGGCGGGGGTCCACAATGTGACAAACATGTCAGCGTGTCCCAGCCCTTAGCTTATACATTAGTGATGCTACTTACTAACTAAATACATAATAACTTTAATTTTTAAGACATATTGAGCGCGTCGCTAACATTCCCCACCCTAGTGCTGTCACAGCACTCATCAATTAGAGTGATAGGAGCGACGCGTGCCGCGGAGCGGCGCCACGCCCTGGAGCCCACCTTCACTTCCACGAGTCTAATACGACCGTCCTTACCAGGGAACACCTCAGTGACTAGTCCCTTTGGCCACGAATTGCGGGGAGAGTTAGGGTCCACAACCAATACGAGGTCGCCCACTCGTAGCGGAGGCTGTTCTGTATTCCACTTTCGCCTAGGTAGAAGATCAGGTAAAATTTCCTTTACCCACCTGTGCCAGAACATGTCGGCCAAACGTTGACTTGTACGCCAATGTCTGCGTAAGTACAGGTCAGAACTGTCAAACGCTCCGACTACAGGTAAGTTCGACGACGTACCCAGCAAAAAATGGTTGGGGGTGAGGGATTCTACGCCCTCCGGGTCTACCGAAACGTGCATCAAGGGACGACTGTTCACCATGTTTTCAACTTCTGCTAGAAGTGTAATCAACACTTCGTCCCTTGGTGCCCGTTCGAGCAAAACAACTTTGAGCGACGACTTAACGCTGCGAATCAGTCGCTCCCATGCCCCACCCCAATGGGGCTGGCGGGAGGGATAAAAGTCCAGTCCATTCCGTTGTTGACACCTACGTCTTTCAGTACGTCTAGATCCAGGTCCTGCATGGACCGTTGGAGTTCCTTTTCAGCGCCTTTCAGATTTGTGCCATTGTCGGAATACAAGTGACGTGGCCAGCCACGCCTTGCTGCCATCCGACGCAGTGCCATGATCAACGAGTCCGTCGTGAGAGAAGCAACAGTCTCAATGTGAATAGCACGCAACGTTAAGCAGGTAAATAGAACACCGTACCTTTTTTCTCTGCGTCTACCAACTGTTACCTCCATCGGGCCAAACAAGTCCAGCCCACAGTGAGAGAAGGGTCGCTGATGATGTGCCACACGAGACTGAGGTAAGTCACCCATGCGAGGAACTAGCGGCCTGCACTTCTTGATGCGGCACAGCATGCACTGCGACACCACAGTCTTCACGGTAGGTCTAAGTCTTACTAACCAATATTTTTCCCTCAACAGGTTCACTACTGTTTCCTGACTTCCATGAGCCGCCTTCACGTGGTAGTGCCGAACAATCAGCCGAGCCACAGGGTGCCGGCCGTCCAATATTACAGGCCTCTTTACCGCCATGGCAACATCTGCAGCAGCATCGATCCGACCGCCCACGTGAAGCAAGCCATGCTCGTCTAAAAACGGTGAGAGGGTAAGTAACCGACTATTTTTCGATAACGCCTTACCATTGCTAATCGCAGCCAATTCCTCAGCAAACGACTCCCATTGTGCGTGTTTCAGTAGCTGCCGCTCTGCACGCTCCATCATCTGCACACTATAGCCGCTGCAAGGAAGACCTTTTAACCTGTCAACAAATTTGAAAACAGCGGCTGACGCCCGTAAAAGGCGTAGCCAAGAAGAAAATCGAACCGGATCTGGAACCGGTGAATAAGCCGAGTGTTCCTGAACAACAGCTGTTACCTCCTCGCATGCTGCGTTCGTTTCCGGTTGGATGACATCCCTAGGCCATGACGCGTCATCAAAGTACAGGAAAGTTGGACCGGCTAGCCACTCAGAATACAAAGTAGGATTGAAAGTTTCCCGTGTAGCTAAGTCAGCTACATTAAGCTTCGTAGGAACGTATCTCCATTCGTCAATACGTGTCAATTCGTCGATCTCCCCAAGACGGTTCGCTTCGAACGTTTTATAGGTACGCGTATTGTTACGAATCCAATGGAGAACCGTAGTGGAGTCGCACCAAAAGAATCGACGTACTGGAGATAATCTATGTTCCTTACCAATAGTGTTAGCTAGCCTCGCCGCTAACAACGCCGCTTGAAGCTCGTATCTAGGTACTGTCATAGGTTTCACAGGTACCACTCTGCATTTACTGGCTATAAAAGAAACACATATTTTACCTTGCGCTTCCCAGCTCCAATATGCTACCGTACACAGCGCTTTAGTGGATGCGTCACTAAATACGTGAAGATGTAAGTTGCTATAAACAGACTCGCTTGTAGGCGAACTCGTAGCACTGCTATCGGCCGCTACGCATTCGTAGCCCGTAGCACAAGGCTGCGTAGCATTGTTTAATGCAAGCCGCGCTTGTGGTTGTGTCGGCGCGGGAGTGGAATCTCCCATCTCGCTCGCACACGCTGCCGTCGCAGTGCATGCAGACATCGCGTGACACCTTGGAATGCGAAGTGTTCTGATAACGTTAATTAGGTCAATCCATTTCACCCACCTTTCGTAAATGTCATCAGGAACATTATCGTCCCATCCAATATTCAGGCGCCAGGTATCCTGAAGTAGAATTTTACCCTGAATAGTGAAGGGGGCGAGAAATCCTAAGACATCAAAAATAGACATTACAACCCTTAGCATAATCCTTTTTGTGGGTCGTTCGTTGCCCTGAGTGATATCCTTTGGTATGCGTTTTAGTGACACGTCAAACCCAAGCATATCATCTCCAGGAAACCAAATAAGTCCCAGTGTTCGCTCACCTCCAAATTGCTGACCGGTTTTGAACTTTACTGCTGCAGTACCTAGTCATTAGTCATTAGTCATTAGTCATTTATTCATGAACAAATAAATTGTATCTGAATTTACACAAAGTTACTAATTAATTAATTAAATTAAATTACATAATTACAGCATAACACTAAAATAATTTACATTTGAATTTTATAAATTACACAATTTCAAAAAAATAAAAAATACGTTTCTTCAATATCAATATTCGGCATGTAAATAAAACAATAAATGGTTAACAAATTTAAAATAATAACATTTTAAAAAACAAATTAAAATAAACAAAAACAAAAAAAGTTAAAATAAATTAGCATAGAATATTGAATTAATTAATAATAAATAATAATGAACAAAATCCAATAAAATTAACAACCTATGATTATCGCAATAAAATAAAATACAATTCAATAAAAATTAAAGCTCTTCTACAGCATACAGACACTTATTCAGTAGGAAATTTTTTAGTTTTATTTTGAAAGCGCTACTGTAGACAGCACTTTTTATGTCTAAAGGCAGTCTGTTAAATAATTTTACAGACTGGTATCGTGGACTGTGTTTAACAATTCTTAGGTTATAATTAGTAAAATGTTTATTCTTTAAGTCCAGTCTACGGGTGCCTTCCCTTATCTGCCGTTCATCTACTGTCTCATAGTCCTGCATGTTTTTGGCCATATTACATAAAAGTACCAGTACATAAAGACTTGGTACTGTAAGTATGGCTAAATTGATAAAATGTTGTCGGCAACTTTCCCTTTGTGAGATGCGGACCATGGTACGAATTGCACGTTTTTGTAGTATGAAAGCTCTTCTGCTATTATATTCATAGCTATTTCCCCAAAAAAGTATGCTATATCTAATTTTGGACTCCACTAGCGCAAAATATACAATTTTTAGCTGCTCTATGCCGATTTCATTTCTCAGAGCTCTCAGAGCGTAACATGCAGACGATACCGATGCATCAATTGCTTTTAATTCTGGTTTCCAGTTTAACAGTTGGTCAATATGTATACCTAAAAACTTTACATCGTCAACGAGCTCAATTTCAACTTCATTTAAGGCAACATTTAAATTATCTTTGTTGCGGGCTGTAGTTTTAAATAACATAATTTGAGTCTTTTTACTATTAATAAATAATTTATTTGCCGTGAACCACACATGAAATGCTTGTAACGTTGCATTTACTCTTTCTGTCAACTGTACCATGTCATTAGCTGCCACTATGGCATTTGTGTCATCCGCGAAAATGACTAATTCAATGTCCGGTAAAATTGTATTTAGATAATTAATCAAGTCATTAATAAATAATAAAAATAAAATAGGTCCTAAGATTGATCCCTGTGGGACACCCGTTGATATGCGTACAATTTTGGATTTATAAATTTTCTTATGATTATTCTGAATTCTGTCAATTTCAACATACATCCGCCTGTTTTTTAAGTAAGAAGAGAATAGTCTCAAGGCGTTTCCCCTTATTCCGTAATGACTCATTTTAGTCAGAAGTAATTCATGGTCAATTGTGTCAAATGCGGAGCTTAAATCTAGGAAAATCCCTGCAACCCTCATTTTATTATTAATTCTACTTATCACATCATCCAATAACGTATATATGGCGTCTGAAGTGCCAACACCCTTTTGATACCCAAATTGTCTTTTATTTAAAACTTTATTTACTCGTAAGTGAGCTAAAAGTCGAATTTTAAGTATCTTTTCAAATAATTTTGACAGCACTGGTAATAAAGAGATGGGTCTGTAGTTTTTGGGATTAGACTTACTTCCTTTCTTAAACACAGGAATTACTTTCGCCATTTTTAGTTGATCTGGGAAGACAGCCTCTTGTATACATTTATTGAAGAAGTCGGATAGGGGCTCAGCTAAAATTGCAATGTGCTCCTTGAACAGACAAATCGGAACTTCATCATACCCACAGGAATGTTTGTTTTCCATACTTTTGACTATGGTACAAATCTCGCTTGGACTGGTGAGAGAAATATGCATGTCACTATTAACCTTGTCCGTATATTGATGGAGAAATTCCGTAGCATGGTCTCCTTCATTTACGTCAGTAGCACCTTTAAAGTCAAATTGATTCACTAGTAAGTTAGTTATTTCCTCTGGATCTACTACAATTCGTCCATCAACTTTAAGCCTAAGCTCCCGCTGAATAACTTTCTCTTTATTAGTGCATTTATTTACAACTTTCCAAATCTCCTTACCCATATTTTTTGATGTATTTATTTGTGCCATTATAGCAACCTTTTTAGCTTTAGAAACAATATTCCTATATAGCCTAACGTACGTGTTTTTATATTTTAAAACACTTGGTTCAAGGTTATTCCCATTGCGTGCACATAAAAAACGTTTCATTTTGCTGGAGGTACGTATTCCTTTAGTGATCCAATTTACTTGTGATTTATTCTTAAGATTAATTTTACATTCTCTCTTCCTGTAACTATTGCGAAACACTTTATAAAAACTTTTAAGAAAAGCATTAATACCCATACAAGTCCAAGATTCTTTAAGAATACCCTGTACGAAAGCTGCACTATTTTTAATGTTGAATACTCTTTTATCTATTACAATAAACTGATTCTCATTCAAATAAGGATTGGATTGATTTTTCAAATGAACCTCAGCAAATAGACCTGCATGCCCGTCGGCCAAACTATTGTGATCTACCTCACCACCCAAAACACATGCATCAGGCAGATTGGTTATGATGTTGTCGATACATGAAGAACTATTATTACGGATGAAAGTAGCAGTAGAGATTAGATGCCTAAAATTATAACATTTTAATAAACTAAGGAATTCCGCACTTTTTTTACTGTCCACTAGCAGATCAATGTTAAAATCACCACATATTATGCATGTCCTATTGAATAAATAGTCCAATAACTTCTCCAATCTTTCTAAGAACTGTTCGAAATTTTTATCAACCGGATTTCGATAGCAACAGCAGATATAAAGACCAGTGAAAGCATCTTTTGCACCACAAATCTCAAAACATTCCATTTTATACAATTTGTTTATTGGTTCACAAATGTCGGTCTGTCTATCCACATGCCCCAAAATTAAACTACCTCCTCTTAATTTATTTTTTCTAGTATTGTAAGCTACTAACTTATAACTATTTAGATTAAAAACATTTGCAGTGCTCTCATTCAAGAAGTGTTCACTTATACACACGTAATCTAGCCTTTTATCAAGAGATTCCACATAAACTTCTAGTTCATTTTTCTTGTTCATAACTCCACATAGGTTTTGGTGATAAATATTAAGGGAGATATATTTATTGAGATCAGATACATTAGTTAGGATAAAATTATCAATAGGTAATTTAGGATCGAAAAAAATCATTTTCATCTGTCTGTGTGCCAATGCTATCTGTAACTAGTTTGCAATGCTTTGATGAAGTTTCATTCTCTGTCTGTGAATAAGCATTTTTATAACATTTTAATTCATTTGATTTAATTTTAACATATTCTAAATAGTCATTTCTGTACTTTAAACGAAGTATTTCCTTAAGGATTAGCCTACTTGCTGTCATTGTATTTATGTATTTTGAAGCTATTTTAATATCAGTATAATTCAGATCTAGCGGCAAAAATGACGTATTTTTAAAGTTGCTACATATCAGTTTCAGTGAATTATTGAGCATATTAACATTGAGATAATTATTTTTATAGAGTTTGCCAACTAAGACGTTTGTATGTTCCACTTGTCCCAGGGTGTAATACAAAATTGACTGAAACTTCAAAGGATTAGAATCGTTAGAACCCCCCAGTATTAATATGTAGTCTGAGTGGGTAAACTCCTTACACGAATCAGTACATGAACTTATTACCTCAGCCATAGGGGCTCCCGGTTTAACCATCGAAGTAACTTGGAAAGAATTTCCTAGAAGCTTTTGAAGGACTCTCCTCATATCAAGTCCTGTTTGGTCAGCAAAAATCTTCACCTGATGTTTTCTAGCGATCAATTGACTTGCTTCTGTATTTGATTTAATATTATTAGTTAAACTTAAGTGTTTTTTTTCATGGTCTGAAATATTACTCATATCTATGGTCCGACTTCCAACTGTCACTGTGTCAACTATTGTCCCCATTTCAATGTTACCTTGATCTGCAATGTGTCGATAAGAAGGCTGGTGACTTATTATCGTGTTTTCTAAATCACATTCTGATATTAGGGGCTGTCCGGAAAAGCAGCTTATATTGTAGCTTTCGTTAATTTTATTACCATCTCTATTGGTGTTTAAATCTATTTCTTTAGACGATGTTCTTGTTAAGCCTTTTCTTATACCTAACGACCTATATCTCTTTTGATACTGTGGAGAATAGAATTTGAGAGGCGAAGCAAATGATTTGTCACTCTTATTTAGTTCTAAAGCGCCAACAGATTTATAAAGATTAATTTTATGCTGGGCTAGTGTCAACTCCGTGTTGTCCGAATTATTAATAATTTGTTTTGCTGGTGTAACAGTATTGGCTGTTTTAGTTTTGCTGTCCTGCTGTATAGACGTAGTATTGCCAATATTTACATCTGCTTGTGTTTGTTTGCATGCATTTTCCGTACTTAGTTGTATATTACTACAGGCTGTCGATGTTTGGCGTTTCAATTTCTCTGGCGTATGAGCCGTGAGATTAATGGTTTGGGTCTCCTTATTCAAAGTTTGTATTCGGCATGTAGAATTATTTCCAAAAGTTTTTTTTATTGGGGTCGATGTTAGACTACTCACTTGGAGTTTCGTGTTTGAAACCTTTCGTTTAAAACTTGGAGTGGCACACTTGGCTTCTCCTGCACCCACCTTCTTATATAATTCTATGACACGATTACATTTATCCAGGTCTGACTTTAAATTTTTATTCTCACAGAGCAAGTTGTCAACTTCCTGATCCGCGCTTTGCAACTTAATCCTTAAATCATTGATCTCTTCCTGCAGCGTCGCAATGGTTTCATCGTCTCGCAGTGAAGTTTCTGGCATACTCATAACTGTAGCATCGAAAAGTGATGTTTCTGACGAGGTAGACTGAATTTGTTTTTTTCTAAACGTTATGTGTTCATCCTCCATGATGTTAATTTTACGCACAAATAGTAATTATATTCTTGTGGCTTGTTTATTATTATTATTATTATATTTATTTTAAATCTTTAGTTCCCTGTTTGTTCAAGATAATGCTTAAGATGTGTTTTTGGTTAATCTGGAACGCGCAGACATATGCTTAGGATAGCGTTAAGCACAATATTTGGAAACGGAACGCGCTCACTTTTATCGGTGTGAGGGTGGTTATTGTTTTGAAAAATTGAACGACCACTTTTCATGTTTTAGCACTGTTTTAACAATAGTTTGCACTGTTTAGTGGGTTTTAAGTTCATAAAAGTCTTACTTGTTTATAGCAATGTTGTTTTTAGAGGATGTTGAGTCATTTTATTGTTTAAAATAAGTCCTTTAAAAAATCACAGAGACACACACCTATCAAGGTTTTTAAGTATTACAGAGTTAGCATTTCACTTTGCAAACGATACCACTGGACTATCAAATGATTATAATATTAATTCTGTAGTTTTATTTATGAATCACTTCCAATTTATATTTAATTACAGTTTAACAGCAAGAACTGACAAGAAGACGAACTGTGACATCCTAAGGTCTCCTTTGGTATGCTGTTTAAAACCGCGACGCTGTTGCTCGTCCAGTTTCGGATTTCAAACCCACCGGCCCTGTGAATGTCACTGATATTACTCACCATATTAATAGCAGTACTTTCGTCCGGCAAACTATCTATGTAGTCATCCATGTAATGTGAATGGTAAATAGCATCGGCTGCGCTCGGAAAGGATGTCTCATAGCGGCGTGCGTTTTGTTTTTAATGAACTGAGCTACAAATGGTGAACAATTAGCTCCAAAAATTAAGGATGTCATGACATACGTTTTGATGTTTTCTGTAGGGTTGCTTCTCCACAGAAACCTTAGTGCATGCTGATCCTCGGCGTGAATTTTAACCCTCAGAAACATGTCCTTTATGTCACCTGTTACTGCGACTTTATTTTCCCTGAAGCGCAGCATTATACCCAGCAGTGATGACAAAAGATCGGGTCCTGTGAGTAAATAGTCATTAAGGCAGGAACCATCTACCTTACCTGCAGCGTCGAAGACCAGCCGAAGCTTGCTTTTGTTCGGGTTATCAACACCGAAATGAGGTAGGTACCACGTATTCGATGTGACGTCCTTTACCACCAGCTCCCGCGCGTAATCATTTTCTAACAAATGACGAACGCGTTCCTCATACCTATTTGCAAAACCTGTATCCTTTCCCATTTTCCTTTCGATACCTTTCAACCTTCTTAGTGCGTTGGGATACGAGTCCGGCATCGCGCGACCTGGCTCCTTCCAAGTTAAGCTAACATGCCAGCGTCCGTCAACGAGCACCGCTGATCGCTCCAGCTGATCGATGGCGCGCAAATCGTCAACATTCTGGCGCGGCTTACCGGACACACCCATGGCATCCAATGCAAACGAACGTCGAACCTCATCATGGATTTCTTGAAGTAGACTATCATGCGATGAACTGTCACTTACCTCTTCGTTCTCCGTGATGGTCAGGGCGGCCCCAGCGCAGGTGGAGTGAGCGCCGGCGGCGGCGGCGGCCCGCGCGGCGTTGCCACACCGCGGCACGCGCACCTTACCATGTACACACCAACCTAGGGGGGTAAGTGTAGCAGACGGCTCATTTGCACTACCTAACTTTATTTTCAAAGGTACAATTAAGTCATAATTATCTTGACCAATTAAAATATCAGGTTTTGAATCTGAGGTACACAATTTATCTTTAATATTCTTTAGGTGAGAATACTTACTACAATCTATAACAGACAACTTTTGAATAGGCAAATTTAATTCATTAACACAACGCATTCTTATATTATTATGTAACCTATCATATCCAGCAATGTTTACATTAACAACCATAGATTCGCATACCATCGCGTCATTAGTCCACGCTCCGCGCACCGACAGCGTCTCACGACGGCCGCGCAGCCCGACGCGCTCGGCGAGGCTCGCGCTTATCAGCGACACACTCGATCCGTCATCGAGTAGCGCGGTGGCGTTTACGATACCGTTAGGGCCGTGCACACGAATAGGTAACACTTTCAATAACACTTTATTGTCACCCGCGTTAATATACGTTATTGTTTCCGAAGACGCGGTAGGCTCGGCTCGCTGCACGTCCGCCGATGACGTAGTACTCGTGGTCGACGCATTGTTGTTATCAGCGCTCGTGCGCTCACTTTGTTTACTCGTGGAATAATGCAGAAGACGATGATGATCTTCATTACAGCCGTCCTTGTCGCACACAGGAGCTGAACACGTTTTTCTATCGTGTTTGGATATTAAACACTTGTAGCACAGACCGTGTTTCTTCACATATTGCCACCGTACTTTACGTAGTGCTTTCTTAAATTGTTTGCAGTCGCCGAGATTATGTACCGCTGCGCGGCAAAACAAACAATTAGCGTTACGTTCTTCGTCTTGAACTAGCACGGTCTGTGTGCGTGTGCATGTACTTGCCTTATTTTTCTGATGCTGGTCACTTCGTAAAGTAGTAAAAATACTTGCGGTGGTGGAAATCTTTACAGCTTCTTCATACAAAAAATCTGATAAAATCACCAACCTTGGTTTCTTTCCTTCGGTGATCATTTTATAGCTGTAGTCGGACCACTTGGAGATAAGCACTGCGGGGAGCTTGGACAGAATCATCGACACGATATTCACACCGTGGAGGTACTCCTCGCGTCCGACTGCTCGTACTGCTTCCACTACATTTTGCACTTTCACAGAAAACGCGACGATATCTTTCTGATATTCTTGTTGTAGGGACTGCAGCTTCTTTATGTCTTGGAGTATTCTAGAAATAATGCAGTCGGGGTTACCAAACCGTAGCTCCAATGTCGATATCACTTTGTCAGGCGACGTGGCGCTTATGAACAATGCGGCGACTGCATCTTTCGCTTGCCCTCGTAGGCATTTTCGAAGCCTCCATAGGTTTTCTTTTGGCGTGAATTTACACAACGCCGTCGACTCGTCGTAGGCTTGTTTGAATTGAAGCCAATCCAACTGGTCACCAGAAAATTCAGGTAAATCTCTCGGTGTGCTCATGCGGCTGAGCAAACTGGCTTGAGGCACGTTGTTTGCACAGTTAGTAGAAATATCCTTCAGAGCGCTTGCCAACATGTGAACCGCGTTGTTGAGCACGGTCACGGAGTCGCCCGGCGGTGGCAGTGGCGGAGGCGCTGCGGCGCGCGGCCGGCCGGCCACGTGCTCGGCGCATGGTGACGGTGCTCGTGCGTGCAGCTCGCCCGTTATAATTCCTTTCTCGGGGGCTTGCTGCTCCAGTAGGGGTTCTTCGTGGTTACTTTGATGGATTACCCAATCCTCCAGGTCTCTGCGAGGAAGTTCCTTCCCATCAACTAGTGAACTGTATTCCATCTGTTCTTCCTCGTCGTCGAGTGCTGCCAACTGGGCATCCAGGTTTTGATCAATGAGCTTGATCCGAATAGCAGCTTTTTGTTTAGCGGCTTCCAACTGCAACAGTTTTTTCTTGCTTTCTCGCGTAGATTTGCATGACGCAACAGATTTGACCGGCGTTTTCGGGACTTGAGGTAGCGGTTCCGACTTTATGCTGCTTCCCGGCACATCGGAAAACAAACGTTGCGGCACAATATCCTTGCGGTGCTCAGCTTGAGTGTTTTCTGCAGATTTGTTCTGCTGCGAACCAAGTTGCTCCTGCAGCAATTTTGCTCGCCGTGTTCTAATGCCTGTACTGCGGATCATTGTAGATCTGGCTCGAAGACCACTTTGTTAGTGGTGGTGCTGCAGGACCGGGTTAGTCGCAACAGAAACTCAGGCGAACTTTTGAAAACCGTATATTGAGCTTTAAAACAAATAGCAAGATGGCCGCGTGCGCAAAATAGCAAAATCGGGCGTGCGCATTGATTCGCGTTTGGTGGCAGACTGGCGGGGGTCCACAATGTGACAAACATGTCAGCGTGTCCCAGCCCTTAGCTTATACATTAGTGATGCTACTTACTAACTAAATACATAATAACTTTAATTTTTAAGACATATTGAGCGCGTCGCTAACAGCCTCTACCCAACTTCCAAGGCATTATTGTCATTTCGTCTGGCCTGTTCCCATCGTCGCGTGCCAAGCCATTGGGTTATCTAACACAGCTGACACCCGAGCAAACAAGACCCCGACGAAAGATGTCATTAATGCTGGCGTGCCTTGGCAAATGACTATACCTGCACCAAGGAAAGGCCATGGTGTCCGAGGCGGTCAACTGCTTCACCGCACTGACAGTGATGTGGGGCCTTGCAAGAAGCGCCCAGGCGCAGTTTTGTAGCGAGCCGGAAGGTGGTGTCACCCAGTATAGTGCTTATGTTGGGTGACGGTAGCGCCTGCAGCCAGAGGGCCCGACTCCCACTCTCCCACAGCCAGCAAGTGGCACGCTCAGCAGTATTGGTGGGTTTTCGGGCTGAACTGTATCCGGTAAAGCCACTTTACAAACTATTAATGTGGTCTACTTGGTATTGGTAGGCATAAATGGTTGTTTAAAAATAGTTATATCATAAAATTTGTTTTATTTGTAGATTTTGTGAGTATCTAAGAATATTGTTTTCTTGTTAAATTTCTAAACCTGTAAACAATTTAAAAGTGTTGCGAAAACCGGTGCTAACACCGGTTTCCGGTTTTGGGCCCTCAAAACCGGAATTCAAAACCGGTTTTGAAGACCTTCCGGTTTTGCACGCCCTAGTATTTATCGATCAAGGGATGCATTTAAAATGCACGAGTAAAACACCCACGTGTCAATTTCAAATATTTTTTTTTTATAAAAATTATGAAGTTTAGGTGACAATTTCATGAAAAAAATAAAAATAAATTCTCAAAACGTAACTGTCCAAGATATTTATTTTATATAAATAAGGTCTGATAAAGCACCTTTGGGCGCATATTTTTCAGTTTTTATTTTTGGAAAATCACTTCCGTATACCGAGTAAAATTTTTTTTTGTCAGATTTTTGTTTTTATTTTTTTTCTCGCTAAAAACTCATCTCAACTCGTGATTTTTTTATCAGTGATAGCCCTTGTTACGAGAAATATTTATGTGCTAGTGACAAGTCGCACTTTTGAGGTTTTAAGGAGAAAAAAAATAAAAACAAAAATCAGAAAAAAAATATTTCTCGGTATCCGAACGTGATTTTCTAAAAATAAAAACTGAAAAATATGCACCCAAAGATGCTTTATCAGACTATATTTATACAAAATAAATATCTTGGACATTTACGTTTTCAGAATTTATTTTATTTTTTTTCATGAAAAGGTCACCTTCATCATTTAAAAAAAAAGCATTTGAAATTGACACGTGGGAGTTTTACTCGTGCATTTTAAATACATCCCTTGATCGATAAATTTACCTTAAACAGCAGAGGGAATTTTTTTTTATCGATTGGAATACTGTGCACCGTACCTACAATATTTAACACCAAGTGCAACGACCATGGGTTATGTGGTCGTTGCACTAAGTACCTAAATGATATTTAAAAAACAAAACGAAACAAAAAATACTTTACATCTTAAATTTTAACAATCGCAAAGATAACTTTGTACTTCATAATGATACTGTGAACTACAAAGTTATTTTTGCCAGTTGCAGAAAATCACCCATATTTAAACGAAATACCTTAAGAATCGGCGTTTTTAGTATTTGTTGATTAAGTACAGTATTTAACTACGTACATGATATACAGAAAATTTAAATTCCTATCCTATCTTGTAGCAATAGAGCTCGCACAAAAATGGTCTAAAACTGACAACTTTTGCGGCCCCCTATTTCTTTATTTTTGAAGATAAAAACATAAAAATTATATTTGTACTCTACTCAACGAGTTCTATAATGACTTTAGTGACAATGCCGGGTACGGGTCTTGGGAAATGACCCTATTGATAACTTTTCACTTTTTGGAAAAAGTGATCTTTGACTGTATATACCTATCTTTGCTACCAATAGACTTAGAGTACCAACCAACCAAACCAATTTAGTTTGCTTCACCAAAATAAAGAACAAAGATTTATTTAAAAAAAAATATAAAAAAAAAACGAATGCAAGTCCCAGAATTTCGCAGTTTTTCGAGCACCATGGGAGTAGCACAAGTTTTCAGTGTTGCAAACTTGGGTATAGACAACTCTCAGGGGACCTAACAACATATAAAGGAATGGAATCGTAGTTAGGTAGGTACACACGGCTACACATCAAGCTATACATTTCCAGTTTACACTGACCTCTCGTTGTAAGGAAATCCTATACAATACGAGATCAGCTTATACTGGAATTGTATAGCTTGATCTGAAGCCGTGCGTACATGCGCGTTTACGATGTTTACATTTTTTGTGTCGATTGTGACTGGACTACCCCTTTAATTTTTTTATTTAATTAATTAGGTAGGTAGGCTTTTTTTTAATTTCTTCAGGCATATAAAGTCTAAAAGAAAGTCGCACAAAGTTGAGCGCGAGGTGCGGCTTGCGCCGCCCCTCGCAGCCTGCCGCCCCGGGCCATGGCCCTTTTGGCCCTAGGGTAAATACACCCCTGGCCATTATTGTATGTGTAAATGTTACATGCACATTGTCTTTGTGCGCGTAAGCTCGGGAGTGCGTTACCTGCAGGTACGCACACAAGAGCGCGTGTCTATACGCATTACATGTACAAGTATGGCTCACCCGCTTTTGTGAGATAAAACAACTATAAGCACGGTATGGTGATTTCGGTCGAATGCCAGTCGCGAGTGCAGTGAAGCATGTCTGTGTGTGTGTGTGTGTGTGTGTGTGTGTGTGTGTGTGTGTGTGTGTGTGTGTGTGTGTGTGTCATGTCACTGATTCTATGGAGCTGAGCTTCAATGCTAGTCTATGACAAATTGACAAGACAGTCAATCTTGCCTACCTACATTCCTTTGATAATATCTATTCTTAGGACTGGGCCACTTTTAATCAATTGTGTGAGGGTCAACTTTTAGATTAAATTGAATAAATTGAGTACCAATATCTGAAATTGAATAATAACATGATCTTTGCAACTTTGTTACTGACAGCAAAAAATACTCAAGAATTGAAGGGAAGGGAAGATTAAAGGATCATTAGATACTTGAGCATTTCATGGGTGTTTAAGTACTAAAAATGGAATATAGATAATGACACTTTCTGAAGCTAATAGAGCTTATCAGCGTTCTCAGTGTCCATACGATATATTGCAGAATTGCCGGCTGATCGATCTGCGCGACAGCAGCATATTTTACAAGTCTCGAAACCTAGAAAAAAGACAAGGCAAGACAGTAATAAAAACCGGCCAAGTGCGAATCGGAGTCGTACACGAAGGGTTCCGTATCGCCCGCCGTACAATATTAAAGTCCATGCTAGGCAGAGACAGCACTACTATGCTCTGACGTCATAACATAGAAGCACCATGACCACAGTAACTTCGCGCCATTCAGTACAGTTGCTGTTTCACCGTGAGGTATGAACAACAGGAGAAGTACGAGACGGGATTCTGGTAGGCTACTGCCCGACAGTTGTTGTCAGGTTTCTGTATATATGCCAATCGCGCTGATAACTCTGTTTGCGCGATGCAGGATTTGCGTGACGTGATATGTGAAGCGTAGTACGATGTGGCGTTGTAGTGGCCACAAAATAACGTCTTCTAAAACGTGTGGCTTCTCCATATTTCCACAGATTTATGTAGTGACCCCACCTCCCTTCTCCACAACACCAGCGTTAACTAATAAATTTCTTCTATCACACCAGCCCTAATCGCTCGCACACCATCTACCCAGCCGACGTGGTGTTAATCGAGGGCATCCTGGTCTTCTACTTCCCGGAGGTGCGCGAACTGTTCCACATGAAGCTCTTCGTTGATACCGACTCCGATACCAGGCTAGCCAGGAGAGGTATGTTTTCTTTATTCTAATGTTTTTATACTCCAATATCTGGAGTTAAAGGAGAGGAGAGGAGCTCGTGGCTAAGTAATAATAGCCGCACAGGTCGATCCATCAGGTTAAGCTACGCTTGGTGGCGTTGGTCCGTGGATGGGTGACTGTGGCGTCTTGGTTTAGGTTAGGTTTAGGTATAAGAAATAAAACATAGTTTGCACTATCACTGCGTTAGGCGTACTGTCACAACGAGTGCTCGGATAAGACTGAGTGTGGCGCAACTGGCGCACCACTCCACAATCCTTCCACCGCGCAACCCCTACCACAGCACGCATAACTTGTTTATTAAACGGCACAGTGACCATCTTTTCATGCCGAGACTCCTCCGTGCCTCGGCTCGGCAAGCACGTTAAGCCGTTGGTCCCGGCTGTCATTCGTGGATCTTTGATAGTTGTTACGGGTCGTTAGAAGCTGAAAGTCTGACAACCAGTCTTACCAGTCTTGCACAATAAAGTTTTTTTTATTACCAAGGGGTATCGCATTACCCTGTTACTGGGTTGTGGAGGTCAGATAGGCAGTCGCTCCATGTAAAATACTGGTACTCAGCTGCATCCGGTTAGACTGGAAGCCGACCCCAATATAGTTGGAAAAAGGCTAGGCAGATTAATTGATTGATCTGGCAACTTAAAAAAGGGTCTTGTCACATACAAATATGAACTGTGACGTTGTAAAAGCTAAAACACTTCGCGTAAAAGCGGAACTTGCTCCGAAAAAGTTCAAGGTCAAGTGCACAGCATAACTTCCAATTTCACTTCTATGCGAAGTATTATTTGGGATTTAAAACATAAACTTAATTGCGTATGGTTCAGTTTCCATTGCAACTAAAATTATTTTATGACAATCGATAGTTTTTTCATTCAAATATCAACTTAGGTGAGTTTAAAGTTGATATTTGTGTAAGTTGCAATTTTATGTATTTATCCCGTATCGTTGGCCTGAGTATATTATATATACTTCGTATAATATTCTAGTGCCCCGTGACATAATGGAGCGTGGCCGTGACCTGGAACAAGTGCTGAACCAGTACATGAACTTCGTGAAGCCTGCCTTCGAGGAGTTCTGCTTACCGGTGAGTATTGTTAACCCATACTCCATACTAATATTATAAATGCGAAAGTAACTGGAGTGGCGGCCGCGTACCAGACGTAACGTTGGAAGGCCTCTCACAAGGTGGACCGATGACCTTGTAAAGGAATCCGCTGAATGCAGGAGGCACAGAACCGGTCGAAGTGGCGGTGTTTTGGGGAGGCCTATGTCCAGCAGTTGACGTCTTTCGGCTGAAATTATGATAATGAAAGTAACTGTGTCTGTCTTAACGGCTTTTCACGCCTTAACAGTCGAACGGCCAAGGTCATGACCTGGGTTTGGACATAGAATACTTTTGTATGAGTACGATCCGAAACGATTATGTAAAAGCTCATTTTCATTGCTATCGACCAATGGAAATGAGCTCGTATGCGGTGCGGAAGATTTCTGTAACGATTTCATAGAGCCCGTATGCAGGGAACCAGCTTCATTAGTCGATAGGGAACGATTGCGATATACGGAGAACCTGCATTTTACGTTTGACACTTGCTTTGAAGGCAAATTTTCATTGGTCATTTCCTTCCGCACGCTTTTTACTGAATTTCATTGGTCGCTACAACCGCTACGGGGATTCCCCGCAGACGGTGTACCGAGCGCGACCGTGTTATTGACTTATGATGACTTTCATTACTCGCTACCCCGTCTACGGGGAGTCCCCGCATGCTGTATATCGACCGAGTTATCGACTATAGTGTGCGCGCAAGAGCTAGACACCGCCTGAGGTGCGGAGGAGGAGCGGTGAGACGGGGGAGGTAGACAAAGGCCAAGCTAACTCAGTCTGTCAATCTTGTCAATCGCGGCCTCCCTCGTCTCACCGCTCACATACCTCACGCGGTGACTACCACTTGCGCGCACACCATAATGCAAATGAGCCTTAAAGGGTCGTTGAAGATGGCTTCAATATCAGATTTTTACACAAAGTTTTGTGAAAATTATATCTATCAAATAATTAGTTTATATTTATTTACTCATACCACAGATTAATACAGATGGGACACTTCGCAAAATCATTTAAATAAAAAGCGACTCTTGCTACGACACAATAAAGTGCAATTCAGATCGCACAACGCTAATTACCTGCAATTATATTCACCTACAAGTTGCCTCTCTTTCTATCGCGTAACTCATAAACCTTCTGACTCGTTAGGGTTGTCTTCTTTTACGACGCGGTGCGTGAGTGAGTATCGAACTAACGTGCGAGCCGGCCGGTGCGCGGCAGCCCACACTGAATTAACCCAGTGAGATGAGCCCGCCGTACCGCCGCTTCATACCTAAACTGCGGAGTGTACCATCTGTATTAATCTGTGCTCATACTCGTAAATTGTTGCAAAACAATTCTTCTGTTATTTAAAACGATGATCAGATCAGAATGTTGGTGTTGGATGAATGAGCTTTGTTATTAAAACATGTCACAATACCATAAACAAAATACATAACATACTTACATAACTTCACGCCTGTAATCTCCAAAGGGTGAGAGGCAGAGGAGTACCTATACTTCCTATAGTACACTCACATTTCACCAGTTATGTTTAAAGTCCCATGTAATAGGAGGCGAGCCTATTCCCATCAACCGGGCACAATACCTCCTCCAGGATCTTCACTAACATAGTGTTAGGATAATGTTTTACTAACAAAATTATGGACATTTAGCCCTTTACACCCGCTCAGTATACCTACTCCCTAAGTCCGTCCGTTCATCCGTCCGTCCGTTTATCAGTCCGTCTGACTTAACGATCCATCAAAACAAGTGTAAAAGTTAAATTTTTCGGACGGGCTAAAACACATATGGGTTTAGGGACAACTGTCGTATCGTGTTGCCATTCATACTTCGTTCGGGCCCCTAACCAATCATACGTCCGTAGTTTCGGCCTTCGGTACGGGCGTTTCCTACTCCGTATCACCTACGTGATATGGAGTAGGAAACACCCGTAACGAAGGCCGAAACTACGGACTTCGTGCTTAGGGAGTAGACCCGGCGCCAAACCATTTACTTTTTGAGAACGCAACCGGCATCGATCGATCGTGAGTGTCGCTCGAAGACCAATTTTTTAACGGTTTTTTTTTTCGAAATCCTCTATTTCAGAAACCATAGGATTTCGGAAAAACCGTTGGGTGTAAAGGGTTTGGTGTGCAATAAACGTTTTTTTTTTTTAATAAGACGCCGTCCTGGGAATCCGATGTAGGACCTCGTGCTCAGCAGTAGCCCTTCCGACCATTATACCAACGAGGCACAAACAAAATACAGATAATTTATTTTTAATTAATTGTTTGCAGACCAAAAAGTTTGCTGACGTCATCATTCCCAGGGGAGCCGACAATCTGGGTGAGACATGTTTATTAATTTATATTAGTTGTATATTCATTAACACATACACAGGGTTATTGTACTCTTCATTATGAACAACTTTTATTATTCCTTCCTACATTTTGACGATGTAGATAAATGGAACAGTTGATTTTTTTTTTCGCGATTTCAGGTTTGATCTCATAGTAAAAGTTGTTCATAATGATGAGTACAATGACCCCTTATGAGGTTGTTGGTGTTTAACCAATAACCCTGAATAGGTTTATAATCTAAAAAAGCTCAAACAAAACGGCATCGTTCTTTCAAATAGTTGACAAAAACAAACTCTATGTTGGAAGACTTAAAAGAAAAAAAAATATAAACCACAAGTAATAACCGTTTCCAATACTTGCCGCGTTTAATACTAGCGATTATCATTAATTAATTACTTATGTTTATAGTCAAACGTTTGCTGTTGACAGATTTTTATGTTGGAAAAAAAAACATTTTTTTTTGTGATATAAAGGTTTAATACCGCATCATATTGCATTAGGAAAACCGTTTTTCTTATTCTAAGTGATATTTTAAAGCGAAGGTAAGTGACACAAGGTCATAGCCACTGCAACGAGGTCGTATACTGCCACATTCTGTATTCGAACTTTAAAAAAAAAATGCAAAAAAAGTTTGCAGCGGCTATGCTCTTATGTAGCTGCAAAAAGCGACCGTATTCACTCGCGTTTAAAGTCCGTTTTGCATTGTTGCAGTGGCTATTGACCTAATCGTGCACCATATATGGGATATCATGTATAAGAAGAGGTCTTCGCCGCCGAAGATTGTGAATGGATGCAATGGACATCTGGAGGTGGACGAGACGACTGGAAGACGGATGTCTGGTAGTTCAGAAGATACGCTGAGCCGATAGTCCTAGTTCTTACGGTAGTGTGTGACTTTGTGATCTACTCGCTATGACATTTATTTGAACAAGATTTAAGGTATGTTTTCTTTTCATTTGACAGAAATTAGGTTTTGGTTTTTTACGTTTTGTCAAATACGTGAACATTGCGTACAATATTTATTTTCATATAGTCCTGTTCTAATACTTATGTTGAATTTATGGACTGTTTTGCGTTATCGAGTTCGACTTAAAGTGGCTAGATAAAAACTATCAGAAATATAATTTTTGATTATTAAGACCATAGAATGGTCTTCAGCAATTTAGCATAATAATCGTACCAAAGACTTGCCGACTTTCGCAATAGAACTTGTAACCATCTTTGCTCAGTTTTGTAACGAGTATACAAGGTGTAATTTAAATAACTGAAAGCCTCTGATGTCATTGTACTCACCATCATGAACAACTTTTACGATGGAACCAACTATGATATCGCGAAAAAAAAATTAGCTGTTACCGAAATTTTGCCGAGTTACATAAAAAAATAATAAATAAATAATAATAATAAATAAATGTATGGAAAATCTGTTTCTTTTTCCGCGATTTTAGCTTTGGTTCCATTGTAAAAGTTGTTCATAATGATGAGTACAATAACACCTTAGGAAGTATTTGGTTATTTATTTCAATGACACCTTGTATTTAGATCACGAGGTCACAGACGAGTTTCGACCTTCGAGGGTATGTCACGTCCCAGTACCTCATACACTTGTTGTAAACATTATATCCGATTCTGTTGCTTGCAGCACATGAGAGACGAGATAAGTCAACAAAGAGTATTAAGGACAACAAACTTATTTTAGTACTATTTTTACTTTCGTTTCATCTGAGGAAATATTGTTTTTTTTTATATATTACAATACTATTAATACGCATAGGTAGTTTAAGGTACCGCTTCCACTGTGTCGTCAGAAAATAATAATAAAAATTACAAATCGCATTATAGGACCAGCTCGAATAAAATACAACGTGGAGATGACAATCAATACTAAAAAAAATCCATATTAAACGAATATCAACTTCGTGCTAGTATAAATTAAGTTGATTTCAAAATAACATGTAGGTACTTTTGAAAAGTAAAAAAGAATGTAGCTCTATCTCAAACTGAACTCTATATTATGTATTTAAGTTGTTTTCCAAAAACACATATTTGTTTACATATTTGTATTTACACTTAATCGTGAACGCAGTATAGCTAAAATCACGAACGCAGTATAGCTAAAATCGCTAACGCAGTATAGCTATTGTGACTAAACTATTTAATTTATTTGATTGATTTTTTGTATGCAGGCTGGAAACTTCATTAGATATACGAAGTTTAATGTATCATCTCCATATTGTATTAAGTACGAGTATAAATAAACAAGCTCAAGCCGACACTTTGAACATTTGCTGTCGAAACACAGTGGAAACTGGACCTTAAGCAAGGTGTAACTTAAATAACGCACAATCTGTTAAGTGGTCATTGAACTCATCATTATGAACAACTTTTACTATGGGACCAAACGTGAGATCGCGAAAAAAAAATCTGCTGTTCCTTAAATTTTGACGAGTTATGCGAACATAAATGTAGGGATCAGCGATTTCTCGTTTGGTCCCATAGTAAAAGTTGTCCATAATAATGAGTACAATGACCCCTTAAGAGGTTGTTCGTTATTTAAGTTACACATTATAGAATTAACTACAAGTTCCAGTTTTTTGAATAGATACAGTTTCTCATGGGCTGTAAGCGAGGTATTTCTCCAATATCTATGTATAAGTAATATGTAGTTAAGGTCCATTATTGTTTATTATAAGGCTGACGCTTTTCAAAGCATATAGTTTAAGTATATTTGTATAACGTGTTCACTCCACTTGTGGGGATATAGAAATATTTTATGTGGTTTTAAATTATCTTTCTACGGTTATTTTTTGTAGGTACTTAGTGACGAGTAGTTGATACCAATTTTTCAAATGAATGGCTGTTATTTTCTGTGAACCAAATATTTAAATCGTTAGATTCGCCCTTCTGCGTCAAAAGATGGTCACGTTTCTTTTTCGTTTTGACGCCTCTGAGACCTCTGATTCACAATGTCGCAGTCACTATGGAAACACCATAGTGACGAGTAGTTGATACCAATTTTTCAAATGATGGGTGTTATTTTCTGTGAACCAAAGATTTAAATCGTTAGATTCGCCCTACTGCGTTAAAAGATGGTCACGTTTCTGTTTTGTTTTGACGCCTGTGAGACCTCTGATACACAATGTCGCAGTCACTATGGAAACACCATAGTGACGAGTAGTTGATACCAATTTTTCAAATGAATCGCTGTTATTTTCTGTGAACCAAAGATTTAAATCGTTAGATTCGCCCTACTGCGTCAAAAGATGGTCACGTTTCTGTTTCGTTTTGACGCCCCTGAGATCTCTGATACACAATGTCGCAGACACTATGGAAACACCATACACGGGATGTGTGAGCTCACTCTTCTCAGTATTGACACTTTTTGCGTGACATAAGTACGGTGAGGGGAAATGTAACTATTCCAATCTTTGATTATAAGTTCATTAGTCCCAATAGTTTTAGTATTTGTCTCACTGCTGGGCAAAGGCCTCCCCTTTTTCCTTCCAAACCTCCCTGTATTGTGCGATCTCTGGCCATCGGGAAGACATCGTCGTCGAGGCAGGCCACGGCGAAGGTGGTGTGACGATCTGGTTTGCAGAGCCAACATAAGTTCATAACAGCTAATATTATTATGAGACAGCAGACTTACCTACTGTTCAAGGCTTGATCAGTCTTGCTTTACTTTACGTCAATTATTAATCAAATATTTCTATATCCCCTTAAATATTCTTCGAATTGTAGTCTTCACAGGGTTACACTGTATACTTTGTAACAATTGCCCCAAAATTTGAAGCCAATAACTTGTACAAAATTACAGTCCGCGAGGCGTAAGATGAGCTTTGCATTTGTGTGAGTGATCACCAAAATGGTACGAGAGCCCATGACAAAAAGGTTTGTCTTATCGTTTTACGTAAGACAAAATTTTCAATCGTCTTATTGTTTTACGTTTTACAACGATGCGACATGGTTTTAGTCATGGCCTCTCGTACTAAAAGAACAAAATCCGATTGCCAAAAAGCTGTATAAACCGGTTTTAAACCAAATAAAGAACGCGTCGCGCTCTATGCCGGACGTCACAACTACACTATCTATGTGCAGTCACACAAATGCAAAGCTCAGCTTAAACCTCGCGGACTGTATTGGTATAAGTACAAATATGTCTACAACAAACAACAAACATTTGTACTATTTTGTACCATATTTTTTTACTTACTCAATTATATGCTTTATTTATTGGGAATTATAATATAATTTAGCTTAATTAATTTTCACGGATAATAATTTGGTAGTTAAGATGTGTACCTACTAAATTGTATCAGGGTTAGCTGGTAATTATGTGATCAGTATTTAAAAATACGCCATCAAAATAGAAAGTAATTCATATTTCATTACAGTGTTTTATCCATTTTTTGGTCGTATGTGTCCGAATTTAAAATAATGCATTTTTAAAAAACTGCCTGACTCGGATAGGTGCTCAATTTCATAATGTATTTCGAATATTCTGGTAGCTTCTATGGTCAGTAAAGGATGGCTATAACACTAACCGTATTAATCATAAAAAACTAAAACCCTTAATAAACATATTTTAGTTAAAAAGTGTTTTGTCTTTTTTCAAACTCAAATCATTCGAAAGAAATTGACAAAATAGTTTTAACTATAATAGTTATATGATGCGTTTGAGTTTTTTTATGAATAAAAAAGTTTGTCTCTTATTTGACCATCAAAAAAGCCCGCCGTGGTCTTTTTTATGGATAAGCATACATGGACACCATAGTGGTAATACTAGGTATAAGTTTTCTTAAAAATACGAACTGTTGTTAATATTAGTCCAAATATTCCTACAGAAGCCGCGCTTATCAATTTCTTTTACTTAAAACTATTTTGCGCACAATATATACGTAGTACATTATTCTTATATATTATAGATAATTTACTTTACCTGTATCCTCTGTCTTGTATTCAAATATGTGTGTAGAAAGGATATTTTCCTTGTAAAATGTTCACTGTCTCAATTAATATATTATATTTTATTTTGTGTATTTTACGCTGTGCTATGGTTTTTCCTTAAAATTATATAGATTAGGATTACAAGTTACCAATGCCTTTTATGAATAATTACAAAACACCAATAACTATTCAAATATAATCTATTTTTCTTACTAAGTACAGAATTTTGTAAAAATTTATGTTTTTGTTCAAAAATAATATGATTATAGCTTGCTTTATCCCTAAGGAGTCCAAAGTATCATTATTCGGCTAATTATTAGTATTAAAAATGCTCTAAACCAAATTTATAAAAAAAGGCACGGCCGTTCTTGATGTTTTTTTTGTCATTAATAGAACTTTTGGTCACAAAAAAAAATTCTGACCAAAACCATGGGCAAAAATGCAAAATTATATTCTTGTTATATTATGTCTATGTCCCTCGCATGCACATATAGATAAATATTTATGTATACTTTACAGACTGAATCAAAAAATTGGAAAAGACTCATACATCATTTAGATCATGTAGAAAGTGGTAGAATTTACATTGTATTAAACTGTTTACAACTAAATATCATCTGTGCGCCGTCTGTTTCTCCATTAATTCGTAACAAAATAGTTTGATTGAAATAGTAGACCCTGTTCATGCGCGCTGGCTGCCAGGTACCCGATGCGTACGCGATGGTGTAGTGTCATGAGTTGATGACGTACATTCTCACGTACCGGCGCAGTTCATCCAGTTTTCCAAACATTCGCTACCGGATATCCGGCTCTGGCTTGGTTGACTTTGCAAAGTACGGTTCGCGTTTCATACGTATGTGAACCTTATTCTTATGCATACAATGTTTATATTACTATTAGCAAATGTGAATGAGTTTCATGCTAATAAGAACCTTATTCTTATATAATTAATAATGATATTCGTATGAGACGTCCACTTTAATTAGCAAATTAAAGTAACAAGTGCGATGTGAAAGGGGCTGATAATTTTCGTCAATATTAGTATTTAAACAATTAATCTGGTTCTAAATAATTCGCAATACAATTTTAGTAATAATAAGATATAGCTAAAAAAGTACCAGATTCCAAAATCTGTATAAAAATTAAATCGGAAAGAAACAGGACGTGGCGAATTCCAATGATTAAATGTGATAAAACGTAGTAGAAAACGTAAAAAAAATATGTAAAAAGTGTAAAATTGTAAGTCATAATATTATACATTATATTGGACTTTAACGCCATTAGCACACTAACGCTTCCGCAGCGGTACGCTGTAGCCGCCAGGTTTTCGCTTACCGCAGCGTCAGTGTGCAAACAGCGTAAGTTTGAACGCGGACTTTTGCGACCACCAGCCATGATTAGTCTTCCTGATCCAAAATGTATACTACAATGTTATTCTTTACTTTAGGAGGTGAAAACTTGCATGAAAGTTAACCATAAGTGATGTATGACCACGCATAACTTTTTACAGAGTAGTCAGATTTTAATTCTTGTTTTATTCGGGAGGGTATACCTTGAAGTTGGTCCCATGTAAAATTTATTAGCTTTGCTTGGGTAGTTTTCGAGTTAGCTTCAATAATACGTATTTTTTCCATCTTAGTCGTACGTGGATGATGTTCTAGTTTCTTTTGCAGGTAGTGGTATTCGAATTTGTGTGGGGTAGGTGCCACAACTAAAAAGTTAAAAATAAAAACTTTTTGACAAAAAAAAAACCACCGACTACTCTTTTCTTTGTCTCAAACTTTGAAAATTATACATGTATGTATATTCATTCATAGGTATTTTTACTCGCAAATGCAAATATTATAAATTGAAGTCGCTTATCGTGTCTGTCTGTGTGGCCGCTTTGTTCTTCTAAACTACGCAACTGACTTTGATGCGGTTTTCACAATCATTTAGAGAATTTATTCCGGAAGGTTTACGTATAATACGTTATTAATCTCAATGTTAGGCGTGTCCCTATATCAATGTCGCAAAAGTAAGCGTTTAAGCTAAGAAAAGTATCTTAGTTGTAAAAATAACAGTAAATTCGTGAATATTATTTTATCATTGTTCTGGTATGGGACATAGTCCTTCCATAGTTCAAGGTAAACAATCCGCTATAGCCACCAAAACCCATTAGCCCAATATATTTTGTTTCCATGTTCCGCAATAATCCTGCACCAACCGGGAGTTGTCTTTGGGTGCACTTGCATAGTGCATACAGGGCTAATCGTCGGTTGGTGCCTCATTCCATTTAAAACTGTCTAAGGGACCTCTGCACTGCAAGTTGGCTTCGTCCCCTCGTACGCCTTCCATAGGTCCTGACCCTGGGGTTTCGAGATATGTCAAAGACATACCTAGTGAAATATTATTATTGTATAAAATTTTAGGTTTCGGCACAGATTAATACAGATTGGACACTCCGCAAAAACATTTAAATAAAAAGCAACTCTTGCTACGACACAATAAAGTGCAATTCAGGTCGCACAACGCTTATTACCTACAGTTATTAACTACAAGTTGCCTCTCTTTCTATCGTGTAACTCTTATACCTTCTGACCTACTGAATTAGCCCTGCAGACGGGGCCCGCCGCGTACTTGTAGCTTTATACCTAAACTGCGGAGTGTCCCATCTGTATTAATCTGTGGTTTCGGCAAATTAACTTTGCCATAGGAGTATTATGTTGTTTATGCACAATCGCAATATGTAATTATTATTATGTAGAGCTTCAGCATTTTACGTAGCATTTATATACTTACAGTTGACGCGTTGATTTTATGGTTGAATCAATGTGTGTGATGTCCTCTATATTTACTTTTAATATTATCATTGTTTTGAATAAAACAGCCTTGATTAAAAAATGATTCTTTTGATGATGATACAAATATTTGCACGAATTATTTAATGGAATTTCAAACAAGTAGGTATAACAAATTATACATGCTTGATGTCGTATGTTGGTTATCACTGTTCCAGTGCATGAAAGAGATGGCGACTTTCGAGCCGTATAGCTTCATTTCTTTCACGCACTCGAAAACTGATGACTTAAGAAATTTCCTATTACGGTCTCTTCACTGGTATTCTTTTGGCTGTTTTATGCATAACACAATGGTATATGTTTTACAAATGTAATGTAATCAGCACAAATGATGTATCTGTTTAATGTTTATTGCCTGTCTAAATATATAATTTCCATTTTAAACAATGTATAATTGAAGCCATGTATGTATATTTTAAAGGAATAAAGTGTTTGCAAACTTGAATCTGCGTTTTTTTTTTTAATACAAGTAGTAAATTAATATACATATTTGAATTAGAACGAAACCTGAAAAACTACTATTACAAGGTGCGATTTAATCGCCTATGACATATCATAAGTATAAGCAACAAAAGTTGCACCGTCTAAACAGGTTTAGACAATGCAAGTCATTTGTTGCTTCAATTTTATTGTATGCCACATGCAAGAAACATGCATCGTGTATACAGGGTGGAAGGGACATCGACGCGCAAACGGTTACCACGTATTCAGTACATCATTCTGAGCCCCCTACATAGTAATTTTTCATCGGTTATTAAAACAAAAATCTGCAGTTTCCTACAATAGGGCAATACGATCAAAATGTATGGAAGAGCAGATTTTTTTTCAATACCTGATGAAAAATTTATAGGGGGGCTCAGAATGATGTACTGAATACGTGGTAACCGTTTGCGCGTGAATTTCCCTTCCACCCCGTATAGGGTTTCATTATCTCACATAGTGGATTCAAAGAATCACAATCTGTCTATATCAGGGACCGTACAACCCCGGTTAAGAGTTAAGTCTTTCGAAAGGGTTAGCCGTTTATGAGGTTACCTTTATCATGTGTAACTCCTTGAATGGGTTTTAGGCTTGAAACCCAGTAAAAGCGTTATCCCTTCAATATGGACAACCCATTGAATGGGTTCTATACTTGAAACCCAGTGAAAGGGTTACCCCTTCATTAACTGCTTAGAAAAACCCTATCGAAAACCCTTTTAATGGATAACCAAAATGGTCATTAAAAGCTATTGAAAAGACCTACATCGTATGGGTTTTTGATTAACTGCTTAGAAAAACTATCAAAAACCCTTTCAATGGATAACCAAAATGGGCCCTGATCTTTATACATTTTCTTATTTTCTCTGATTACTTATTTCTTTCGCGTTTTTTTTTTGCAAGCTTACACGGGGTTTACACCTGGTACACTATTTCTTCAGAGCTATAGTCTAACTCTACTGAATATAAGCTACCTCATCATACTTCTATCATACAATATACAGGATGAAATTGAATTCAGGGGCATTCTCTTAAGAGGTCATTGTACTCATTATGAACTAGGTACTGTTACTATGGGATCAAACCTGAAATCACGAAAAAAAATCAGCTGTTCCCTACATTATGGCGAGGGAACTCTTCAAAATGTAGAGAACAGCTGTTTTTTTTTCGCGATTTCTTGTTTGGTTCCATGGTAAAAGTTGTTCATAATGATGAGTACAATGACACCTTACGAGGATGCCCATGAATTCAATTTCACCCTGTAATGCAGAATATGTGCAACTCTGTCCTCATGGCGAGCAGTTGTAGGCATTAAGCATTTCAATTAGGGCTATGTATACAAAAAGCTCATAAAACCTTACTTAAAACTATGCTCATAATGTATGTAGCAAGACTGAGGCACCCTGAAAATTAAATCTTAAATATCCGTTCATAAATCAATAGATGGCTTGATTACAGTTTAATACTTTTTAGTTCTTTATCTCTATAGCTAAGTTTCTAGCTAGTATTTACCATAAGAAATAACGTATTATTAAAATTACTTCATTGTGCTAAAATTCATGCATATAGTACAAGTATCTTTTGGAGCCTGAACGACTTTGACAGGGTGTGGTACTCCCTGGCCGCGCCACAGTGGAAAATCAAAATAACGTGTTTGTAGATAAATTGTACCGTTTATGTACTATACGGAATGAGTAATGAAAAAAATTGTACCTCAAAGAATAATGAAATATAATGAAGTTTTGGTGGCGCGGCCAGGGAGCATTCTCCCTGGCCGCGCCACCACGGTTCTTGTAAACTGTCCGGCGCACAGTAAACATAGTAAACGCTAAAGAATTGTACGGAAATTGTTCTCTTCCGTACGCTATAAAGAGATTAGAAAATTTCATTACTTTAGAAATTATAGGCTTGCGAAGGTGGCGCGGCCAGGGAGTATTCTCCCTGGCCGCGCCACCAAGATTTTTATGGCGTACCCGGACATAGTATACACTAAAGAATTGTACGGAAATTGTTCTTTCCCGTACGCTATAAAGAGATTCGAAAATTTAATCACTTTAGAAATTATAGGCTTGTGAAGTTGGCGCGGCCAGAGAGTTAGCTTCCTGGCCACGCTACCTACCTACCTGGCTCGCGAGTTATTGAGCGTACCCGGACATAGCTTACACTTGTACGCATTATGCACTACCCAGAAACGAAATAATATTTCGGAAAAATGTAATATCTTAAGAGAAAACATCAAATCAAAATTAAGCGCATCAGCAGAATTGCTGATCTTTGTACCTACTTACTAGATGTGGCCTTCAATTTAGAAGTATTGGGCATTATCTCAGTGAGATATTGCATAGAAGTGCTAGAAATAAGCAACAAAATACGAATCTACATTATTATGCATAACAGAAATAGTTGACCTTCAAGAAGAATATAAGAAATTGGTAGGTACTTTTTTATTATAGAGTTTCCATTAGGTACGGTCAGCAACGAAAGTCGTTAACACTGTTACTTTTACATGTCATCTAAATTGATACAAAATGATCTATTACACTGTTTTTTACCCGACTGCGGCGAAGCCCAAAAGGAGGGTTATGTGTTTGACCTGTAAGTATGTATGTCCGTTTCTTTGTTCCCTCGTAACTCTTAGACGAATGAGCAGATTTGGATAAATTATACGTCTTTAGATTTGTCTTGCTGGCGCGAGTGCTATTGGCTACATTAACATCAAAAATAAAGTAAAATGGCGGATTTGGGGTGACATATTGCGGAGTAAGAAATTTTTTTGTCTTCTAATACCATCGAGTAGGGTATCAAAATAAAGGGTTTTAAAAAGTGATTACAAAAATATATACAACTTATATGTTTAAAAGTAATTCAAAGTGACAAATTGTTTTTTTATTTTTATTTGCTTTTAGCAGAGTTAGGACCTCGAAGGCTTGGCTATTTGTGCACTTATCCAAAAAGCTTTTAAATAACCCTGACGGCCAAAAATCCTTGCAAGAACTAAATTGTCTGCGAAATCTTTCACGTCTGTAAACTAAAAAGCTGGAAATAAAAAAAGTAATTTAAAAAAACTAAAAAACCAGACTGCAGTAAAAAAACTAAAACTGAAAAGCTAAAAACAAGCCCATTTTAAATTTAATAAAAGTTGGAAGCAGGCGGGACCCGTTTGAGTTTGAAAATATTGAAAAAATGGAATGGGTCTTTTTTTACTGCAGTCGGGTTTTCTAGTTTTTTTTAATTACTTTTTTAACATAAATAGTCGGGGGCGAAGACCTAATTTTGTAAATCTAATAGAAGTATCTAAAAAATGTGCGCAGCCTAGTTGACTGTTGACATTCGTCTCACTAAAAGTCAACGACAAGGCTGCGCGTCATTTATTCCGAAGCTTCTAGAACCTTCTAGAAGCTTCGACTCGACCTTATTGGACGAGCGGATTGTGGCGGGAGCGGTTAGAAAAGGGTTCGCGTTATACTTTTTTTTATTTCCAGCTTTTTAGTTTACAGACAAGTTTGTGAAAGATTTCGCAGACAATTTAGTTCTTGCAAGGAGTTTTGGCCGTCAGGGTTATTTAAAAGCTTTTTGGATAAGTGCACAAATAGCCAAGCCTTCGAGGTCCTAACTCTGCTAAAAGCAAATAAAAAATAAAAAAACGATTTGTCACTTTGAATTACTTTTAAACATATAAGTTGTATATATTTTTGTAATCACCTTTTAAAACCCTTTATGTTGATACCCTACTCGATGGTATTAGAAGACAAAAAAATTTCTTACTCCGCAATATGTCACCCCAAATCCGCCATTTTACTTTATTTTTAACCGACTTCCAAAAAAGGAGGCGGTTCTCAATTCGGTTGTGTTTTTTGTATGTTTGTTACCTCAGTACTCCGTCATTTATGAACCGATTCGGAAAATTATTTTTTTATTTGAAAGGGTATACTTCCAGATTGGTCCCATTTTTATCAAAATCCAGTTCTGATGATGGGATCCATGAGGAATCGAGGGAACTCCTCAAATATTATAGCCATACATATAGCGATTATGGTATTTTCATCAACAAATCAAGCGTTTGCATTCAGAAAGTATCATCTGGTGAAGTGGAACTCATGAAGAAGACCACAGATGGCCACGGAAACTCCTCAACGATGAAAAGTATTTCACGGATAGCGATAAGATTAAAATAGTTAAGCGACTATGACGAAGCTTTAAATAAATGGCTCTGATGAAAATGGTACCATCGAACCGATCTGATAAAGAAGCCGGAAGGTAGGCATCGGAACTCAGTAATAAAACAATGTATCCTAGCCGTGTTTTGGCTTATTGGAATTGTCATGAGGTGCACTCTGGCTTTAAATGATTTAATGGTAATTATATGCCGCTTCAAATTGCGCTACCTACTTGAGTTGTATGTTATGTGTGGCCTTGATTGTCAGAAGGCAGATTTCATAGCCTCGTTATATCTCCGTCAACTAAAACTACGCCTACCAAACTTCTGCCACGACTTAGCGCGACGTATTTGCCTTTTTGCAAAGTTTTTATTTGAAATGGTATACTCCTGAGATAGTGGCATAAAAATATCTTCAAGTTCTTATGAGTGGCTTTTGAGTTAGCTTCAATAATTTAATACGTATTTTTCCCATTTAAGGCTCTTACAGACAGAGGCGATATCGTGTCGCGACGTGCCGGGACGTGTCGCGTAGCGGTGTTGCGATGCGATAATATCGGAATATCGCTCGCGATATCGCCTCTGTCTGTAAGAGCCTTTAGTTTATGCGGATGATGCTCTAATTTATTTTGCAGAGTGGTATTCAGATTTGTGTGGGGTAAGTAGGCACCATTAAAAAGTGAAAAATAAAAACTTTTTACAAAAAAAAAAACAACCGACTCCCAAAAAAACACTACAAAATGAAAAATAACTTTAATTTCGGAAGTCGGTGGCAAAAAAAAAAGAAATTAAATAAAAAACCAAAGACACCGACTTCCGAAATTAAAGTTATTTTTCATTTTGTAGTGTTTTTTTGGGAGTCGGTTGTTTTTTTTTTTTGATGTTAATGTAGCCAGTAACACTCGCGCCAGCAACACAAATCTAAAGACGTATGATTTATCCAAATCCGCTTATTCGTCTAAGAGTTACGAGGGAACAAAGAAACGGGCATACATACATACAGGTCAAACACATAACCCTCCTTTTGGGCTTCGCCGCAGTCGGGTAAAAAGCAGTGTAATAGATAATTTTGTATCAATTTAGATGACATGTAAAAGTAACAGTGTTAACGACTTTCGTTGCTGACCGTACCTAATGGAAACTCTATAATAAAAAAGTACCTACCAATTTCTTATATTCTTCTTGAAGGTCAACTATTCCTGTTATGCATAATAATGTAGATTCGTATTGTGTTGCTTATTTCTAGCACTTCTATGCAACATGTCACTGAGATAATTCCCAATACTTCTAAATTGAAGGCCACATCTAGTAAGTAGGTACAAAGATCAGCAATTCTGCTGATGCGCTTAATTTTGATTTGATGTTTTCTCTTAAGATATTACATTTTTCCGAAATATTATTTCTTTTCTGGGTAGTGCATAATGCGTACAATTCTTTAGTGTAAGCTATGTCCGGGTACGCTCAATAACTCGCGAGCCAGGTAAGTAGGTAGCGTGTCCAGGAAGCTAACTCTCTGGCCGCGCCAACTTCACAAGCCTATAATTTCTAAAGTAATTAAATTTTCGAATCTCTTTATAGCGTACGGAAAAGAACAATTTCCGTACAATTCTTTAGTGTATACTACGTCCAGGTACGCCCTAAAAATCTTGATGGCGCGGCCAGGGAGAATACTCCCTGGCCGCGCCACCAAAACTTCATTATATTTCATTATTCTTTGAGGTACAATTTTTTTCATTACTCATTCCGTATAGTACATAAACGGTACAATTTATCTACAAACACGTTATTTTGATTTTCCACTGTGGCGCGGCCAGGGAGTACCACACTTTGACAGGACGTTGTTTGGGCGGCGGTAAACATTAGTGAAATTGTCACAGAAAAACAAGATGGCGTCGTTAGTTTCGATTTTGCCCACGCGCCAAAAGAAGCTTGTAGCGTTGTAACTCTGTCTCGTATGTTACCGAAATGACTGACTTTATCGTCTAATTTCCAGTGGCAATCGATCTGATAGTCCAGCACATATCGGACTACCTGAAGCGGAGCCCTGTGGACAAGAACATCGCGCTGGAGCTCGGCCTGTCGTCATCGTCGACGCCCGGCAGTCCGCAGCGGGCAGGGAAAGGGGGCCGGCCGCATTAGACTTGTAAGGTAAGTAGGCTTAATTACGTTTTCTTCAGCTTGACAGTTAAGAGTATGTATGCTATTTATTGACGGTTATTTTGGTATTTACTAACTGTCAAAAAATAGCATACCTACTTATAAATACCAACGATCTAAGAATTTGACAGAGGAAATTGTCCTTTGATTTAAATTTATTAAAATAATCACGAAACACCTTTAGAACCTCTTGAGTCCCATATGATGACATGAGAGAGGGCTAGCCTATTACCATGTAGTAAATAAAAATCCATTTATTTAACCTCGTTCTAAACAGCGAGTTGTACAGTTAGTAAAACCGAACATAGCAGTAAGAAACAAAGAAGACTAGATTAGCCGTGTGAGTTTAAATCAAGCCTAAGAAATATGCAGTCAAACCAATATTACAAATCGACTGACGAGAACCAGTGTTTACTGTAATAATTGTGTGCCAGACTCGTGATTAGTGACCGATGGATCCATATAATAGAACTTACTTACATAACAGTTTTGTGTATTTCAGGATAGATATTGGAGCGACAGCAATAATGGGAGACGTTGGAGGCATATGGCCAGCATCGCAACTGCACTGACTTGTCTGGCATATGGCAGTATCACGACAACACGCGTAGGCTTCTCAATACGGCGGGAAATGGGATGTTACCTTTCTATCCAAAAATTATATTTAACTCTAACTCCAGTGCATAAATGACCTATGTCAGCGTCTTTTGGATGTACAACGTCGGATTCGCAGACTTGGAAAAGGTATTATGTGCTGAGAGCATTTGAATGTTTCGACCAATAGTGCTGGCATTGCTTGGAGCTGTGCTCACTCCCTAAGGGATAACGGTCGTATAGGTACACTTGTACTAAACATGTTTGGAAAGTAGATAAGCTTAAAATAGATATTTATACTAAATTGAATGGGCTCGTGAGTAGACCGGACCTATCGTGGTGTGCCTTGCTGAAAAAGGACATTATTGACATAAATTATTATAAACACGTAGGTATAGTCCTTTTCTCAAAATCTCAATTCCTTAGCAACTTTCGAAGTTTCGTCAATTCTCTTCGCAACTAGTAACAGCGTTTTAAGCACAAACTATTTTTTTATAGAATCGTGTTCCGCCTTTCAGAGTAAAGTTTCCCGCCATTTTACAGCTGCGCCATGTTGAAAAAAAAAACAATTGCACTTTAATATAGATAACGTAAGTAAATAATTTTCTAAACGAAATTTAAAAAAGATTAATCTCATATGAGAGCTACATATCTAGAGATAAAAATATAATATACAACTGCTCTAGTTAGCCACTAGTCAAGCAATTTGTTAACTAAAGATTATGCTCAATGGCATTAGTACTTATTCGGTCAGTTAAAAGTTTTGATGTGTTATTTTGTCATTCTATTGAATTGTTAAATAGATAAATTATTAAATTATGTACCTACCTAAGCTTTGATAAAGGATTGTTTGAATAAAAATGTTTTCGAAAAACCTGATGCAAGGGTGTTTACCAAAATTTTTGGGAAGTAGAAAAAGGTTTGCTTGCCATAAGGCCTTCGTCAGTAAATTGTTATTTTTAAATGATAAGCCAATAAATAAGTGACTAGGGCCTTTAAAATGTAAGTTTGAGACCCTGTTTTACAGTGGCAAAATCTTCCAGATAATTATATAAAATGCCACGGAATTTATATGAAAATATCTGCCAGATATGTTTCCCGGGACTTATCTGGTATAACGGAACTTATCTCTTAAAACAGGCCATGGGTCTTCTTCCCCTTTGAACGTCCTTAAGAGGGCTGTCGCGTTTTATGACCTCTCTCGCTCACACGTGACAAAATTTCCAAGATTGTTAAATTAAAAGATGCTTTTTTTGAAAAATTCATCAATTAATATTATCTACTAGTCCGCTAAATGATTAAATTTAAAAGAAAGCATATTTTCATTTAACATTCTTGAAGGTCCCGTGTGAGCGAGAGAACTGATAAAACGCAACAGCCCTCTTAACAGTGTGTTACTAGTCAGATGTTAACGGATATTGTAAGGAACGAACGAGGCTGTTGATAAGTTTGATTGTCGTATTAAATCGCGATATTCGCTATTATGTTGTTGATTTTATTTATTGTAGTATGTAATTATAGATTAAGCTGTAGGTTGTAGGCTGAGGCTCTATTCCTCATTGTTTTGTATATACAGTACGCTGCACATTAGTGGTAACAGTAATAATAATATAAGCGTCATCTGGTTCTATTGAAAGTCCGTATTTATTTTACTTTTGATATAAGCACGCCTATGAAGTTCCTTATTTATTGACAGACAACCATAGCCGAAAACATGCAATACTTCATGGACGCATAAGTAAAATAAACGGTTGGAAAGATTATACGCTAGGCCAGCTCACGATCAAAGTGTTACTACCAACGTGCAGTCGACTGCACAAGAAAATATTCTCGCTTCCGGTAGATGACGTTATAGGCTCAACTGTTATTGAATAATAAGCCTTATTATCAGTGTCTTAAAGCACAAAATAATAAGAACCGCGCATCAAATATCTTCGCCGATGTTCGTACAACTTTCCACTTTATGCTACTGAAAATATAGCGTATTATTCTCTGCGTTGAGTCTTCGGTGACCAGACTGTTGTAAAGAGGTCTAGCCAATCTGATGGGCTTAGCCCTTTTAAGATAGTAGCCAATCCAATGTGCCTGCTGGCTTCTTTCGCTATCCCAGTCTGGTCGCGTAGTGTGTCGCGTACCTTACTTGTTCTTTATATAAGTGAGTTGCAGTGGAAGGACGATTATAATCGTTGCCATCTTGATAATAGAGTTGAAAATGTAAAAGGGCATAGCAAGACATGAAAAATAGTTTCATTTATACCTAGGGTGATTATATCTCTTACTAGTTGTAAGCAGCAGATTAGCGATATGAACACATCTTTTAAAATAATATAGACTTAATAATGCCTTTTCTATGTTGATTATTTTTAATTTAAAAATGCTGATTTGTTACTGATGTACTTAACTAATGCAAATTGAATTAAGATAATTTTCGTGGTTTTGTTTTGAGAGAGTCGCAGATTTATTAAGGACGCGCTAAGGTAGCCTACGAAACTCGAATCCTCTAAGTTAGAATTGGCCTCAACCGTCATGATAAAATATATTCATTTAATATGGCTATTTGAACTTAACAGTTGAATTGATAATTTTCGTGAATATAGGGTCTATCTATTTATAGACGAAACCTCTTAAGGGGTCATTGTACTCATTATTATTTTACAGGTTTGGTCCCATAGTAAAAGTTATTTATAATGATGAGTTCAAAGTTATACATTGCTTAAGGTCCAGTTTCCACTGTGTTTCGATAACAAATGTTCAAAGTGTCGGCTTGAGCTTGTTTATTATACTTAATGCAATATGGAGACGACAATAAATTAAACTTCGTACATCTAATGAAGTTTCCAGACTGCATACAAAAAAAAACAATCAAATAAATGCAATACTTTAGTCACTATAGATATTCTGCGCTCGCGATTTTAGCTGTACTGCGTTCGCGATATTAGCTATACTGCGTTCGCGATTTTTACTATACTGCGTTCGCGATTTTATCAATACTACGTTCGCGATTTAGTGTCAGTACAAATATGTAAACAAATATGTGTTTTTGAAAACAACTTAAATACCTACACATATAAAGTTCAGTTTGAGATACAGTTACAATTTGTTTTTTTTTTTTACTTTTTCAATAGTACTGGTTATTTTGAAATGAACTTAATTTATACTAGCACGAAGTAGATATTCGTTTAAGGATGGGGTGTCCTGGTACCCCCTAAGAGAGTTTGTGTATGAATAGATAGACCTTATATGAATCTGTATACATATTTGTTATTGCCGCGAATCATATTTTGATCAACATAGAACCTGATACTGACCTGCCTTTGTAAAATAGTAAGAAAATTTTAATTTCGCGGGCTACCCTGGCGCACTTTTTCACCTTAATTTTTAAACATTTTTACTCACTTTAATTAAGAATATTAAAAGACATCAAATGAAGAGATTCCGGAGATTCCTTCTATTTTTAAAAATCTGCAATCATGTCAAAATGCGCCTTGTTGTTTGTTCCTTATTTATTTGATTGAATTAGCTTTTCCCGTTTAAATTGTTTTAATTATATGACAAAACGCCTATTAATGATTGTACCAAAGAAAGTGTTTACACGTTATAGTTATGTGATTGTTTTTATATTTATTGCTATATAAATTGTATTATTAAAATATCATTACAAATAGACCAAATGTTAAACTGCTGGCAAGACGTGATTATCATGGTAATATCTAGTAAAGTTGTGGGGGATCTTCTTGTTTTCAGAAGTGGTTATAATTTACTCCTTAGTGATAAGTTTATATGTGATTATGTCCTGTACCTTTAGTTGTTACAGCAATAATTCTAACTTGCCTTATTAATTATATTCCTATTAATAATAATTTTAACGTTTCACAAGAAGAAATTACAAGAAACCCCCATTAATATCTTTGAACGTGGTATATCTATTAAAAACTACTCCATGTGGTATAATAATAATATGATTTTCACCAGCAATTGTGACTTTGGAGCCCTACTTATTTTTCTCTAGAAAAAAACGAACTCCATTTTGGAAAAACTACAAAGCTTTAAGTGCTATATTACTGAGAAAGAGGTCCTGGGTTCGATTCCCATGTCGAGCAAAATGTTATTGGGTTTTTCCATCAGAAATTTCTCAGTAGCAGCCCGGAGTCTGAGAGGAGGAGGAGGGGAGGGGGAGGAGGAGGAGGGGAGGCGGAGGGGTAGGCTCGCCTCCTATTGCATGGGATTCAAACATAACTGTCGAAATGTAGGTGTACTATAGGTACACCTCTGCCCAACCCTTCGGGGAATGGAATGGGGGAGATGTGATGTTATGTTAAGTTATACGATCAATCTGACTAGCTTTTTCCCAACTGTGTTGGGGTCGGATTCCAGTCTAACCGGATGCAGCTGAATACCAGTA
Source organism: Cosmia trapezina (assembly GCA_905163495.3). Lineage (NCBI taxonomy): Eukaryota > Metazoa > Arthropoda > Insecta > Lepidoptera > Noctuidae > Cosmia > Cosmia trapezina. The sequence goes on from LR991022.1 coordinate 28,884,188, forward strand.
TTTTACATGGAGCGACTGCCTATCTGACCTCCACAACTCAGTAACTGGGTAATATGACACCTCTTGGTAAGACTGGTTGTCAGACAGACGCGCTTCTGACGACACGTAACGACTGTAAAAGATCCATGAATGGTAGCCGGGACCGACGGCTTAACGTGCTTTCCGAGGCACGGAGGAGTCTCCTCGGTATGTAAAGATGGTCACCCGTCCACGGACCAATCCCGGCAAGCGAAGCTTAACGTGAGGGTTCGACCCGTGCGCCACGAGCTCCTCTGTTATGTTAAGATGAAGCTTCAAAATTGTTCAGTCCATCGTTTTCTAATTCCTTGCCAGCAGTTGCCCATAAATTAGCTTCAACCTTCTCACACTAGGTTTTACTGTACATACCTAAGCATATATTCCGTACTACATTCTAACGTTTTGTATTCCGACGCAATAGTTGATTACACACAAACATGTACAAAATATATTATTTTTTAAATAAAAGCCATATTCGTTTTATTTGTGTTTCTTTCTACACACTTGATAGTCCAATATCCTAGGGCTGCCAGACCTCCGCAGGAGACGCCCTGGGCGTCGGGAATTGATAGCCGATTCCCGGCTACCGTAGGCGCGGGCTTGCGGACGGCTAGCAATGGAAAGGACCAGGGTGTCTACTCCCTAAGCGTCCGTAGTTTCGGCCTTCGTTACGGGCGTTTCCTACTCCGTATCACCTACGGATGGATGATTGGTTCGGGGACCGAACGAAGTATGAATGACAACATGATTTGACAGCTGTCCCTACTCCCGATGTTTTAGCCCGTCCGAAAAATTTACTTTTACACTCGTTTTGTACATAATGATTACCTACGTGAGTCACACTGAAAGTTTTTAGAAAATAAAAAAAACCGGTCAAGAGCGAGTCGTACTCGCGCACCGAGGGTTCCGTTCCGATTTCTGAAAAAGTGTGCTATTTAGAGACATCGTTTTATTTTTCCTGTAATCTTTATATAAACTTCTATCACATAGAATATTTTCAGATTTTTCTCTTTGCAAACTTCGGAGATAAGGGGGCCGCAACGGTATTTTTTTTTACATTTTCCATCAAAAGTCGAAAACTATGGGGCCTAAAAAAATAAAAAAAAATGTTTGAGACTGTGCAAACAGCGTTCTTTCATATGATACCCCACATGCCATAGTAGCTCCACTTTGAATTTTTAAGACCCCCTTTCGGTCCCTGTTGCAAAAAAAATATAAATAGTAATAGTAATAGTAATAGTTCTTTATTTCTCCTCACAATGACAAACTTATTCCAGGTTTCACATATTATTTGTTTTTATTAGCATTGTGAGGAGCTGGTGTCTGAAGTAGGCATAAAAACCTGTATTACAAATCACCAGGTCCCCACCCCACGGAAGAACAGGAAGTATTATTTACCAAAAGAATATGTTATTACAGTCTAACGTTATGTATGGAGGAGATTATGACTAAAAACTTAAATTATTATAATAATGGGGGTAGAAGTTAAAAAGAAACTATAAACAAAAAGTTAATCAAGGCGCCTGAGTCTTTGTGTATGTGTGTGTCTATGAGAGTGTTTAATGTTAGTGTGTAGTGTTTAGTATCAGGTGTAGTGCATACTCCGAAGGAGTAATAGTGTTCTGTGGTGTAGTGTGACGATGTATACGTACGTGAGGGGTGTTTGGTGCAAGTTATAAACTTATATCGTACTAATTTAATTTGAATGAAGTAGACTTTCTGTAAAATTATAATCCAAATTTTTCAACCAGCCTGAAACCAAAGTCTTACATTTGGTTTTTGGCAAGGGATATATCGTTAAGGCCCGATTTACCTTATTGTATAAATTTGCACCCTGGTAGCAGAAAAACCGATGTGCAAACTTAGTCTTGAATGACGATGAAGAACAGACTGCATGTTTGCGACAAATGTTTTTATTTCTTTCTTATTTGCAAAATAGTTGGGTAAATGTCATCTAAAACTGCTCCAAATTTCAAGTTGATAGCATTAGTAGTTCTCGAGATATCCAGCTGTGACAGACAGACAGACATAGTCACACCATAGGGTTCCTTTTTTACCATTTTGGTACGGAACCCTATAAACGGAATGATGTAGAAGTCTGTTAATATTTTTAATACTTTTCGAAGTAGTCTCCGTTTCTTTCTAAGTACCGTGCACCGTTGCATGTGATGGAACCATTGACTGGAGCAGTGGCCCCACTCTCCTTTAGGGATTTCTTCCACGGCATCTTTAGGGTTCATAAAACGAATTCCTGTAAGTTTATCTTTTAGTTTTTTGGAAATAAATAAAAGTCCCAAGGTGCCAGGTCAGGACTGTAAGGAGGATGACTCACTAACTATCGAATATTTGTCTATTACAAATATTCGATGTGTGGCTGACACTGGCTTGGCCACCATCAGGGATTTTACTTTTGATAACACAAAGATTTAGTCGTTAATTAGTCGAAATTTGTCGCCAAATATCAGAATTTGTCGGTCACTGGTTCAAAAGTTATAAGGGGTCATTGGTGGCCGATCTGGAGAGTCTCCCCAGGTTGGCCACCTTTATATCTCAAAAACTAGGGCACCTAGCGAACATCTGTTTTCTCCCAGATTTAGTCGCTAATTAGTCGAAATTAGTCGCCAAGTCACAGATTTAGTCGGGTCTTAGTTTAGAAGATATAATGAGTTCAATTTTTAAGTATAGTTCAAGAGCTAGATTGAAGAGTTTACGATAAAATCTTTGATCTAGCTCTTTACTTTAAAATTGAACTCATTATATCTTCTAAACTAAAACCCGACTAAATCTGTGACTTGGCGACTAATTTCGACTAATTAGCGACTAAATCTTTGAGAAAACAGATCTTCGCTAGGTGCCCTAGTTTTTGAGATATAAAGGTGGCCAAGCTGGGGAGACTCTCTCCAGATCGGCCACCAATGACCCCTTATAACTTTTGAACCAGTGACCGACAAATTCTGATATTTGGCGACAAATTTCGACTAAATCTTTGTGTTATCAAAAGTAAAATCCCTGATGGTGGCCAAGCCAGTGTCAGCCACACATATTCGATAGTCCGTGTAGCGGAGTGAGCTGTAGCGTTGTCGTAATGCAGGAGGACCCTGCTTCTTGGACGCTGCTGTCTAAAATTAATTGATGTTGTTTCTTATTGCATCAATATCAAAGCTGTCTAAATTCGACACTGTTCTTTTGTGGGTGCGTTTTTTTCCTGTAGTGCTCCACATCCCTTCATTCAAAAATCCTTCCATTTTAATATTCACTAACCTTTGTGAAACAAAGTTTATGTAGCCAAACAGTTTGATGACATGAAATAACACAACTTTGTGAAATGGAACAAACACATAAAAAACATTCTAAACCAATGCAGTTACATAACAGTGAAGATATTTCTTCTAAGAACTTAGTCTGAGTTTCTATTAAAGATTTTTTTTCCAAATTCCTTAACGTTTCAAAAATGTTTTTAATTTCGAAGTCATTGAATATCTTCCAGATTATCTAGAAACGTAAGAAAAGGTATCATCGTATCGTAAATATATCAAATCAGCCAACAAGGATCAAGATTAAAGTCATACTACAATACATACTGGACAATTGCAATCACGGACTTTGACAGCTTTATAATGTTGCCATATTTAAAACTTACAAAAAAACTCCAGGTCACGCTTTCGTTTGCCGGACTCTATAGGCTATTTAAGTTGGCATAAATAAAAACAAAATTAGTTTTTGAGATATGAACAAAAACCTGAAAGTGGCATCTAAACCCCGCTCCCATCCCCTGCACAACCCCCACCCCCAACAATCGATAATTTTTTGTATGTTAATCAGTACACCTCAAGTACCAATTTTCAAAACTACATATTATTCGGTCTATTTTTATTACTTTTATCAGGCTATTGGAATTAAGTTGTCATTAATAAAACACAAAAAATAAAATTTGATCCATATAATACACAATAAAATAATAATTATTGCAATAATATAATAGAAAACAAGTTAATCGTTGTTTATTATATAGATTTATTTAAATAATAGTCTCGCCTTAATTAACGCGGTTGCACGTAGGGTGGCGCGCGGACTAGAGGGCGCCAGTGTCGCTTGCGCAGTGACATCGAATTTAAGGAAAAAAATAAACAATAATGCTTGCACGGGAAGAATTTTAAAATTAGAGTAGAAAATAGTAGAATTACAGTTTTTAGAAATAAATCGATTTTCAAAGATAAGGTTTAAGGCATTTCGTATTGGGCTGTACTTCTACAGGTGTTTGAGTACAAGATTGAAGTGAGTATGAAAATACTTGATAAGTCAATGTCACTGATCAACCGTGTACTTGGCGCCCAGCGTGGGACACGCGGTGCTAATCACAAACGTTGCTTCAAATAGCCTTTAAACGGATAGTTCATGTAATTTCAAGCCATTACTATTGTACCTAAAAATATTTCACGCCAAATAGATGCTTGTGTACAGTCAGTAACAAAAGTCGGTTAACACTTGCAGTTTTTTAATCTTAATTATTCAACGAAATATTTAATTGAAATCGGAACAGAAGTACTTACAATTTTAGGAACATTAACTCTTAACAGTTAAACGAAAAAAAAAAGAATTTTATCGAATCATTTTGTGTTAATTTAGATGATGTCAAATAGTAGCAGTGTTAACCGACTTCTGTTGCTGGTCGTATATGCACATTACAATTAAATAAGGCTCATATTTGTAAATATCAAATTAACGTCATAAAATAAAGAGTAAATTGTAAAAAAACATTTGAACAAAAACTATCCAACGCACATCACGTTTGCTTATAGTACATTATTGTACGAATCGATGTTCAGCCAACTAAACTGACTTAAACTATAGTTGATTACACGAAGCTTTCCAAAAATCTAACCGTCTAGTTCAGTTGACTGAATCGACACATAAGTCAACTATTCGACTTAAGTCAAGATAGTCGATTTAGTCGACACCCGAAGCGAACAAAAAATATATCCGATTTTAATCTATACATTTGGTCAAAATATTTAAAAAAAGAAATGTACAATTAAATACTACAATTACTATAATATATAAGCTGTAAACACTGTGACGCTCTATTTATTACAAATCAAAGTACAACTTAATTCATTAAGGCGCGTTCACTGGTCAGATCCGGGTTTAATAAAAAACATCGGTAACACAAAATATTGTTAATTTCCTCATAAGTATAGACAAAGTTTTAAATAACGTGAAAGAAAAACAGAGATGTGAAAACAAGCAAGACAAACCATTGAAAGTAGTTAGTATTTAACCATTATTTTGTACTTACATCGGAAACTATTATACAACAGGACACTTTGTTCAAAAACATTACTTCTAAAAAAGTTTACATACAATCACAATTATTACCTCCGTACACGGCTACACATCAAGCTATACATTTCCAGTATAAGCTGACTTCTCATCGTACGGAAATCCTATACAATGCGAGATCAGCTTATACTGGAAGTTATAGCTTATGTGTACAAAGACAATTTTTCCTAGACTTTGTCCGCATCTAACCAGTGACCGAACTCATCTATGTATATTACAAATAAAAACTTGCGCTTTCTGTATTGCATTATCTGTCACTTACAATAAAATATACACGATATTTACAATTATAGAAATCGTTATCTATTACTATTGATTGTCGAATAGGAATTCAACCCCCAACTGTACAATGCATTCTTTAGGTTATGTACTGTTGCGCTTTAGACATGTCGCTTTCCATACGGTGTCATACTTAGAGAAAAGCTCTGGGGGCTTACTATGAGCTCTTATAGCAGGGCAGAAGTTGAATGGTTCCAGTGAGAGAGACAGACGGAGCTATATACGACCTATAGCACCATCCTTTTTCCTCAACGTATCCATGATGGATCCATATCTTTTTTCACGTCATAGTACGGCCCCTGACTTATAAACCTCAATAGGGGCAACACCAGCAACATGACAGTTTTGACATTTAATTTTTTTAAATATCAGTAGTAGAGTAGATGCTTTGGCAATTGTTACAATGAATTCAATTTCGCTCGAAAATCGTAATATAATAATTAAAATCCACTATGAGAATGGTGATTCTGTTAAGGCGAAAGCGCCAGGGTAGCCCGCGAAATTCAAAATTTCTTACGTTTTTTGCAATTTGTAGGTCAATGTGAGCTTGTATGTTGAATAAAATATGATTCGCGGCCGTAGCTAATATGGCTTTACAGAATTATAATCATTAGAATCAGCAATACAACTCCATAATTTAGCATTTATCTCAAACCTCATGATTTCATGAAATCGCTAGATTTGAGGTAAATGCTAACTTATGGAGTTGTATTGCTGATTCTAATGATTATAATTCTGTAAAGCCATATTAGCTACGGCCGCGAATCATATTTTAATCAACATACAAGCTCACACTGACCTACAAATTGCAAAAAAACGTAAAAAATTTTGAATTTCGCGGGCTACCCTGGCGCATCAACCTTAAAGTCTACGCAAAAACAAAACAAGGCGCATAATTTCACGAAATTCAGCTATTCAGCGGGCTGTCCCGATCGTGTGATTTAACACCACTGGATTATTGTTTGTGTGGCTATGTTAAAGACAGAGATATACGAAGCTACTCGATTCGATTGCAGCCCTAAGACTCGAAATCCGTGATACGATTAACGAAATAGACCCGCCATTTTGCCAAAAAGTGATTGACAACATGTTTGCAATCAATCTGCCTAACCTTTTCCCAATTATGTTGGGGTCGGCTTCCAGTCTAACCGGATGCAGCTGAATACCAGCATTTTATATGGAGCCACTGCCTATCTGACCTCCACAAGCCAATTACCTACTGAGTAATACGATACCCCTTGGTAAGACTGGTTGTCAGACTTTCGGGCTTCTGACGACCCGTAACGACTGTCACTATCAAGCCTTTGGTCCCAACGGCTTAACGTGCTTTCCGAGGCATGGAGGAGTCTCGGTTATGTAAAGATGGTCACCCATCCACGGACCAACCCCGGCAAGCGTAGTTTAACCTGATGGATCGACCCGTACGGCCGTTATTACGTAGCCACGAGCTCCTTCGGATTTGTTTGTTAGCAATGAGCTGACGGACGAGTTTGCAATAAGCTGATTTATTTTGATTTGAATTTTTGTCCAAAAGCACAACAGTACATTATCCTGCCAAAACTCAATTTCCTAATCAATACGTAAAGTTCATATTGTCAAAGCTACACTGCTCGGAATCGTTAAAAATATGAAGTCTTACTTTATTGGTGCACATTTTAAATGAGAAAGTTACTATATTTTGTATGAAAATAAAGAAAATCTTTGCCCTAACATTATATTTATTGCTTATGTTTTCACGGTATATTGCTGTCATGAAAAAACGAATAATAAACTTAAAACTTATAAATTAAATTATTGTGCACTAATAAAGCAACACCTTTATATAGCCCACAAACTTTAATTTAAATATGTATACATGGTGTTTATGATCTGTGATTCACAAATGGTGTTCTCAATTTTAAAAAATAATCAATTTTTCTTATGATATATGGGAACTTTTAAGTATCGGAAGAAAATTTTGTATTTAATTTTTTATAGGCGTACTCTTTTGACCCAAGACACTTTGATTTCGGGTGAAAATTATCTAACAGTCTTGAAACATTGAACATTGTACGCCTAATAAGCCCGTTTGATTACCCGACTACGATGAAGCCAAAATGAGTGCAATGTCACACAAATGTCACTAAATTATCGAACCTTTCAAACGATGTGCAATGAAGTCCTTAGGTTCTAGTGTAAATAAAAACTAGTATGGCTCATTCCCATCATAAACTAACGACTTAACTTTAATTAAAAACCTTTTCCTGATTGGTCGGTGAATAATCGATAAAGGTGAGTATAGACTAGAGCATTTACTTGTAATAAAACATCGAGCTGCTGTAAAGGCCCCCCCTCATCAGAGCATTACATTACAATACTGCCTCACTGACTATGTTACAAATAGGGATGATGACTAAAAATTTATTTTTTGTCCGTCATAGAGATTATTAAAAAATATTGGACAAGTTTTTTTCTTTTTTTACGTAATCAAAAAATTACGGCGATACATTGAGTTAAAATATGGCATGACGTCACGCGTAGCTAGGTTTTATACGTACAAGTGACGTAGCGAGCCCCCACTCCCCAACTTTAATGCGTGATAGCTAAGTATTTTATGCAAAAAATACGTGTCTAATATTTTTTTATTATCTGACTGAAGGACTAAATAGAATTTCTTTTTTTTCACCCAGGCATCATCCCTATTGTATCATTACAGTTTGCGCACTGTAATGTTCGGTTCTCCTCACTCATTGATACTAACGCTCTCATCTGAACTGTTACATTACAGGCGAATGTTTCCGTCGAAGGAGCGCCTTAATGCCTCATGTACTATCGGAGAAACGAACATCTATACATCGTAAGGACAATTCATGCTTGCAGCGCTCGGCTGCTATAGTAATGCTTGCTAGCAAATGTGGTCATCGTGAGCACGGGATTTTATTTTCAAATTGGTCAGATGTAAGTTTTCTCGATAGTACCTATTTTTTTCGCTTTAATGCCACTCATGTACTATCGGAGAAAAGAACATCTATGCACCGTACCGTAAGGACTATTCTTGCTTGCAGCGCTCGGCCGCTATAGTAACGCTTGCTAACAGATGTGGTAATCGTGTGCACGCGATTTTGTTTTACAAATTGCTCAGATGTAAGTTTTCTCGATAGTACCTATTCTTTTCATTGGGCGAGGTAAAAACCAAATCAAACCGACCAATAATAAGGCAGCAGTCTCAATGGCACCGTAGTCAGGTCATTCGCGATCACAGAATCAACTAGTATATCCCAAAATATATCACTATGACGTCACAACTCCGTACTAAATGTTCCTTTATAACTACTAAACGCGTTTTGTTCCAAAATATTCATTTAACGTGTACCTATGAACATGTGCTACGTTACTATTATCACGCGATAAGCCTTCGAACACCGCGTTGTTTAATACTTCACGGCCGTTGACTATATACATAAAGGTATATCCCATGCACGCGACTGACCCAGAATCACGACCAAGACTGACGTTTAATATGCTGTATTTATTACACTAATAGCTTCTGCCCGCGACTTCGTCCGCGTGAAATTTCGGCATTGCATCGCTCGTCCGCGCTATTACTTCGTTTTCGCTTAGCATTCGATCTGACTTTTTTCTATTTAAGCGGCTCCTAAGGGCCGTAGCGTGATGTTAAATAGCCTATAACCTTCCTCAAAAATTGGGCCATCAAATGCAAACATACATTTTTTTTAATCCGGCTGGTAGTTCCAGAGATTAGCGCGTTCAAACAAACTTTTCAGGTTTATTATTGGTATAGATAAAGACAGATTTAACGTTAAAAAGTAGTCAGGGTCAGGGTTTAATCCTGTATTCACGGTTTTTTATGACTTATTTTTGTTGATATCAGTCAGAAACTAGGTCATAAGTTTTTGAACACAATCGTTTAGTAGGCAGACAAGTACACCAAAACTAATGAATATTTGAAAAGCTGAAAATGTATTATTTTAATCTACCTACTATGTTATCTGGGAGTAAAAGACAGCGATTTCGAGTCCTCAGTCGATTATTTCAGTCGCGTGCACCAGAACCGTACCTAACGCAGTAATAAAATACAAAGCGATCGTGCCGTCTTTCTCTAATGTTTATGTTTATCGATATAATTATATAGCGTAGTACGTTGAACAACAATGGTTGCGAGGACAACGTGGCATCAATAACTTACTTTTTATATTGACTGCATTTCTTACCAAATTATGTTTTTATTACTAACGAAGTTTTCTACTTGGTTACAGCATTATGAGCAGAGATTTGATAATCGGTTGCATATTTACCTAAAGTTAATTTTTGGCTTAAGAAACTATGGAAGGTCTTCTTATTTTTTTTTCTTAATATACAAGGTGTAACATAAATAACGCACAACTTCTCAAGGGGTCATTGTACTGATCATTATGAACAACTTTTACTATGGGACCAAACCTGAAATTGCAAAAAAAACAGCTGACCAGTACATTTATCTACACCAAACTCCTCAAAATGTATGTTTTTTTTTCGCGATTTCAGATTTGGTTTCATAGTAAAAGTTGTTCATAATGGTGAGTACTATGACCCCTTAAGAGGTTATTTATGTTACACCTTGTATATCCCGGTATTCCATAAATTCCGGGACTGCACCCCTAATCGGATACATGGTAAGGAAACGACTTCTTAAATACTTATCCTCATACCGGGATCACATAACTATTTGTATGCTTGTTTACTTGAAATTCATTTTTAACATTACTTATCCTGACGTTTGCTACCTACCTACTTTACAACATTAGCTAGCATTCTATTCTATAGTCAAAAAGTACTAAATTTATCAATCCCGGAATCGCGTGATTTTTACGATCGATACGATAGTGCATTCCATATTAGCCAACACCTCAACTTTAGGTATACATGCTTCCGAATATCCGATCTATTATGAGGTTCAGGCACATTATTTAACTGTGGTAATCGTGGCAGGTTCTCTGATGTCATGGTAAATGACCATATAATAGTTATTTATGCAACTGACGTATAATAAGGGGTATTAAAACATGAATGTGGGTTTATCACACGAGGCGAAGCCGAGTGTGATAATAGTATCACATGAGTGTTTTAATACCTAATTATGTACAGTTGCATACAAGACTTTATCTACATCCCTGTTATGAATCCTCTAAAAAAGGTTCTGAAACAGTTTTTTGCAATACTAATACTCGTATCGAACATGGCGGCCGGCGTCATAGTATACGACGTGAATTCGAATAAGTTCTTTTTTTAAATTACGGCGCTGTTGTAGTGAAACGCGCGTGCATTACAATGTTCTTTTTTTGAAAACAAGTTGCATTATGAAATTCAGTACAACATTAAAACACCCGTTTGGATGATATAATGGTTACTATGACACTGGCCTGGGCCAGCATGGGTGCAGATAAAATACCATAAATGTCATCCCATAGTTAAATAACTTTCCTGCACAAGGCTACAATGGCTTAGTTGCAGCACAGACGACAGACTATCTGTGACGCACTTTTTAGTCTGTGAAAATAGAACCTAAGCAATTATATGCAGTAACGCACACGACGCGCAAAAAGTCCGGCGCACAAATGTATGCATGTCATGCAGACATTTTGTGCGCCACAGACTCGATCGCACAAAAAATATGTCGTCTGCGTTGCACCTTATTGTTCAGACAATAAATAAAGAACTGGCTGTGTCTAAAATCGTCAATCTAAAGTACGATGAACTATGGAACCTTGTTACACTTCGATTAAATTGTCATACCTGAGTATGGATAAAAAAAAAAATTGTCCCAAGAATTTTCACTAAGCTTTCTGAAGCAGAACTAACTGGTCCAGGTTTTGGTGTAAGCAGTGTTGCAAGTGTTTAATGCCACGGAGTGAGGTGCAGGGCGCGCGCTAGTCCGCGGGGCGCGGCGGGGGCGCGCGGGGCGGGAGGGGGGACGCTGGCATGCTCCAACTTTCGCTGTTGCCCCATCTGTGGATAGTGGGAATTTTTGTAATAGTTTTAGCTTCTAGTTTAATATTTAAATTGACATTTTAGGGCTGACATTTCAATTATCAGATAATTTTAATCTGAGGAATTAAGGTGATTGCGCTGTGTAGGCCGCGAAACTCAATTTTTTTTGGGTTTTTTGCAATTTGCAGGTTCGTGTCAGGTTGTATCTTGATCAAAGCATAATACGCGGCAGTAAAACATATGTATTTATATAATATGAAAATCATCAATACATCTCTCTAAGTTAGATTTCGTGCAGATTCATCAAACGAACGAAATCTAACGAATCTGCACGAAATCTAACTTAGAGAGATGTATTGATGATTTTTATGGTTAAAATTATATAAATACATAATATGTTTTACTGCCGCGTATCATACTTTGATCAAGATACAACTTAACACGGACCTGCAAATTGCAAAAAACTCAAAAATAATTGAATTTCGCGAGTTACCACTTTAATAGGACGGTTTGACAGCTTTTGTATAAAAAATATTTATGTCAAAAAGTTCCGTTGTTCTTCAGTTAAAAAGGTTGAAAAAAAATCTGAATCAGTTCTGTTGTTTGAGAGCTACGATGCAACAGACAGACACACAGATACACACGTTAAACTTTTAAAAAATCAGCCTTTTTCTTCGTTCTTGATAGAATTGCCGAAAGTTCAGTTTTCGGCAATTCTATTATGGAGGATAGAATTGTAAGAAGTTTTCAGGATACAGATACATATTAATTTCATAATGAACGACCATATAAAAAAAAAAGTACGAGTGATGATACCAATCTCCCAGCACTTACTTGTCAAGATTAGGAAGCTGTTTTGTCTGGTTCGAGATGGCAGAATGCGCACGGCACTCCTTATCTTTCACTACAGTACACACTACATCCTACATACCATGCCCGGACAAGACAGAAAATATTTCAAAAGGAAAAAAAAAAATGGTAACCCCACCCCACCTTACAGCAGTTAGCAACAGTGTTGGCTGGTGAATGTTGCCATACTGTGCACTATCTTTTCACTACAGTTCTTACATGTCGTATACGGGGTTATTTTAAATTGGCTAGCTAACTCCGCCAACGGGATGGGTATTAATATCTAAACACGATAATAATAAGGAGATTTGATGTTTTTCTTTTTTTCGGGAGGTTAATGACCGCTGTAAGTTCTTGAAGTATTAAAAAGTGTTCAAAAAAAATCTTTATTTCAAAAAGTGACAGCTTTGTTACAGACATAACATCAATAATTTAGAGAATCAAATAATGAAAATAATTAATTTTATGTTTTATCATGTAAATAACCCTGTTTAACAAACCAGCACAATCTTTAACCAGTAAAAAAAATGAATGGTTTCGCTCACCTATGCTGCAGATGATGTTGGTGAGGGTTGTCTCTGCGCGCTGCAAGGTGATGCCACTTGACGTACCCGCTGAGCCGGCGCTTCACGAGCCCGGCGAGCGAGTGTAGCCAGCCTGCGACCGAGCACCATCGACACGCGACCAACGACCGCGATACTACACGCCGCTCTGCCCGCTCCGGTTATACCGACTCTTTGGTTGCGCTCTACTTTAAGTTCTTTACTCAAATTTTCAAACGATACTCAGCTTTAATTACTATTATTATAGACTATTAATTGTCTATTGTAGACCGATGCTCAAGTCTGAATCTCGGTCACAGATTAATACAGATGGGACACTCCGCAGTTTAGGTATGAAGCTACAAGTACACGGCGGGCCCAGTCCACGGGTCTAATTCAGTAGAAATGCCGCGCGCCGAATGTATAAGAGTTACGCGATAGAAAGAGAGGCAATGTGTAGGTAATAAGCGTTCTGCGAACTGAATTGCACTTTATTGTGTCGTAGCAAGATTCACTTTTTATTTAAATGATTTTGCGGAGTGTCCCGTCTGTGGCTCAAGTCTGAATCTCGGTAGAAATATACAGCGTCAAATTAAATTAGTTAGAGGAACTCAGCAGATGTGTTGGGTATCGATATCATTCTAAAAACGAAAAACAAAAAAAAATCTAAAAAAAGTAGTACTTAGTAGTTCACATTTTTTTTTTTTTTGTCTTTATAATGATATCGGTACCCATTAAATCTTCGGAGTTTGCTAGCTAATTTAATTTGACCCTGTAGAATGATAGCAGCCGTTTCATACCATGTGTATCAACATCTTGAACATCCCTCTAGCAAGAGTACGACTTAAAATTGAGTTGTCGTTTGAGAATTCGACAGTTTGATGTCAGTGTTTAGTGCAATTTTGCCAAGTATATAAAGATAATATTGTTCGAAACTGTCTGCTTCAGACGTTAGCAACATTTCGAGTACACAGAATTTAACTACGATGAATAATACACAAATTGTTCAGCTCAATTTTGATCAGGGATCAGACCCGGTTTTGTCATACTCTTACCCGTGAAGAGACGTTTTAAGGCCTGCTAGCGTATGGGTTTAGTATACAGGATGTACCACAAAGGTGTGGACCACCAAACTGAACAACATTCTCCATTGGACCAACATCGTAATCGCGAAAAAAATATCAACTTATACGAACTCGACGCAAATGTATGGAACAGCTGATTATTTTTTCGCAATTACGATGTTGGTCCCATGGAGAAAGTTCAATTTGAAGGTACAGTTCAGCTGTACCACACCTTTCTGGTACACCCTGTATTGAAATGCGGACAACATACTAGTTCGTGATTTATTTTCTATTTACCATATCACACTGATTTTACGGTTGATTTTCATACCTAAAATATTGCTTACTTCCTAGTCAGACAGTGGTGTATGAATCAAAGAGTCGGTAATCAATGCCTGCTAATGTTACTGACAGCGAAGCTACCATGATAATGAGAGATGAAGAACAGCTGTCTCGCTCACACCTCGCCAGTAAAAGCCACGTTATTTACTACACAAGTGGATAGCTTACAAGTATGGCTGATAATATTGTGCATTGTGCAAATGTGAAATATGTTATGATCAAAAAATTCTTTGACTACCAATTTGAAAACCAATTTCTTGTTATTCTCTCTTCTGGTTTTAGTAAATTCCAAGTTAGGAATTGCTGTAACTGTTTGCTGCTTCGGATAATTTAAGGCGAAAACGCCAGGGTAACCCGCAAAATTCAAAATTTCTTACGTTTTTTGCAATTTTGAAGTCAGTTCGCGGCAATATCAAATATTTATTTATAGAATTATAATCTACCTATATAAATAAAAAGAGAAGTCCTGACTGACTGATTGACTGACTCATCAACGCCCAGCCCAAACCCTTGCATCTAGAAAGCTGAAATTTTGCACAGAGGTTCCCTTTATAATGTAGACAAGGAATAAGGAAGGAATTCCCGGTAGCAGGTTCCCTTGGTATATTTTCCGACATCCACGCGGGCGAAACCGCGGGCAAAAGCTAGTCATAAATAAAAATCATCAATACAACTCTCTAAATTCATATCACCCTATTGAATGACTATTTCATGAAATCATGAGATTTGAGGCAACTTATGAAGTTGTATTGCTGATTCTAATGATTATAATTCTGTAAAGCCATATTGCTTACGACCGCCAATCATATTTTAATCAACATACAACCTGACACTGAGTTGCAAATCGAAAAAAAACGTAAGAAAATTTGAATTCCACGGGCTACCTTAGCGCATCCCCTTTAATAACCGCATCGAACGTGGACCAATTCAGGCCGGTGGCTGTGCTTTCGACACCAGCTAAGGTACTAGAGGCTGCAGTACACAGGAGCATTCTCTCGCAGGTTAATGTACAGCTTTCAGATGAGCAACACGGTTTTAGACCCGCCAGAAGCACCACCAGTAACCTAATTAACTACATGAGTTACATTGTACCTGAAGTGGATGCTGAGGACAGGCAGATGTAGCTTTCTTTGACTACAAAAAAGCTTTCGACCTGGTGGATAATGACATACTGCTCACAAAAATGGCAGGTGTAGGGTTTACTCCCCAATTACTAACCTTTTTTGCCAGTTACATGCGTGACAGGCAGCAGTATGTAGAATATGCGGGGAGTAGGTCAGAAAATTATTTTACCAGGTCGGGAGTAAGTCAGGGCAGCAACCTCGGTCCGTTGGGATTCATATTAATGATAAATGACCTTCCCAAGGTTGTCAAGGATGCTCATTGCACTCTATTTGCAGATGATCTGAAATTGTATCTTGCGGTTAGGAACAGAGAAGATTGCCAAAAGTTACAACAAGATATAGATAGGGTGGTAGCTTGGAGTAAACATAATAGTTTACAATTTAACGTCTCGAAGTGCATGACTATGACTTTCAGCCGGGCACGCTCTCCAGTGACGTACCAATATCAAATTGATGGGGTACCAATAGTGAAAGTGTCAGAAGTCAGAGATCTAGGCGTCAACTTCTCCTCTAAACTAGAATTTCGAGAATACGTAACCAATATCTGTAAAAAAGCCTACAGAAATTTGGGATTCGTGCTTCGGGTAGCTAGGGGCTTTACTAATATCGAGGCAATTATGGCATTGTATAACTCTTTAGTGAGGAGCCAATTAGAGTTTAACGCAGTCATCTGGTCTCCACATGAAGCTAAATATAGTATCATGTTGGAGAGAGTGCAGAATAAATTTATTAGATATTTATATAAAAAGATTTACGGAGTATACCCATTTTACGCAAATAAGTATCCTACCTTATTCACTTTAGGTATGGTAGGGTACAATGAGTTAAAAGTTAGAAGGAATTTAGCACTAGTCTCATATATCTTTAAGGTACTGAGGGGAAAGATTCACAATCCAGGCGTGTTGCAGCAACTATGCATGTGTGTCCCGGACAGGTACGTGTGGCGGAGGCGGCGGCCGTGGCTGCTGGTGGTGCCGCGCGGCCGCACTAAGCTGGTGCATGAGGCACCGTTTACTCGCGCACTCCGTATCCTCAACCGTATAGCGGAAGACTTAGATTTATTTTGTTGTACTCTGGGTGGGTTCCTAGTGAGAGCTCTCTATGAAATAAGTTATGGTCCTATTGTAACATAGATAATTATTATGTATGTAGATTGTAGTAGCAAGAAGTACCTAGAAATGTATTAGTTTGTAACCAACCATGTAGCGGTAGTTTAAAAATAATAGTTGTCTACATTATCGCATTAGGTGTTAAACCTGTAAAGATAATTGTATGGTGGGAAATAAATAAATAAATAAATAAATAAATAAAGAGGTCTTTCTTAAATTATCCGAAGATCCGATTCTGTTTTCCCAGTTTCAGCAAGGAACACTAAAAATTTCTAGTACACAAAGCTATCTCAGAATGAGTAAAACCCCTGAATGTGTTCTTTTGAATATTTAGCATCGATTGTGGAATTTCGTTTTCAGTTTTAATAGCGTAACAAAGATATCCAAAACCCTTGCTTTTATTATTAAAAAAAAATCCTGTAAACCATCCACTCCAAAATACAACATCGTTTCAAAAATATCTCGACATAAAATACAAAACGCAAGTAAATACTTTAGCAACGCTTCCCAAAGCGATACGTACCCGCAGTATACAAGTGTAGCCCTTATTAGCTAGGTGTTAGGGTCGTGTTTAGTGTAGCGAGGCATGTGACAGAGCTACTATGGGCAGGCGATGTGTGGGACGCGGAAGGACAGCGGCAAAGCACAGACACATTGGAAGGAACTTTTCGAGGGAACCGTGAACTACAGTACTCGGGCTTTATTCACACATCGAGCTTTAGAGTGAGACAGTCACACAGGTATGAGTGACAGAGACAAGGCTCTACAAAATCGAAGTTTTTCTAAAACTTAGCCATATTTACGGTTGAGTACTGTTTGCTAGATAAACTAAAGCCAACGAGACGAGATAAATTTCATGCTTTGGGATTAGACACTTTAACTTAATTGCATATGGTTCAGTTTCCATTGTAACTATAATTATTTTATAACGCTTATCGATACAAACAAAGATTACTTGAGTTTAAGGTTGATGATTGTACAAGTTGCAAATGTATGTATTTATCTCGTATTATTGGCCTGAGTATTGCTTAAGTGCTTATCTGCTCTGCTGAATCGTATTGTTGCCTTTTAGAACAGCTGTGTAAATATAAGCACAGAAACTGCATAGATCAAGAATTAAATTACGGCAAAGGTCGTTATTTTGCGCAGTATGGCACCTAATTCTAAGTTGTACAATCAATAGAAAAGCTCCTCCAATGTGTTATAATAACATATTACATACATCAACATGTCGGTAAGAAACATTTGGGAGAACAAACAATTTTGAAAAGCTGCAATCTTAACACATACCAGACAATGTCGCAGACCTGCCAGGCTAAGGTACACAGCGCGACAAAATTTTGTCGCCGCATTATCTCGCGCCAAAACGATACATGACTACATAAAATAGTCAGTAATTCGACAAAACTTTGTCGCACGCGCATGTAGAACTAATTTGTGGAATCGTTTCAAGACGAATGTCGTGGACGTGTTAAGATTGCTAAACATTACAATGAGTGGGTTAGATAATAAAGTAGATAATTTGCGGCTAAAACTCAATAATATCGAGTTTCATTTGATGTAAACATTAATTTAGCACATTTAATCGACACACAATTTTGATATCGATTTTTGTAGATAGAGGTGTGACATCGATAACATTATTCATATTTTATTTTATCGATAACAGTTAAATACTTTATGCAGCTGTCACAAAGCCGATGATCGATTACGATAGGACATAAATATAATGTTGTGTTTATCCATCTGTCAGAGATCTATCTACAAAACTCGATGATAATTTCCAAAAGATTTTTCGGCAACAAGCCTCTCTTTGGCTGCCTTACTTCGGTTGTGCGAAAGCATATAACCGCAAAGCACAGAGGACGCGTCAAAAGCATATTTTCCATAACTTCATGGTTTTCCTCCGATATTTACATAATGGAAGGGTAGAAACAGACTGTATGAGAATGAGATGATTTGTGAAATCATTGCAACGCCAACTAAATGTTTAATTTTCAGAACCTCAAATTAAACAAGAAGTCGCAATTATTTAGGCCCGAAAGGAAAAAAGAGTAAGAATACATCTAGGTATCGATAAAATCGTTACAACTCTATTCATATTCTCGCTATACCAACTTGTTTCGAGTCCAAACGAACTTCAGCCAAATGAAAAGTGACCGTTTTTTCGGCTTCGTAAGGACTCAAATAGCAAAAAATACATTCCGGTTTTTAAGTAAAATAAAATGAACTTTCATTTATTAAACTTTTTTTATTAACATCATCGTCACAAAGTATTGCAATAATTTCACGCGTCTATACACACGATGCGTGCGGAGAGAGTGCGCGCGCGCGGAGCAGCGAACAACACGCGTTTAAACTCATAGTAGTCATAGGCTGGCTGTACTCCTTCGTTACAAATTGTCATTGTCAATCATAAGTAGTATTACCTAGCGTTTACACCCACATACAATAAAATTCTGTTGTTGTTTTCAAGAAATCTTGTAAAAGGCTTGTCAAAAATATGTAATGTACTACCCGTTTACTTTGAGAATGGCCCTACCTCGCGTCTCCCTTCCCTACCTCTACCACCCACTCAGTTCCTATAACAGCGTGTATCGAAACTGAGTGTGTGGTAGAGGTAGGGAAGAGAGACGTGAGGTAGGGCCATTCTCGAAGTGAACGGGTAATAATAATGTCACATTGTTTCAAACATGTTTGTTAAGGAAGTTGCAATGTAGTAAATAGCTCTCAAATATTTCGGTGTTTTGATTAATTTGTCAATACATAATTATTATTGCTGAATGAAACAAATAAAAAATATTAATTTTATTATTAATTGCAACAATAACACTTAGGTGTTGTTGCGATATTAATGATAACCCTCTGCTCACATTTTTGATAAGTTTGCTACAAGTTTCTGCAACTAGTGTTCACAACTTGTTTTAATGAAAACAATAGTGGACACAACATGAAGAATGCATGTTTTATAAATATAGAAAGTGTGGTGTAAACGCGGGGTAATAGCAAGTCTGCAAGCGATCTGAGGAGATTGAACCTTGTAACAGTAATTCTCATTAAATTTTTATTATAAAAAGTAGGTATGTTATCCCATTCTGATCTCTCACAGATTATACTATAGACAAAGAATTTTGACACACGATAAGTTAAGTCGCAAGAAAGGCTAACACATTTTATAGACATGTAATTACGCAAAAAAATCGTAAAATATCGTGTGTTAATTCAAAGGATCTAATTTATTTTCTAATACTTGATTTTGTTACTAAATTGCCTTGTGAAAAGTAAGATTCCTATAATTTTATCACTCACAAGTAAAATCTAGTAATGAAATCACTAAACTCTGTTTTAATAATACGTAAACTAGATAACTTTAAATAAATCCTACATTTATTCAACAAAGTAACTGAAAATAAAATCAATCAATAATAAAAACTTGCAATACGAGGTACGTACCCAGCATTTGCCTTTTGGAGTAAGTTAATTTTGGAATAGGTTTTATTTACATTTCCTTTTGGAAACTCTGATTTTTAATTTGCTAGACCAAAATAACAGCTGCGATCGACCTTTTTTGTAATTTAGACTTTTTGTCATGATAGGTTATGTTATTTTAGTATAGTAAATTAAAAATCAGAGTATAAATTTGTTTTCCCCTGTTTCACACAATGCAATGTCACAGCTTAAATGCTGGGTACGCCCGCATTGCTTTAAATTCATTCTTCAAGGTCTAAACCTAAAATTCGGGCCAAAAACTGGTTGAACGCGAAAAATTAACAGTCAGAAGTAGTGTAGCGCAATGTCGATGATTAATAGTATTTTTTTATTGTCCATTTTCTATACTTACGAAAAATACGGCAATTGCCCTTCAGTTTCTATATACCCTTATAAAGAAACTGAAGGTCAACTGCCGTATTTTTAAGAACGTTCGCATTCTTACGTCAATCTCAAATCTGCCTAGCCTTTTCCCAACTATTTTGGTGTTAACTTCCAGTCTAACTGGATGCAGCTGAATATTAGTATTTTACATGGAGCGACTGCCTATCTGACCTCCACAACCCCCTAACAGGTAAATACGATACCCCTTGGTAAGACTTTCGGGCTTCTGACGACCCGTAACGACTGTCAAAGATCCACGAATGACAGCCGGTACCAAAGGCTTAACGTACTTTCCGAATCACGGAGGGTTCTTGGTATGTAAATATGATCACCCATCCACGGACCAACCGCGGCAAGCGTAGCTTAACCTGATCGATCGACCCGTGCTGCTGTTATTACTTAAACCTCTACATTTTAATAATTGATTACCGATGAGATGAGATTGCGACTGGAATTTGAACGTTTTTTAAGTAATAAAAACATTAACATTAGTAATTTGCCTTTTGGTATCATTAAAACATGCCAAAACACGTATTGTCTACACCTGCACCAAGTTTTTGCCCCAAGTACTAACTACATTCCATGTTCTCCATCGGAGTGTTCGTAGGAACTTACCCTGGTCGTCGTGGTGATGCTTGTGCGGCGCGGGCGCAGGCGGCTCGCCTCGGTACCCGTTGCGCAGCTCAGCGCGGGTCAGGCTTTGACTGCGAC
This sequence comes from Cosmia trapezina, assembly GCA_905163495.3. Lineage (NCBI taxonomy): Eukaryota > Metazoa > Arthropoda > Insecta > Lepidoptera > Noctuidae > Cosmia > Cosmia trapezina. Next base: position 28,905,406 of record LR991022.1, read on the forward strand.
CTTCTGATAGCCTGGGAATGTTTTTGGTAAGTTAGGACGGGAATACACGTGTCTGTAACTTGCACAAAACTACGCAAGTAGCTTACATATAATGTGCCTTAACAACTTCTGATGGGCTAATATCACAATGGCATGCCAGCTGCATGCATAGTTTTGTACTACATGTGTATTTCCGCCCTTTCGCACGGACGTAATAATATCGCGGAGATTTTTTTTCGCGCACTGGATTTTCAACACTCCGTTTAGCGCCGAGAGTTGATGCGCTGGGATGCACTCTGTTGTTGTTAGGTTGGATTCTCAATGCTCGGCTCAACACCGAGAGTTGAAAATCCCGCCGCGATATTTTTAGGCCCGTGCGAACGTCGGCCTCCATGCAAGCTCTGAACGTCCCCTGTGCAGAGCTTGCATGGAGGCTGAGGAAACCGCTGCGTATGTCCTATGAATGCACAGACGTCACCCAGATTAGGACAGCAACCCTCGGGGCACCCAGATCCTCCACAGATGTTCTGAATAGACCAGGAGGTTCGAATAACCACCGACGGCCGCCATGGCCTCCATGTGGCCGCGCACAATGGTCCACATTTTTTTTTTGTGGATGGGAAATCATGAAATGACTTCTCCAGCTCTGGGTGGAGCGGAAGGGCGTGTCAGACTTTTACTGACTAAAACCCACCCGTGTTCCTTCAGTTGCCGGTGCCAGGGCTACGGTATCTCTTTCGAACACCCCGGCATCGGCGCTATTGGACCCCATCATTGCTGACATCTCTTTGAGGCGCGCGTGGAACACAACGCGCCAGCTACTCGGGCCTGGTCCTTACCGGACGACGAGCTACCCACTACTCGCCGTCCGCAAGCCCGCGCCTACGGTGGCGGTGGGTGACAAAGTGCAATCCTTCTAACGAACACCTCAAACAAAAAAGAGAAGTCCTGACTGACTGACTCATCAACGCCCAGCCCAAACCCTTGGACCTAGAAAGCTGCAATTTTGCACAGAGGTTCCCTTTATAATGTAGACAAGGAATAAGGAAGGAATTGCCGGTAGTACGTTCCCGTGGGATATTTTGCGCCATCCACGCGGGCGAACCGCTGGCAAAAGCTAGTATGAAATAAAGCAACGGCTCTTACCTATCATTGAGTAATAAAGGAGATGGTGGGTGCAACCTCTCATGTAGCGCGGGCGGCTCCAAGTCCGTCGTGCTACCGTTTGCTGTAACTATAAAACAAGGATTCATTAGCTGTGATACTCGCGTATACAGTTAAACCAGAAAGGTATCGCTTCGGTAATCTTCGTGTTTCCGAATTAGTACGAACGTCGCGCTGCAGTGGAACCCCCCACAGAGGCAATGCTTCGTGTTGTACAATGCGATTCAAATAAGAATAGGAACGTCAAAGACCTCTATCTGTCAAATGTTGTTTTTTTTTTGTTTAACCGAGTCTTAGTTAAATCAAAGTGAAAAAAAAAACATAAAAGATTAGTCATAATTAGTTTAAAAAAAATTATAATACTTTCTTTCATATTTTCATTGTTGGCAACATTTTACCAGAAAGAGTTAAAAATATTTGACTGCTATGACGTCACAACATGTCGCTAAGTCGATCCTATTCTTATTTGAAACGCATTATACTGCCGCGCTTTGTAGCAGTGCATTCTAACATTGCGTGTTTGTATCAAATCTTCTCTCTGCCGGGTTATCTACCCCAGTCGCAGATCATCAGCTCGGTATATCAGAGGTATAATTCCCGTATTTTTAACAACGTTCGCAATCTCATCTCAGTCTCAATCTCTCAAAAATTGTATAGCATTTACCAACATTTTTGACATTTGATTCTCGCTGGCATGAGATTGCCACTTGAATTTGAACGTTTTTAGGTACGAGAATTGGCCTTCTGTACTTCGTTTACATGTCTGTTTACAAAGTGCGTGTTATTCTTACCTTCATGTCCTAACATTGTGTGTTGTCGACTGGTCCTCGGCGGCGGCTCGGGCGACCGGCCCGTACTGTGTTCTCTACTTAAACTGAAACAACATTCACATATATGTAAAATTTAAAATTTTTATACAGGTCAAATTATATTATAGTATAGTTAAAATCTCGCTGCAGACTCGGTCATAAATCATTCGAGTGTTTCGCTCTCTTTCCCACTCACAGGCCTTATGGGCAGGCCACGCCCACACATGCAGCACTGCAGTCGATGAGTGATATTGATAGTTTTATATATTTATTTATTTATTTATTTTAGAACATGGAGGACTTACTTACTTACTTACTTATTTATAAATGGGTGATAGAAATAAATACACATTTTTTTTATTTTATTACCAAATTTACTACAAAGCATATTAAATATACAGGGTGGCCGGAACATTGACGTCCAAAAATAAAATTTCGGTCCCTCGTATCGTGGGGTATTCGAATCACCCCCATGTATGTTCCGCGACTTTTCATAGTTTTCGAGTTATGAATTTTTTTCTGAATGTTTGAAAATTTTCGACCTGACCAACCTAAAAAAATTGTAAAAAAAAAAGTAGAGGGTTTTATCGAGTTTCTTTTTTTGCAACTGAATTTTCATAAGTAGTACTTTTATGCATAAAATAATCAGCTTCGTAACTGTGATGAAAGTTATGAAAATGTTGATCTAAAGTGAAAAATTTACGTTCGGTAAATTATGACTTAAATTTTCAACTTCAAATTAAAAATCTAAACAGGTGACTTCATGGTTCTCAAGTAGGCTTCAAGAATGCGCCAGACTCTCAGCTTTCATAATCATTAAAAAACGTAGGACTTAATGGGGCTAACTTTGGCCTTAATCGGCCTTCAAAGACTGCGAGGTGGAAAATTCTTAAAATTAGCTATCTGATTATTTTTTTTTTTTTCCATTTTCTCGCTCTTAAGGTTATTTAGTTTGCTAACCAAAAATGACTGCAGGAAAGCTAAGATTTAAACACGGAGATTTTTTTAAATGTTAGTTTAATGAATTTTGCGCGATCCGTTCTCGTGGACTATGGGTTGTAAACGAGGGTGCAACTCTTTTACCTGCAATAACAATCCACTCGAAGTGAGAGCTTCGACATTTCAACATCGCTTCAGCGTTAACTTGTGGTCTGGTATCCTCAATGGCGAACTAATTGGTCCGTTTGAACTGCCGTCCAGACTTGATGGAGAAACATACAAAAACTTTTTGGAAAATGAACTTCCATTGTTGCTGGCAGATGTGAATCTCGAACTCAGACGAACCATGGTGTTGCAAAATGACGGCGCCCCGTGTCACTATGCAACCCAGGTCCGAAATTACTTAGATGAAACATACCCCAACAGATGGATCGGACGCAGCGGACCAATTAGGTGGCCTCCACGCTCACCTGATCTCAACCCCATCGATTTCTTTATTTGGGGCTATTACAAGGAAATAGCATACGCCCGAGACTGTTCAAGTGAACAAGAGCTGAGGCAGTTGATTGCAGAAGCTGAACGTGTTGTGAGAGAGAACAGAGACGCTTTTAGACGATTGCCAGACAATTTCTTACGTAGGTGTAGAATGTGTATTGCTGCTGGTGGTGGCCACTTTGAAAACCTTTTGTAAATGTTAAAAATAAATTAAGTACTTTTTTCACATTATCATCTGTGTTTTATTCAAAACCACTTTTTACGTAAAACTTTTCTTACCCAACTCTGAAACTATTTGTTGGTTAGTTTTCAGTATTCTTATCATTAATTAACCTTAGGAACGAGAAAATAGCCAAAAAAAAATAATTACTCAGATGGGTAATTTTAAGAATTTTTCCACCTCGCTGTCTTTGAAGGCCGATTTTAAACAAAGTAGCCCTATTAAGTACTTCATTTTTTTTATGATTATGAAAGCTGAGAGTCTGGCGCATTCTTGAAGCCTACTTAGGAATTATGAAGTCACCTGTTAAGATTTTTAATTTAAAGTTGAAAATTTGAGTCATATTTTACCGAACGTAAATTTTTCACTTTAGATCAACATTTTCATAACTTTCATCACAGTTACGAAGCTGATTATTTTATGCATAAAAGTACTACTTATGAAAATTCAGTTGCAAAAAAATAAACTCGATAAAACCCTCTACTTTTTTTTTTAGAATTTTTTTAGGTTGGTCAGGTCGAAAATTTTCAAACATTCAGAAAAAAAATTCATAACTCGAAAACTATGAAAAGTCGCGGAACATACATGGGGGTGATTCGAATACCCCACGATACGAGGGACCGAAATTTTATTTTTGGACGTCAATGTTCCGGCCACCCTGTATAAACAAAAGAACGTATATATAAAACTAAAAATAGAAAATTAAAATTCTTCGTCTGAGTCATCGTCATCATCTGTTATCGATAATGGCCTTGAGCGCGCGCAACTAGCGCACATCCCTACTACGATTATGATTTATGACCAAGTCTGCAGCGAGATTTTAACTATACTATAGTTAGCGAAACTCCGCAGACATGCAGGGTATCGATATCTAAACAAAATAAAAACAATTTGATGATTTCTTTTTGGGAGGTCAGTGACCGCTGCTAGTGTTGTTATTTGAAGTGTGAGTTAATAAAATCTGTTTTATCGTGAAATACCAATCACGTCTGAGGTTTATTAAAAAAAAAAACCGGCCAATTGCGTGTCGGACTACGCACAATAAAGGGAGTTAATATAGTTGGGATGAAATTATCCCAAGAACAAACTTAACATTATAGTTGAAAAACATGATCTCCCATACATTCCAACAGTAAATAATGTAAGTTTGTACTCACACTATTGAGAGATTTACCATGACATTTTTAGACCACAGACTTCTTACCTATAGGTTTTCCTGTAATCTAAATCTGTGGCAATCTTTTAAGGGGTCATTGTACTCATCATTATGAACAACTTTTACCAAACATGAAATCGCAAAAAAAAAATCATCTGTTCAGTACATTTATGTTCGCATAATTCGTCAAAATGTAGGGAACAGCTGATTTTTTTCGCGATTTCAGGTTTGGTCCCATAGTAAAACTTGTTCATAATGATGAGTACAATGACCCCTTAAAAGACACTTACACCCTGTATTTAAGTCCTATGTGATAAAGGGCGAGCCTATTGCCATCAACCGGGCACAAAACTAGACTCCGGGCTGCTGCTGAGAAATTCCTGTGTTCCTAAGTAATTCCATTGTGAATCGCTGTGCCACATTCACAATCATTCGATACGCTTCCTTGTTGCCAGACGTAGCTCCTTTTTTATTTTTTTGTACAGGGTGTACAAAGCCGTCAACTATGCTTACTGTACATCTAACTAAGTAGCTATGCGCAAAAATTATTGCTGGGAAACGACTTTTATTTTTATGTATAAAAAAATCATTTTTTTTATTACGCGCAATGTAACGCGAACCCAGGCAAACGGAGTTAAGCCCCGCCCTTTCGCTCTACGGTATGCATGAAAAGTTTAGTAATAAAACTTGGAATACGTTTTTAGTAAAAAAAAATGCGACTTTGACCTTCAATATATCCAATCCAGAACCAGTAGATTCCCAGGTATGGTCTAGTGGAAAAAACGATCCAATTAATGGGTAGAATATGTGACTTTCGGTTTCGGCAAGTGGCTTTTTACACCCGGTATGTATAGCATATTTTTATAATGACTCTTTTCTACTTAATAACAACAAAAAAAAACCATTATACTATTCCCCCTCTAAAAAGCTTATTTTATTCACTGAAAACAGTGATTAAAAAGCACTTTTACTCACTGTTTTGATGTTTGAAAATGGAACACACCAATGTATTCGACCACAGATTTAGAGTACTTACCTAGGCTAGATACGGCATGTTATTAGATAGTATGAAAACCGAACGTGTCATCTTTTTTATACCTACGATAACTTCACCCCAGCCATTTAGTGATGTGCTCAAAGTAAACAGAATTGTTTCAATAGCTAAGCGTCACTGAGCTAACAGAATTTTTTTAGTACGAACAGTCGAACATGCAGGGCACGCTTGGTCGTGGCTTGCCGTATCTAGTGTAAGTGTAATCTGTGTATTCGACCTATATTGATGTGTTCTAAATTCAATTTGATTGGTCGACATTTTCGACAAGGAGTTTAGCATTAGAATAAAAACTGTTTTGTGTTCTTTGCTGTCCTTAGTAAATTGGCGCTATTTTGAATATTTTTTCCTTTATGTTGCACCTGCCATGTTTTCTCTCTGCATCACCCTAAGGTTGACTGGTAGAAAATGCCTCAGGCATTAAGTCCGCTTTTGTACGGTTTTTTTTTTTACTTGTGCATAAAGTTTTAATAAATAAATAATAAATAAATACTGTAAGTTGTACGAACACAAAGTTTAATGTTACTTTAATCTTTAATTTTGTGTTTGTTTAGTGTTGTGCTAATCGATTAAAAATGCATTCTAGTGATGATGTGTTAAAACCTGAGTTTATGAAAGAGAGGGCGGCCGATATAGTGGAAAACTTGCCAAAAAATCACGGATAGTTTACATCAAAGCCAATTTAACTTTCCTTTTTCTTCATTATGTCTATTTTCACTTAAATCTTTCTTTTTCTCGTAGTCATGGTATAAAGTATAGTATTCAACTCTTGAATAAAACGGATTTATATAGAGGGCCATGAATCACTCGCGTCGCTCAGGATTCTAACACTTGAATCATCATGAATCACTCCCTACGGTCGTGATTCAATCGTTAGAATCCTTCACTAGCTCGTGATTCATCTATGGCCCTCGCTTTAAATCCGTCCTTTATTCACTAATAGCATAATATACTATTATAATACTGCTTTAAGAGGTGGTGGTTGGACCCTTGTTAGTTTACTAGTTTAGCAGAAGTGTTACTCTGTGTTACTTACCTTCTATGTCTAGGTGTCGCGTGCAGGTCAACTCGCGATCTTCTCTGCTGGTTCTGATGGTAAAACCTCTGCAGGACTATAGGACTAGTGTTGCCGGAACTCTGTGCAAATAAATATGTCCTATTAGTTCAGTTCAGCCAATAACCGTAACAAATTACATACAAATATCCACTGTATGACTATGTGTTCTAAGTTGATTTTGACATGACAAAATATAGAAAAGGGTCATAATAACAATGTCATTTGCAATGAAAACTGAACTACGTCAATGAAGTTCATTCGTATGGCTAAATGTAACATAATATTCAACTTTATGGTAATTTAAACTAAGTTGATTTTACAATGACAATAAAATTTGAAAAGAAAGTACAGACAGCAACAGAGATAAGTAACCAGTGTTGTAGTGTGCGTGACACTACAAAACAGTATTGCTACTGTTAAAACGATTCATTACGTACAACACACAATGCCCTCACGCACACATCGCGTTCATGTGCGAGTGAGTGCGCTAATGTCTTCTCAATTATAGTATAACATAATTTCGCGTTGAAAACTTAAGCGTTCGTAGCCCAACGAATAAGGCATTATACTTCTGAGTACTACGGTGTGAGTTCAAATCTCTGAAGTGATGATTCTTTTTGCGATTTATTATTTTAAGCTAAAGCAATTAGAACAATTTTTGTTAAGAAAATGTTTTATTTATTTAAAATTGCTTAAATAAATAAAACAATTTTTAATAAATATCTTTATTTAAAAAAAAGAACATCAAAAGTGAACATGTTTTATTATAAATACAACAATATGTTTAGAACATGCTATTACATCTTTTTATACCATTATATAATATGTATACAACAATGGGCGGAGTGAATAAACATGTCACATAGATAACAAATATAATCTGATCCAGTAACAATAACATCACTCACACACTCCTACCTACACAGTACCGCCGACTTAATTTATTATGGCTAAATATGCTGTGAAAGTATTAAGTATTTCGTTTAGGTATCTATTATAAAATAAAGTCGCTTTTCATGTCTGTCTGTGTAGCCGCGTTGTTCTTCTAACGCCACAGATTTTGATGCGGTTTTCACTATCATGATAAATATTTAACTTATATATTATAGAAACCTTCATGTTTTAACAAGTCGTAAAAACCGTGCGAATCAGGGCCGGGTCGCTAGTTCAGTTATATACAGATATGAATTACCTACATTTTTGAAAATTAAAATTAAAATAAAAACATTTACCACCTGTATCGGGAACAGTAGGTATTATAATTATTACCAACCATTATTAATTATTTCTAGGAAAATAATAGATTTAAAAACGTTAAAATGTCTGAAATTTAAAGGTAGTATATAATATGTATGTTACGATAAGTCGGTGGTGATTTTCGACGAAGACATTTTTCATCAGTAATTATGACGACATTGTTTTGTCAATCGAAGTGCCGATATTCCGCAATTTTGACGGTGCACGGTATATAACAAAATTTTACGCGTCGGTTTGCAACATGTCAAACCGTCTGCTTGCAGGTGGTTCCGTACAGTTTGCATAATGACGTTGTGTGCTGCTGCTGTTATGCTGGTCTAAGCGAATGGATCTGATGTATGGGTGGCAACAATTTCACGCACGATGCCGAGGCGAAACATTTGTGTAGGCCAATGGTGTCGGTCCAGGCAGGCGACGGTTTATTTCGCTTGTCTCAGTGACAATGCACCCACAGTCAAACGGTTTTTCTCTACAAAAAAAAAAGTGAAAATATTAGGTCTAAACATACACCTCCCAAATTATAAATTAAGAAATAAAAGTTACACAATATAAATACAATGCAGAGAATATATATTTATATACTTAAATACAATTGATATATAAGGCTAGTGGTCAGTAATAATAAAAATTATAATACGATAAAATGGAAATAAAAAGGCAGGGCGAGTGACCTAGGAAATACATAATATCATACTTATAAAAAATAAAAAATAATATAATATAATAATGACACAAAAACAAACAACAAATAATATAATATAATGATGATTTTTTATTTTTTCTAAAAAGTATTAAACAATATTATTATACTTTATTTAGAATAGAAATCCTTTGTTTAATTACCATACATGCAATTTACATTTTTAAATATTTTAGATAAAAAATGAAATCTTTTAAAATTGTATTTTATTATTATTATCTAATCATTTACAAACATATTCATTATTTTTGAATATTTTATTACAAAACACAGATAAAAACTATTACTATAATACTGTGTAAACCAATAATGGAAATGATTAAATAATTATCGATATAATGAGTGGCTATGCAGTTAACAAAAATTGTATTTATTTGTTAACTGCATAGCCACTCATTATACTAAATTCAACTATTCCGGTGTCATTTCCTATTAGATTCAACTATTCATATCCACAATTCGTTAAATGAGATACAACAGACAATCATAATAAAATTACTGGGTGGGATCACGGTGACATAATAAATTAATACATTCTAATAATAATTTCACTCACCGATAGCATTGGGCGCCTTGCGATTTCACTAATAGAAATATTTTTTTTCTCATGCAAAACAATAATCTGAGCTTTTTGAAATCTTGTTAAATGATGCATGGTCTAAATTAATCAATATATCACAATCACAAACTTCAAGTGCAAAAGAAAGAGTATAATGTGTAGTTGCTAATGCAGACTGACTACATAAGTTCACAATTAAAGGCAGGAATATATTTTTAAAGCGGGTAGTTAGCTTCTAAACTGGGAAATAATTTTAAGTAGGCGAGAAACTTGTGGTAGATTCTCAAACTGGTCAGAATATCGCTTTATTCAGTTAGTATATTCATTTTAAATTACAAAATCTCAAAAATAATATTTTAGTAAACTCGAGGCTCGAACTCAGATCATTCTGTCACTGTAGGTTGAATGCTTACCTGTTGCGCCACGAGAGCAACTATCCTACATTGCGAAATTATGTTACACTATCATTTAAAAGACGTCAGCGCACTCACTCTATGAATGGGATGTGTGCGAGGCTGTCATTGTGAGCAGTACGTACAGTAGGATATAGTTTTGTAGTGTGCGTGTCTGGTTACTTAATTCCTTTGGCCTGTGTACATTGATGGACTATCTAACTGTATGGAGATGTAAACTAATTTGATTTTAGATTGACAGAAAGTCATACCAAAGAAAAAATGTTCTATTTACAACTGATTAGAGTTCCTAGTAATACAAATTGCTAATTTTAAATGGCTTATGTATGTCACCGCATAATTATGAACTTCGTTAGTTTATAATCTATCGGTATTATTTCCGTTAGATTATAAACTGTCAAAAAACCATTTACAATAATTTAACGCATTATTTTTCGATAGTTCATAATCTATCCAATGGAAACCGACAAATTGTGAACTGGGATCAAACTGGCTAACGACGTAACGCACATTGTGATCATACTAAATATAGCTTGCCAAGCTGCGAGCAACTTGGAAGTAGCACTCGCTCGGCCCACGTCCCAAAGGGGGGAGTGAGGTGTTGAACTCCCCCGTTACGTCTTAGCCGACGTTCGCACGGACGTAAAAATATCGCGGCGGGATTTTATCGCGCACTGGATTTTAAACTCTCGGTGTTGAGCCGAGCTTCGAAAATCCAACCTAACAAAACATAGTGCATCCCAGCGCGTTGAAAAAGCACACTGTTGGATTTTCAACTCTCGGCGCTAAGCAGAGCGTTGAGAATCCAGTGCGCGAAAAAAAATCGCCGCGATATTATTTATTACCTCCGTGCGAACGTCGGCGTAGAGGCACGCGAAGAAAACTACGCGCCACCATCTCGGGTCCTGTGGAATGGGGGGCGATGGATGTTCCCGAGTCCGTCGCCTCTGGACCCATTTAGGGAGGCTGGAAGCGGGCATTGTCCGCCCTCCACGACGCCCAGTGCGCCTGCTGCGGGACGGGAGAGCACTCGTGATCTCCCTTTCTCTTTCTGCAGCTTCGTTCTGCGAGATAACTGTTTCGCAGAAGGATACCACCCCGTCTCCCGACCTTCGAACAAGCGACGGCCGGTAGCGACAGTACGGCTCCGACTTCTGACATGAGGGCACGGCGCGGCTTCCCCTCATAACAGTTCTAACCTAACCCGTATCACCCACAGTTCACAATTTTTCGACAGTTTATAATCGAATGGACATAATACGGATAGATTATAACATTTATAACTAACGGTTCTCACAAACTTACGGTGACATATAAAGTTGTGATAGGGATTGTACACGACGATTGACTTGAAAGAAGACGTCCTCTACCATTCATTACTACAGCGATGACATACGGTGTAAGTTCACTGCGGCGCCACAGCGTTATTATAGGTGTCCAGTAGTCCTTAATATTTTTGGCCTGGTTGAACGAATGCGCGAGCGCAGAATGCAAAATTAAGGTGTCAGGGGGCCTAGACAAAATCACTTTTCTGTAAGCGTTAACGCCCACGGAAAACGGAAAGATCAAATTTTATGGAGTTGACATTAGCTTCAGAGATGTCAGGTGCAACTGTCAACTCCATACAATTTTATCTTTCGGCTCGCGTTAACGCTTATAGAAAAGGGCTTTTGTCTAGGCTCCCAGTTGGGAAAATACCATGCGCAAGATGGTGCAAGATGGCGGTCGCGCTCACATCAGCCCGGCCAAAAAGATTGGGTATTACTGTACATAAACCCTCGTATTTGAAAAGTTTGATCAAGTTTGAACTGTTGTAAAATCCCATTTATTTATTTTATTAAGGATCGTCAATCAATAAACCTGCCTAGTCGTTGGGGTCGGCTTCCAGTCTAACCAGATGCAGCTGAATACCAGTATTATACATGGAGCGACTGCCTATCTTAAGAGGAAATGCGGGCGGCCAGACTTTTGAAAATTAGGTATTTTAAGAAGGTATTGCTGTCGCTCTGCGAGCGCTCCGCCCTCGAATTGGTGCGATAAGGACAACTGCAGATCCGACTAAATAGCCTATGTAAAAAGTCACATTTCGAGGTTTGGCTCTCGCCTATTTCCTCTTCCAATATTGGACCAATTTAAAAGATATTTCATAAACTGAATAAGAAGGATATATACTATGCCCCTATGTTTTTCTTTTTTCGTTAATAGTTGTCAAATTGGTACACTAGGCGTCTGTTGACAGCGGTCTGAATAGGCAATTTGAGCATTTTTTGAGGGTTCTAGTTCTTATAAAAATAATATATCATCAAAAAGGAAAACATAGGGGCATACAAGTAGCTGATATTTATATTTCTGTAAAAAATCATTGCTTTATGGTCATTAACCAGAAAGAAAACAGGCGAGAGCGTTTGTATCTGTTTGTATGGAGAAAAGAGCACCCACATTTCCTCTTAACCTCCACAACCCAGTAACTGGGTAATACGGTTGTCATACTTTCGGGCTTCTGACGACCCGTAACGACTGACAAAGATCCACGAATTACATCTGGGACCAACGGCTTGACGTGCTTTCCGAGGCACGGAGGAGTCTCGGTATGTAAAGATGATCAGCCATCCACGGACCAACCCCGGCAAGCGTAGCTTAACCTGATGGATCGACCCGTGCCGCTGTTTTTACTTAGCCACGAGCTCCTCATATTATGAATCAACAACATTAAAAACAATAATAGGTTATTTAAGAACAATTCTAGAAAAGAAAAAAACAAATAAGTACACAAACACAATAAAACGAAAACAAAAAAAAAACACGAAAAACAATACAACCAAAAAAAATATAACAAAAACACGAAAAACAATAAAACAATAATGAAAACTAATTCATTAAAACTATTTATTTGAGTTTTATCCACATAGAATCCGGGGCAGGGCTTCCGGATGCACGCTCCGTCACACAGACGGATCGAATGCTCTGGGTGGTTGTTTGTGAACAAGCTCATACAAAGTGTTGCCACCTTTTTCCCGATCCGTAAAAATAAATCTCGTCGCTTCTTTTTTCTTTCAACTCAGCGACAATTAATGTCAAAAATGTAGTGATTGAATTATTGACAAATTAATACTGAGATTATTAAGGGAAGTCCCTCAGATCAGTATTGGAGTTGCGTTGGTATGAGATTTTACCGCAGATCAAACTGATTATACTCTTTCAAACCATTTATTTTACTTTTGAAATAACGGACGTCTATGAAGTTCCTTATGTTTTGACAGGCAATCATAGAGGTGGACCAATGGTGGCTCAGTGGTAGCGGCTCTGACTTACGAGTTGTAGGTCGTGGGTTCGACCCGAGGCAGGCGCTTTACTTTGTGTAAATAATTTAAGCATCACTGCTCTCAAAACAGTGAAGGAAAACATCGTGGGGAAACCGGCATGTCCTTAGAACCAAAAATTCGAAGACATGGGACATCTACCAACCCCCATTGGGCCCGTGTGGTTGATTACAGCCCTCTTCCTCTCGAAGAGAGGAGGCAGTGGGAACATCATAGGCTGATGATGAATCATAGAAGAAAAAAATATAATAATTAATGGACGATAAAGTAAAATAAATAATTGGAAAGATTATGTCCTAAGCATGAACGAATTAACCACTGGACCGACATACGGACGTACCTTTACCGGTCTTGTCAGTAACCAGGAAATTCTAACCTTGGCCGCTTGTTTTTGCGACAGTCTCAAGCACTTACTTGTCAACAAAAGATGCCCAAAAATGACTAAATGTTCAGTTAAATGGTGTAAAAACTATAGCGGCGGAAGCAGCACTATTTCGTTTCACTTGTAAGTACATTATTTTATTAAATTTATTGCTATTTATCACAAAATTTAATCAAATGTAATGTGGTTGAACGAGTTTTCATACATTTGTATTTTATGTCGGGTCCAGTGTTTAATTCGTTCATGATCCTAAGATTCAACAGCATGCCACACAACGCGTTGCAGCGACGCAGTACATATTCCCAACATACATGTACTATATCCTGTTGTTCCAGATCCGGAGACCTAATGAGGAGCGGCGTCGTCTGGATGAAGGCCGAAAACTTGGTCTGAGGCATTACGGAGAAGCTTATGTCCAGCACCGGACGCCGATAAGCTGACGTTGGGTCTTTGGTGGCCTAAATTGAGTCTTTTCTTTCATTAGTTACTCTATTGTTTTATAATTTGAATTCAGAATCTTAGTAATTTACATTCAAGCAACAATGTACTTTAGCAGCTTGGTGTTAAAGTTGATTTTTGAATGACAATTATTTTAGTAATAAAATGGTGCCAAAAATATTAGGTTAAAATGGAATTTGAACTTTGCCAACTACGACACAGAGTTTGTAGTTCCATAATAATATGATAATTATCAAAGATTCTGGATTCAAGTTTAAAATAGGAATGCCATAGTGTAGGGACTTACCGCAGGCGAGGCTCTCCAGCGATTGTCGGCGGATACCCTGCGCACAGGCGGCGGGGGAGGAGATGCGCACGCGTCTATTGTTCTGTAGAAATAATGAGCAATTGTTATGAAGATTATGTTTGCTACGAATGATAATCGCAATTATCAGGGCATTCGAACTTGCAAAGAGTGGTTAAAAACACGCATAGCGCAGTTGGTTGGTTCCTCAAGTTTCGTCCAACAAATGATGCGATTGAGTGACATCCAAATTGTAGCTTGTAAATCTACATACATAGATTTGTTGGGTATTCAATTATAATGGGAAATGATATATCAAAAAATAGTAACTGTTCATCAAAAATAACAAATGCGCATCTAATAAACTTATTATTGCACTACTAGGTAACAAATTGAATATCAAAACTTGTAAAAATTCTAATTATTGGGCACCCCGAGGTTAGGTTTGGTTAGGTCCCTTCAAACCCTGCAGACATAAAAAGGAGCCCCGCACAGCGGGGCTCCGTCAAACTTTCGTTAGGTTTAATTTATTTGAACATGCAAATTTTGATGTGCAAACAGTACTTTGAGGTACACATTCTGTGGGGAAAAATTACCATTTTCTTATTATAATTACAGGTTGGTGTTCAATCTAACACTCCTAATTTAAAGTTTTTACCATGTGAAAGAACACCAACTTTGCGACGTAATGCTTGTATTCTTCCTGTGACCTCCAGACCATCGGGAAAGCTGTGATTTTTAAGTAAACTTTTTAAAAGATTTTTAAGTAATAAGGCAGAGACATGAATTACCTTCTTCTCGGGTAAGGTGAGTGGTTGCACATGTCAGTTTCTAAGCTTGTAGGCTGCGAACTGCTGCCGCCTGCGTTTGCGTTGCTACTTGTCGCCCACCATGCTCTGGAAGGAAATATTACATTGTAGTACAGCTTCTATTACACTGACATAAGGTCCAAATTAAAATGATACATCTGATTTAATTGGTATCACATTTTTTTTACGTTTAGCATGCTCGGGGCTACTAACAATTCAAAAAATATTATTATCATTTTGGAATTGGAATTGTTTTATTCTGAAACTGATTATAAATTAAGTGAAATGCGAGTCTGGACCGGGGTTCAATACTAGATCGCAATTATAATCGCACAACCAGAACAATACTGCATTAAGGCGAAAGCGCCAGGGTAGCCCGCAAAATTCAAAATTTCTTACGTTTTTTGCAATTTGTAGGTCAGTGTGAGCTTGTATGTTGATTAAAATATGATTGGCGGCCGTAACTTATATAGCTTTACAGAATTATAATCATTAGAATCAGCAATACAACTTCATAAGTTAGCATTTACCTCAAACCTCATCATTTCATGAAATCGCTAGATTTGAGGTAAATGCTAACTTATGGAGTTGTATTGCTGATTCTAATGATTATAATTCTATAAAGCCATATTAGCTACGGCCGCGAATCATATTTTAATCAACATAAAAGCTCACACTGACCTACAAATTTCAAAAAACGTAAGAAATTTTGAATTTCGCGGGCTACCCTGGCGCATCATCCTTAAGTCAAAATAGCAAATTTTTCGAAAAACCTAATTATCATAATAATGTCAAAGTTATGTCCTGAACATTGCATTAGAAGAATAATTCTCTGTTGCGTAAAGGATCTGCGTCTGTTCCCTGAGGCGGACAAGTTGCAACTAGAAAATAATAGTTTTGTGTTCGAGGAGATTTTTCAGTGTTGTTCTGGGTGTGAGATAAGCTTTTTAATTGAAAGTTTTCCAATTTTCCATATCCGACCCAAATTCATAAAACTCACCTCGCAGGCGTCGGCGTAACCTGCTCCATCCAATGCTGGGAACTGGTCACGAAATTCCTCACAGGTTGAGGAGTAACCGGTGTCTCCACACCATTGCTGGGCGGCGTCACCGGTTGGGCAACCAGTGACGTCACTGAGCCAACTTTAGACGCGCCCGATTGCCCGAAGAACGAGAGCGACGCGTACCAAGCGCCGACGGAAATGGAACTACGCGCGGCTTTCACTACGAATGGGTGTTCTAGGAGTTTTGCGTATTTTGGGCGTTGTCTGTAGTTTTTTGTTAGGCTGGAAGAGAGATTAAAGATTAAGTGTTATGTCAAAACAAGAGGTTGCCCACGGCTTCGCCCGCGTGGATGTTGGAAAATATCTCACGGGAACGTACTACCGGCAAAACCTTCCTTATTCCTTGTCTACATTATAAAGGGAACCAGTGATACCAGTAAACAATACATGTAGGTATTTTTGGAACAAAGTTCCCTAACGCGGCTTGCGGTAGGAGTTGACTGGTAGAAATTGTCACGTAAGGAAAAATCGTTATGCCCCCTCCATTTGACTTTCTGTCTCTTTCTATTACATTCGAGTGTGTGCGTGCGAGTATCGAGATTAGAGCAGACGAGCATTGTGCGCGGCCGGTTGTACAACCTCAATAATGAACTAAGTTGTAATTTTTGAAAATGATACTTATGGAACTTCGTTCCTGACGGGGATCCCCCGACCGCAGACGTTTTTTATTTTCTTAAATTCGTGAGCAAAATATAGCAAAAATTTGCCGTAAACCACTTTTCGACCTTTGCCCCTTTACCTTTTTTGTTACCTTAGCAATAAGTGTTAAGTGTTTTATATTTTCAAACTCAAATGGGTCCCGCCTGCTTCCAACTTTAATTTAATTTAAAATGAGCTTGTTTTTAGCTTTTCAGTTTTTTTTAAATTTAAGTATTTTACCGCAGTTGGGTTTTTTAATTTTTTTAAATTACTTTTCTTATTTAATGTTTTAAATACTTTTTTATTTTTTAGTTTTATTATTTAATGAGTTTGTATACTAACCTACACATGACACACAACAATCGAGTTTATTAGTTTAAAAATGTGAATTGAATATTTCGCAGGGGATTTAGTTCTTGGTACGTGTTTTTTACGATTTGTCACTTCGAATTACTTTTAACCATATAAGTTGTTTATATTTTTGAAATCACCTTTTAAAACTCTTTATTTTGATACCCCACTCGACTGGTTTTGAGAGAAAAAAAGACATAATTTGGCGCCAAAAATCCGCCATTTTGTTTTTTTTTTATTTTGATATACCCAGTGTCACTTTCAATAATAATAAATAAAAAAAATAAAAAAAAATAATAATAATAATAATAATAATTATTATATTTATTATTTTATTTTTATTATTATTTAAATTAAATCGAGCGTCCAGCGGGGCGGAGCGTGCGGCGTTCGTGTCAAACAGATGCATTAACACGTAGCGTAGTTGTCCTGAGTCACAGAGTACATCACTACATAGTATAAAACAAAGTCAAACAAGTGTCTGTCTGTCCCTATGTATGCTTAGATCTTTAAAACTACGCAACGGATTTTGATGCGGCTTTTTTTAATAGATAGAGTGATTCAAGAGGAAGGTTTATATGTATAATAAACGCGGGCGAAGCCGCGGGCAAAAGCTAGTTGAATATATGGGAATTGCACACAACGCTGAACGCTCCGCTGGACGCTTTTTCACTTAGTCCGTACACTAAGGTCGCAAAGTGGTTCACCGCAAATGTCCGCGATGGTAGGTACATCAAATATTTGAAGTAGTAACTTACCACTGTGACACAAATAATTTAAACTCAGGCGTGAAGTCAGTCGTGTCTGGAAGCTGCGGAGGATCGTCCGCTATTACCTGGCAAACGAAAATCAATCATTATAATGCTTATTTTGTTCTGTAAATAGAATATCCATCAATAAACAAAGCCTATCGCAGTCCACTGCTCTGCCGTCATAATAAAGAAAGCCGTAACTACGTCAACGATGATTCCGAGATAATTGAAGTTTTATATAAAATGAAGGCCCGCGATTTACTTTTTACGGCCTCTGACTAAAGAATTTTCGTCAAACCTAGGAGAAAATAATTTGGTCAGGCAAACGTCGAAAATCAATTTAATGAAAACGGGGTTTGACCAGTCAAACTTCAATTAGGTATTAGAATGTCTTATGGATTAGGGCTTTCGTCAACAGGTCCTATTTCTGTCTGCAGGGTTTAAAGGAACCTAACCAAACCAAACGTCGGAGTGCCCCTGACGTCGACCGTCTAGGATTAGGGTTTGCGTCAGCAGGTCGACGTCGACGTTTGACTGAGTCTGCCAGTCGCTTCTAGGATCGACTAGGCAAAGTCCGAACCAGAATATTTTACTTTCGACGTTTGACTGAAAAGTTAGGATCTTCTAGGTTTGACTAAAAAAAACTTTAGTCAAAAGCCGAAATTGGAATTTATTTCGGGGTTTGCCCGAAGGCTTTGGTCAAACCCAGGATAAACCAGTCATTCCGGGAAGACACTGCATATCAACCTTTGATTATGACATATAGATAAATAGATTAGACTCACCCTAGTGAGCACCTCGAAGTCATTCTGGCAGTCTCTGTAGGGGAACACCCCGGTGGCGAGCTCGACGAGCGAGATGCCGAGCGACCACACGTCCGCGCGGATGTCGTAGTCGGGCCGCGTCGGGTCCGGCGGGTCTATCCGCTCCGGCTGTAGGAAAAATATTATGTTTAGTGTCAAAAATGTCAACTGCTAAGCGGAATCTTCAAAAATGTAAATGAAACAAAAGTTATCCCCACACATAGTACTGATGCATCAGCGCCGCTGCTGATCCATCTAATGGTTGAGGTCCAGGGGACTTTTTTTTTTGTGGATGGGAAATCATCAAATGACTTCTCCCGCTCTTGGTGGAGCGGAAGGGCGTGTCAGACTTTCACTGACTAAAACCCACCCGTGTTCCTTCAGTTGCCTATGCCAGGGCCACGGTATCTCTATCGAACAACCCGCGACCCCGGCGACAAGGGGCTTACCACCAGCTCTTATGAGATGGTGGTAGGTCCCCTTGTACAGGCAAACGCTTGGTCGGTGTGTACGCGCCTCTTGAGAATCGCGTGGCTTTTCAAAAATCTTTCCGAGTTCCAGGGTTTGTTTTGTGAGGTCCGCCTTTTGAAAATGTCATATACAAGGTCTTAAGGTGTAATTGTACTTGTCATTTTACTATGGGACCAAATCTGAACACGCAAAAAAAAATCTGCTGTTATTTATGTTCGCATAACGCGACAAAATGTAGGGAACAGCTTTTTTTTGCGATTTCAGGTTTGGTTATTATTATTAGTAAGGTAACCCCTTAAAATGTTGAATGATAAGATGCTTTTTTGAAAATGTAATCAATTAAATTAAAAAGACATTTTATTGTGGCATTTATTTAACTCATCTCAAAACAGATAATACTTTTTGAACTGAGCTTATTATAGATGACACAATCGAAATGTGTTTTAATAATTAGGTACCTATTAAAAATTATTTACTAGTCCTTTAATTTATAACATTTTTCAAAAAAGCATCTTTTCATTTAACTATCTTAAAGATTTGGTCCCGTGTGACCGAGAGAAGTGACAAAATGCGACAGCCCTCTTAGGCCGCGTTTCCACTGACGCGGAGCTGGCGGAGCGGAGCGGAGACGTGCAGGAATCGTCCAATTACAGACGAGACAAGAGACGCGATGAGGATTTCAACCATTATGATTGGTCGATTCCTGCACGTCTCCGCTCCGCTCCGCCCAGCTCCGCGTCAGTGGAGACGCACCCTTAGGGTGCGTTTCCACTGACGCGGCAGGAATCGTCCAATTACAGACGAGACAAGAGACGCGATGAGGATTTCAACCATTATGATTGGTCGATTCCTGCCGCGTCAGTGGAAACGCACCCTAAGGGTGCGTCTCCACTGACGCGGAGCTGGGCGGAGCGGAGCGGAGACGTGCAGGAATCGACCAATCATAATGGTTGAAATACTCATCGCGTCTCTTGTCTCGTCTGTAATTGGACGATTCCTGCACCTCTCCGCTCCGCTCCGCGTCAGTGGAAACGCGGCCTTAAGAGTTTATGCGATAGTTAAGTTACACCTTGCTGGTGATGAAAATGTAGACTGAAATGAAAATGTGAAACACACGAGATTTTCGGGCTCTATGTTCTAAGGTATACTGACCGCCATGTACGCGGCGCAGCCAGCGCTCCGGGTCTTGGCTTTCGAGTCCACCAGGCGGCCGCTGATGCCGAAGTCGCATAGTTTGACGTTCCCGCGCTCGTCTAGAAGGATGTTGCTCGGCTTCACGTCTCGATGGATGACGCCGTGCGTGTCTTTCAGGTATGATAGTGCGTTCACCGTCTGTCGGACAAAATATATTGAGCTTGTAAAAAAATTCGTTCGTTTAAAATAGATCCGCAGTTGTCAAACAACCTGCCTAGCCTTTTCCCAACTATGTTGGGGTCGGCTTCCAGTCTAACCGGATGCAGCTGAATACCAGTATTTTACATGAAACGACTGCCTATCTGACCTCCACAACCCAGTAACTGGGTAATACTATACCCCTTGGTAATACTGGTTGTCAGACTTTCGGGCTTCTGACGACCCGTAACGACTGTCAGAGATCCACGAATAACAGCCGGGACCAACGGCTTAACGTGCTTTTCGAGGCACGGAGGAGACCCGGTATGTAAAGATGGTCGCCCATCCACAGACTAACCCCGGCAAGCGTAGCTTAACCTGATGGATCGAATCGTGTGGCTGTCATTACTTAGCCACGAGCTCCTCATTTTATACAACTCCATTTACAAGATCACTCACCGCCACGGTCACCTTCCCCAGTATAGCCTCAGGAATGGGCGCGCCCAGCCTCTTCAGCAGCTTGTCGAAGCAGCAAGCCATCAGCTCCATGCAGATCCACACGTCAGCGTCAGTTACGAAGCAGCCCAGACACCGCACGATGTAGGGACAGTCGTGGGAGCGGACCACCACGTCTAAGTCCATTAGGATGCGTTTGGTTTCTTCTGAGTTGCCGGAGCGACGCATTTGCTGTTGATAGGAAGATAAGCATAATCAACCTATAATTTTCCCACTGCTGGGATACAGGCATCCTCTCAGTGAGAGGGAGTGGGCTGTAATCCACCACGCGGGCCCAGTGCGGGTTGGTAGATGTCACATGTCTTCGAATTTTTGGTTCTAGGACATGCCGGTTTCCTCATGATGTTTTCCTTCACCGTTTTGAGAGCAGTGGTGATGAAATTATTTACACAAAGTAAAGCGCCTGTCTGGGTTCGAACCTACGATCTACAACTCGTAAGTCGCGGCCGTTACCACTGGGCCACCACTGCTCTTAGGAAGATAAACGATTATATTTTTAAACCACATTATAATTAATGTATATAGAAAGAAACACAACGAGAACCTAAAACCCAGTAAGTAGTAGAAAATTATCAAGTGAAACAATAACTGACTGCAAATTTACTTCACATTTGTAACAGCAGCAATCATAAAATGCGGGAGCAAAACGACAGGAAACTCAGTATTTCGTCATTAGAAATCCGGTACTATTTTATTCAGTCCTTCTCACATGTAAAAAAAAAAAGTTTATTTGGCTGTGGTCATTTCTACCACAAGTCTGGCTTTATAAAACCACTTTAGAAGAACAATGCGGTCACACATACATACACGAAAAGCGACTTTAATTTATACTATTCTCCATATACAATAAAATTAGACATTTAAACAAACCTTTTTTAGTCTGTTCAACCGATTTTGACTTCTATTCCGTAAGCTTAAGGATGGCAATTAAGGCAAAGAAGTGGTTACAATACCAACTGTTTACTGCAGCTGCCATTTGTCATGTCATCAACGCAATAGAAGTCAAAATCGGTTGCAGCATGCAACCGATTTTGACTTCGATTTTGACTTCTATTTTTTTATGCCTTTAATGCCATCCTTAAGCTTACGGAATAGAAGTCAAAATCGGTTAAACGGACTGTAAAAATGGTTTGTTTAAATATCTAATCCTACTAATATTATAAATGTGAAAGTTTGTGAAGATGTTTGGATGTTTGTTACTCAATCACGCAAAAACGGCTGAGCGGATTTGGATGAAATTTGGCACACAGATAGTTTACTTTTTATGCCGGTAGTAGGTTCCCGTGGGACAATTTCCGACACCCACGCAGGCGAAGCCGCGGCTAGTATTATTGTAAATGGAGTAAAGTCTAGTCAACGGCTAGTATTATTGTAAATGGAGTAAAGTTTTAGATTACTAACTTTAACAGCTATGACGGTGTTGGAAGGCCTATGTAGCATCTTGACGACATGTCCGCAGGTGCCGCTGCCGAGCTCGCCCAGCTGCTGGAGGTCTTCTATGTGGGATCTGTACTCCACGCCATCCACGTTCAACTTGCCGCTGACCTATGTGGGGCAAAAACAAGGGGTAACTACCCATCCCAGGCTAATGAATTATTTACTTATGGGGCTGACAATAAACAGAGCCCTGGCCGGTAGTCATTTTACACACTGACGCATAATTTGTATTATACTCAGGGACTAAAAAGCCGCTACAAAGGAGCTGGGGCTAAAACGGTAAATTAACTATTCTCGGTTGTGGAAACTCTTTTTTCTATTTTGTGTAACAAAATGTTATATATTATCCAATATAGTATTATTGCCAGAATAAAATTATATTGAGCATGGCAGCACTGTACTACAATCTGAAACTGAACTCTCCTTTAAGGCCCTCCGCGCACTGCCGTGCGTTTTTCTAACGCATAATCTGTGAAGAATAGAATGACTTTGTAGTGCGCGCACTGCAGTGAGAAAAACGCATCCGTTTTGTTACCCTAGGCTCCGCCCAGTGCGGCAGAACTAACGCAACGCATTCCACCGCACGGGAGTGCGCGCGGCACTAAATACTGGCTTCAGCAGACAGCTTGTATTCCCAAAGATTTATAATACTTAACCTTTTTCCAGGTTTTTTTTTTTTTGCATTTTGGAAATAAATACCTTGTAAACCTCTCGCATTCTGTATTCAGTCTCAGTAGCTTGTGGTGATCTCGGTGGGAATGCTGCTATTTCTCTACTTGAAAACATTGGTGCTGAAACAAAAATATAATTATGTACAGATGGATAAAACAAGTAATAAGGGGTTGGTCCATCTTTACATAACGAGACTCCTCTGTGCCTCGGAAAGCACGTTAAGCCATTGGTCCCGACTGTCATTTGTCAATCTATATAGTCGTTACGGGTCGTCAGAAGCCCGAAAGTCTGACAACCAGTCTTAACAAGGGGTATTGTATTACCCAGTAACTGGGTTGTGGAGGTCAGATAGGCAGTCACTGCATGTAAAATACTGGTATTCAGCGGCATCCGGTTAGACTGACAACCAACCCCAAGAAGTAGTAGTTGGGAAAAGGCTAGGCAGATAATGACAAAATAATATCTAGTACTTAATGCTAAAAGAATGAATAAACCTAAGTTTGCCTGGTATACAAGGTCTTGTGAAGTTCAAATAATAGTTAAAATAATGATGGTTTTGGCATTTACTCATTACACCTAATTTTACGCAAAACTTTAACTAAGTATACTAGAAAGGTTTAGGTAATGAAATAAAGGAAAACAATCTTGAAGTCTTTTATCTTTTTTATTTTAAAACCTCAGTTTATAGTTATTTATGCAACTGACATATAATAAGGGGTATTAAAACACGAAGTGATAATAGTATCACATGAGTGTTTTAATACCTAATTATGTACAGTTGCATACAAGACTTTATCTACATCCATGTTATCAATCCTCCATAAAAGGTTCTGAAACAGTTTTTTGCAATACTAATACTCGTATCGAACATGGCGGCCGGCGTCATAGTATACGACATATCAAATGAAAGGGCTTACTATGAGGGTTTTAAATATATTTTATTTATAATTTTAAAATAAATATTTTTGAAGTTATTTAAGAAAATAGACGAAAATTGACCATTCCCCCCCTTATCTTCGAAACTACTGAACTTAAAATTTTGAAAAAAATACAGAAAATAGGTATATACCTGTAGATTACAGGAAAACCTATAGGAAGTTTGTAGTCTTAAAATAATATGGTAAATCTCTCAATATTGTGAGTACAAACTTACATTTGCTGTAGGAATGTATGGGAGAACATGCTTTTCAACTGTAATGTTAAGTTTGTTCTTGGGATAATTTTATACCAACTACGGAACCCTTCATTGTGCGTAGTCCGACACGCACTTGGCCGGTTTTTTTTAATTACGGCGCTGTTGTAGTGAAACGCGCGTGCATTACAATGTTCTTTTTTTGAAAACGAGTTGCATTATGAAATTCAGAACAACATTAAAACACCCGTTTCGATGCTATTATGGTTACCATGGTTACTATGACACTGTCTGTTTTAATGTTGGCAATAAGCTAACTGTTTCAGAAACTTTTATAGAGGATTTATAGCATGGGTGTAGATAAAAAATAAAATGCAACCAAAAACCAATGTAAATACAACAATAATGATTACTAAATCAATTGAACCATTAGTTTAAGCAGTAGTTTATTTGTTTAATACTTATGTGTTTGTGTAAAAAGTCACATCAAGATTGTTTACCTTTATTTTACTACCTAAACCTTTCTAGTATAGGTAATGATAGTTTCTTCTAGATGAAATTAAAAACGACATCCTCAATCAGATTAGGCATATATTCAGAGAATTTCTACTAGTTGGATTTGGCTCATGCAATGATGGGAGTAGCAAGCAGAGAGTGAGAGTGTAACCATTGATACAGAATATTTTGGCAAGAATTGAATCAACAAATCAAATTCAACAATGTATGAGATGTGGCGCTATCTTTTTCTAAACTACAAAGATAAATCAAAGGGCTTTCACACTGGTCTTGATGTAAAGTAGAAGATATCAGAGGATTTTCATACATTTGTTTTCTGTGTAACATTTTTTTCAATTAGTAACAGACTGTCTTACTGAGATATAATTATTATCCTTGTAATTGTCAAATGTATTCATCTATTCAAAATTCTTGATACTTAACTATATCAGTAATAGTTTGCATGTGAACCTGTGTGCAGGAAAAATATAAAAGGTATCATATTCAAAACATAGGTTTTACATTGATCAAGTTAAATCTTATCAGGATTCTTAAGGCTAAAATAAGGGCCATTGTTTTTTTTTTTCATAATCACTATCTATTGTGCATCTATGACTTAATTTAATCATTTCTGAGACTCAGTACTTATACAACATGTAACGTTAAATGCGCAAAACCTCTTAAGGGGTCATAGTACTCATCATTATGAACAACTTTTACTATGGGACCAAACCTGAAATCGCGAAAAAAAAAATCAGCTGTTCAGTACATTTATGTTCGCATAATTCGTCAAAATGTACTGAACAGCTGATTTTTTCTTTCGCGATTTCAGGTTTCGTCCCATAGTAAAAGTTGTTCATAATGATGAGTATAATGACGCCTTATGAGGTTTTGCGCATTTAACGTTACACGTTGTAGACAAAAGGGTAGTATAAAACTAATGCCAGGAAGTCTGAAATCCTACAGTAGATAACATGTATCATCATTTGACCATAAATTATGGAAGTTTATTACAGAAATAATGTTATTCATTTATATTACCTTTATTCTTTCTTTATTAGTCTTGATTTGGTGTATTGTACTAATGGAATAACCAGATAATTAGTTTCAAAACATTATATAAATCATTGGCTAGTATTGTAATCAACTTAGAAAGACACTTATGTGCCTTATATGTAGATCCAAGTCCATGGTCATTCCGTTTTCAAAAACACTTTTGCTGGAGCAAAATACTCACAAGAGATTAGTAAATTAGTGATACATAATGATAGAGATTAATAAGACATTATGCTGTTAAATGTTTTGTCCATCATAATCTACTTTATAATTATTTCTTGGAATTCTAAGCAATTGTTCTACAATTATCAAATAACAATACTTACTTAGTTTCTGGAGAAGACCAAAAGGATTTACATCACAATCATTTGTCACACACTTATTACATGCGTGTCTTCATACACACATTACAATAAACATTGATTCCAAAAGATATATAGTATATGTACAAAATGAGATTGAATAGGTTAAAACAAAAACAGAAAAACAATGTTTGTGTTCATGTCTCAGCAATGACCACCCACCGCTCACTCAATGCCAATTTATGCAAATAATTTGTACACAATGTGCAGCTCTGGCGGCAGGGAAGCTGCCTGCATGCATTATAACACATTAATTTGTCACTGAACACTGCATAACCTTTAGGCATATTAATAACAGAGGCTCACTTTTTTAGACAATACTTAGGTTCAATTTCATTGCTTTAACCACAAAGGAGCATTGCATACTTATATATCGCTTAGATTATGAGCTACAAAAGCAAAATAACAACCAAAAATAACAGCACAGCATCTTAAAAGTGACTAAAACGTAATGATAAAGTGTTAAGGGGACGGTTATAAATGATGAATGTATCAAGTCCAAAGGGTGCACGTGCCCTGAATAGCGATATCTTCAAAATACTCACGGGGCCTAGGCCTGGTTCTGCCGCTCCCCGGCCTGGGAGCCCCAATTCCAGGTTGGTTGTTGAAACCACCTTCTCTTCGAATACGCATTTCATTTTCGAATCGTTCCTGTAAACCTTTCAGTTTCCCCTCAATCGAACTATTTGACATTATAGCAACTAAAATAGTCCACTGATAACATTTAAGTACTTATTATAAAACAAATATACTAAATTTTATTTACACAAAATTACAATGAAAAGCGCAGCAGTCCAAGGATTTCCTTCAATTTCCTTCGCCAACCATTTCCATTCGTTCATTTTTAATCTTTATTCACTTTTTGTCATTCGTTCATACGGTCAAATTATTCTTTTTGTAACCTGAGTAACTACGAATGCTTCCTTTTAATTGGCCTATCTCTTTCGCACTTGTTAGAAATTCGTAAGTTTAGGATTTTGGAACGTTTTGGATAGAGCGTTTCGTTTTGGTTAGGTTTGAGTTAAAGCTGTCAAAAAGATAACGTTCCGGAAATTATCAAATAAAAATATGTACTTATTTTTATTCTTCTAGTAAAATTTTATATTTTGTTAAGTACACGGAATTCATAAACTAGGTTTCACGTCGCCTTACTTTGGGAAGTGTTGATTTCAAAATTAATTATTTCAAAGTAATTTATTTCTGAACGTTTCTTTTCTTACTGTCATCCATTTCGGCTCAAAAGATACGTATTCAAGTCAACTAAAATATTATAAAAATACGAAATTCATTTCGCGTTTCTCGTCTTTTTGCCTTACTTTCCGAAAAGAGAAAACGAGAAAATTTTAATAATATTCCTCAGGAAATAGTGTGCTTCCAAAATTTGATATCGAAAGATATTTACAATATAATGGATTAGAAAATACAGTGTGGGATTTAGTACGCAAGCGTAATGAAGGAAGTGAAAAAGTGTCAGAAACTTGTTTCCTTTTATTGAAATGACGTGAAAATACAATTTCATAAACACTTTAGTGCGAAATGTGTTTGTTATTGTTCGTTTGATTGTGAACGATCATGATGCAATCAACGTCGGAAGGATGTATGAACATCGCCGAGCTAGCGAATCAGCTGAGGCGAGAGAAGATATTTATCAACTCTGAGAGGCAGCTGTTGCAGAAACTCAATGAGGAGGTGGAGAAGCGGGCCCTGGAGCTGCTGCAGGTGGCCTGGAGCTGCTCGCAGCAACGCCAGAACCTAACAAACCTGATCACGTCAAGATGTGAAGCAGACTCCATAGCATTTTGTCAGAGAGCCAGTCTCCTTGAAAGAGCGATTTTTGTAGATGCCTTCAAAGTTTTGAAATACAAGGTAAGTGAGAAATCACTTGGAAGCATTAACTTTGTTTGTTACTTTGGTTGAGTCTTTTGCAAAATATGTTAGCATATTATATTCTGTAAACATGAATATTGCCAAAAAATCTTGCACCAGACTACAATGTTGTTAATACTTGGTTTGGATGTGATAAACTATCATAGTACTTACCTAATTACTTTGTAAAATGTTGCTAGCAACCTTACAAAACAATATGACCTACATGTCCACCCACTTTTTACAAAGTAGGTAACTATTATTAATTTATTGATTGAGTTTTTATTCAGAAATCCCTGAATTTGTTTCATTACATTTTGCATGACTTTTTCTGTAGTACAGAGTTTAGAATTAGAAATCAGTTTTCTTTATTATTTTAAAATTGTACCTACCTACATAATACAAAAAAAATACAACTTTATTCTACAAATCAATAAAGTTGTTTTTTTTTAATGTGAGCCTATTGCCTTCAATCAGGCACAAATCCAAACTCTCGGCTTCTATAGTACTGATCATGGAAAAATTATAATAACAAATACAATAGTATTAGTAAATAATTTGTTCCAATTTAAAATCAAAATAACCTAATAAACTAATTTCTTATCTTAGAAGTAAAAATATTGCAAGTTAAAACCTACTAATGATGTATTCATGTATTTAGAAAATGGTAAAACATTTTTTTAGGTTATTATTTTACACAATCAATGGTAATATTAAATTATTTATACTATGTACAAGTAGGTACAAAAAAAAAATAAAAAAAAAAGAGCTCATAGGGCATCAAAAAATTCGTCCGCATCGCTGTCAGTGGGAAAAGTGCCCAAAAGACTGGCGGCATTGCCACGCTGGATGGCAATGCTAATTCTTTGGGCCAAAAATAGGCCAGCTCTCTGGTCCCGTGTGGAGTCGACCAACCGCTTGGCGATGTCCCGAAATACTCGATGAGCACTCGGACCCCAAGGCCCTAGTGTTTCAACCCCAAACGGCTCAAACAAATAGCTTCCAATAAGGTTGTTATATTTGCGCCGTTTGAGGTTTTCTGCACCTGCAGCAGCCGCTCCAACGCAGCACGCCGTGCTAGGAAGATGGGATGGCGCGAGGGTGTCGACACAGGTTGCATCCCACACCAAAGGCCTACCCAACTTCCAAGGCATTATGGTCATTCCGTCTGGTCTCTTCCCATCGTCGCGCGCCAGGCCATTAGGTTCTAAAACAGCTGGCACCCCGGCGGTGACAAGAGCCCGACGGATGATGTCGTTAATGCTGGCGTGTCGTGCCATCCGGCCAGCACTTTTGCTGCAGGATAGGCCATGGTGTCCGAGGCAGTCGACTCCTTCACCGCACTGACAGCGATGCGGAGCCCCGCAAGGAGCCCCCAAACGCAAACATGTAGCGAGCCGGAATGTGGTGTCACTCAGCATAGTGCCTATGTTGGGTGACGGTAGTGCCTGAAGCCAGAGGCCCGATTCCCATTCACCCACAGCCAGCAGGCGGGCACGCTCTGCAGTATTGGTGGACGTATTAATAAGATTATACCGTACCAACCTACAGAGCGGCTCATCCCACTGTCTCTGGGAAGATGGGTTCTCTGGCTGAACCGTATCCGGGCAAGCCACTTTCCAGGCGTTCACACCATCGGACAAACACGGCACGTCAGAGTCAACCTGAGAAGAGGCTAAGATTTTTGTGGTTAACTCTTTGGTGCTGTGGACCGAGGACAGGAACGCCGGTAAGCTTACACTAGAAATTTTGCGGACGCCGAGCCCACCAAAACGAATGGGTAGTGTGGCTTGCAGCCACGCGCGGTCGTCCAATGCCACATTTAAAATTGATGTAAGGGTGCTTCGAATAATATGATCAATTTTGTCTAAAAGGTATGGCTCCTTCCATAAAGAGGAAGAGCGGAGAAAATACATAAAATTTGGACCGAAACAGCAATATCTGATAAGTGTGAATGCAGAGTGTAAATTAATTTTAGAAAGTCTATCCGAAATATCGTTAAAATGTTTAATTTTATCATCGACGAATGCTGAAAAACTGTCTTCTAAAATTGGGGAACCTAGGAGGTGCAGTGAACTGTTATCCAAAACTTTAATATCTGGGGCTATTGAATTGAACTTCTGTATAGTTGATTGTCTGTCGGTATTGTCACAAAGGTAAATTTCGCATTTGGAGTTGTTAAGCTCAAGGCCGATAGATTGGAACTGCTGCTTTAGGAACTGAAAATCTTTTAGAACGGTGTCTACGTCACCTCCTAGTGTTCCATCATCTAAATACCACACATTAAATTTTGAATTTAGTTTTTGTATTATGGGATGGATAGCTAAACTGAAAATGACTGGCCCGAGAGGATCCCCTTGTTGGCATCCAACTGCAGATTCCAAAACGTTATCTTTATATAATAATTTTGAAGGGTGCCTATAGCACTGCCACATTTTTTTAGGTTTATTAAGTAATTTTTTTGATTCTGCTACCAGAGGTTTCTTTTTCTCTCAGTGATTTATTTGGTAGCAGTAATAATATAGATTCCGTATATCAAATACTTTCACTATATCTGCTAAAGAATCTTCTTGTTACTAAATAATCTTAAATAGCTGACTAAAACACTCCTTACTGCTGTAGATGAGTAAAGAATGACCAAAACACCAATATACCCTAATTCAGTGCATGTATTACCAAAATACATGCACTGAATTTATCAATACTTTGTAAATTTCTTAGTCACCATACGCAAAATACTACGCGCATTCATGTGGAGTTGCGGATACCAGCCCGTATTACCTATTAATCTCTTAGTTGTAACATTTTTGTAATGGGAAATGTTCACAAGGATAAGCAAACATTTACATGACATATTTACACCTGCCTGCCTACTTAATCTGACTCATATTATACCATCATAATTTTTAACATAATATATTTTGGATCAGATAAGAATCAAAGAGATCTCAAGAGTCTGATTATTGGCTGGAACTGGGAGTTTCTCATGTTGTACTACATTTCATGAGATAATTCTATGTAAGCATAGACATATAAATAGTCAGAAATGCAAAGTTGTCTATCAAATCCCTACAATTACTATGTCAAGAAAACAATAAAATTGTTATAGCATATCATTTAATAACAATCAATTTTCCAATCACAGACCAGTGAAAGTGGATCAGGAAACAGACAATACCAGGCATGTGGGTGTATTTATCTACCTCATTGTTATAATAACTTGTTATTTGTTGCTCCTAGTCACACATAGTGTACGAAAAACAATAGTGTTCATTACCATATACTGCAAGTACAGGTCTTTGTCTGTGTCCACATATGACAAGTTGACGTAAAACACGTCGCGAATGGGTACGAGTGGTTCAACCATAGAATAAAGAAGGTATAGAAGGGAACACCAAAATTCTTAAGGGTTGTCCGCCGTAAAAAGCTCGGTCACTGTCGGACTGCATAGAAAAGAAAGAGAAGCGCGATGACACAATGCTTGCAAAATATGAAGTAATTACCGATTTACACAAAATCTAGGGATTGGACTAAAAAAGTAATCACATGAAAATATTCCTTATTATTTTGTAAAGAACTGTATAAATTTATGAACACTTTTAATGAAAACTGTAGGAGTATTATGGTAAAATCTCGAAAAAATAGACAAAAATAGACCTGGGTTTAGCCTTTTCTTTAGTTCTACAAACTAAAATAGATTTCAGGACACATGAAATCACTTATTATGTATTCTAGATTATTGTGTATTTTTTTTATCAAAAAGGTGCTATAGTTACTGTTAAAAATGGAAACAAAGTTACTTATTTTCGCCGTATTTTAGGGAGAACAAGCCTACAAATTCGGCCATTTCGCCGTGCTGTTTTCGGGGTAACGTAGTTTGCGGCTCACGGGGCGTGATATCAAAAGTCGCACTGTGAAAAAATCTGCTGAGTTGTACGAACAAGCATCTCCCACAGGCGAGACTGTGCCACGTAGATTGTTCCTACGGACTAGCCACAGCGCTCCTTGTCGAGCCGCCTCGAGTGACATTGTCTTCATGCAGAAGCTGGCGCGGCCGGATTCTTGGGTCATCGAAAATTTTATAATATTATTCATCGTCACGTCATATTAGGCGGGTGGGGAGCGGTTGCTGATTATTTCCGCCGTTTCCGCGGCATCGGCGTACTTCCAAAAGAAACTCGTACCATAGAATAAAAAAAAAAATCCTTGGACATTTCACACAACGCTATCTAGTCCCAAGCTAAGCAATCTAATGCTTGTGTTATGGTAACGAGATGGCTGATATACATTTTTTTTTTGTAATTACATAGGTACATATTTTATTATAGATAGAAAAACAGCCAGACTCGGAACAAATACTTGTAGGTCGTACAAATATTTGTTTCGTGCGGGAATTGAACCCGCGACATCACTGAGCCAACGGCCAACCGTGTCGTCGGTAGAATTATAAAACCGTATAGAATCCTTTAACTCTTGTAGGTCAAGAGTAAAAGGTTCTATACGGTTTTATAGTTCTATGGTACGGCGTACCTACAGACATTGTATAGGATAATGTGATGTACAGGAAATTAGGTGAATTGCCTTACATTGAAATTAGTTTTAGGCCAATGAGTTCTTCGCGGTAGGGAAGGAATCATCATTTTGATAGCCTTTACACTAACTTGACTACTTTGAAATAAGGAAAACTAAGGACGGTTCAAACAAAATAGGTACCTATCTACTTTGAGGAACGTATTTTCCTCTTTAAAAACCCAATTTGTTTATTCAACTTTGATAAAACTTTTCGTCTAGATGATATTTACCCGTTCAAGCAGAGCGCCCTATCTTGGGTAGGCCGGAAATTCAAGCTAACATGTTTTTTCACGGAATGTTATCTGTGCGGTTTCCCTGGAATAATAATACTACAGATGTTTTGAAAGGGCCATAGCCGCCCCCAATGACGTGGTACATAACGTCATCTGCGAACACGCCTACCAGATTCGTTGAAAAATACAGTCAGCGAATGCGGAAATTCTGCTGTGCACTTTATGCCATCGCGGACATTTGCGGTGAACGAGTTTTCGACCTTACTACTATGGTAATAAGGTTCAAAAGTGGTTCACCGCAAATCTCCGCGATACAAATTAAAATTACTACCTGTTCAACATCACTTACGATTCAGACGATGTTTCTAAACTGGGCTAGTTATTGGAATACCGTTTTGTTACCATTATAACATAACATCACGACTGTAATCCGCAAAGGGTTAGGCAGAGGTGTAGGTGCCTATAGAAAACCCACATTTCGCTAGTTATGTTTATGTCCCCCCCTTCATCCCATCCCATGTAATGTGGTGCAAGGTGGCGAGCCTATGCCATCAACGGGGCAC
The DNA here is from genome assembly GCA_905163495.3 of Cosmia trapezina. Taxonomy (NCBI): domain Eukaryota; kingdom Metazoa; phylum Arthropoda; class Insecta; order Lepidoptera; family Noctuidae; genus Cosmia; species Cosmia trapezina. Next base: position 28,938,773 of record LR991022.1, read on the forward strand.
AAATCCAGACTCCGGAGAAATCCCTGACGGAAAACCCAATAACACTGCCCGACCTGGGAATCGGACCCAGGACCTCATGCTCAGCAGTAGCGTTTGCGACCACTAGACCCACGGGGATGACTTTATCAGTATTACGTCCCTGCAACGACCATATAGCCCTGGTCGTTGCGTCCCTGTCTCGCAACTAATCTAAAAATGCTGGTGCTAAAAGTTAGCGTTAAGTGTCTAAACACACTATGCCGAAGTTACGCGACCGAAGTTCGGCATGATTACGCCTGCAATGCTATTTGAATTACTGACGACACACTATGCCGAAATTACGTTGCGTTCTAGCGTACAGGCGAACTTCGGTCGGGCGTAAGTTCAGCGGCAATTCGGCGGCAACGTTTTCTGTAGAGCACACATTATACGCGACCGAAGTTCGGTTCGATTGCCGAAGAAGATCCGGGGCGGGGAACAGCGGGAGGCAGGCATGCCCGCGCCCCGCGTGTCCGCCCCACGGAGCTATAGCTTAAAGGCTCTTACAGACAGAGGCGATATCGCGTCGCGACGCGATATTTTTCTACGGATATAATATCGAAATATCGCGTCGCGACCGCGATATCGCCTCTGTCTGTAAGAGCCTTTAAGGCTCTTACAGACAGAGGCGATATCGCGGTCGCGACGCGATATTTCTGGTATTAGCCCAATATTTACAAAAAATGGTTTCGTGGGTTGTCGAGTATGACGTAACCACAAATATCATTTTCAATTTTCAACCTTATTTCAAGCCAGCTAATGGTGACAATAGGTTAAGCGGTTGTTTGCCGTTTAAAATGTGGTCAGTCCGCGCCTTAAGCTGGGCACTCACGGTCAGTTCATTTGGATTAAACAAATGGATGAACCACTTGCATAGGAAATTGATTCGAGTTGCAATGTAAATAAGGAGCATAATCGTATCAGCGAAAAGTTCAAAGTATTTTTATTTGCAAATACGAAAGTGCTCCTTATTTATGTAACGACATGGCTCTATTTCCTGTTCAAGTATTTATGCACGACAGCGTTCAAGACACTGAAGTTCCGCAACTGAATTTCCGTCGCGTAAGTTCGGCACTTATGGTGTGTCATATCAGCCGAACACGTCGGAATGTAACATGTGAGGGCCTACTCCCTAAGTCCGTCCGTCTTCCCGTCCGTCTGACATAACGATCCATCAAAACAAGTGTAAAAGTAAAATTTTTCGGACGGGCAAAAACACATCGGGAGAAGGGACAACTGGCAAATTATGTTGTCATTCATACTTCGTTCGGGTCCCGAACCAATCATCCATCCGTAGGTGATACGGAGTAAGAAACGCCCGTAACGAAGGCCAAAACTACGGGCTTCGTGCTTAGGGTGTAGGCCCCCAGCCGCGGAACTTCGGTCGCGTACCTTCGGCATAGTGTGTTTAGGCACTAATGGTTCAAAGGTTGATCGAACTCGCGACATCTCGTTCTCCACAGGCGACAGCCACCACAGGCGACAGCCACTTTGTTTGGCGATTCTATTGATCCATTTATTATAGGCTAGCACTTCCCGCGTGACTTCGCCCTCGTGGATGTCGGGTAATATCCCACGGGAACGAAAATCCTTCCTTATTCCTAGTCTACATTATAAAGGAAACCTCTTTGCAAAATTTGCTGGGGCTGGGCGTTGATGAGTCAGTCAGTCTGTCAGTCAGGACTTCTCTTTTTATTTATACAGGGTTATTGATAAAACACCAGCAACCTCTTAAGGGGTCATTGTACTCATCATTATGAACAACTTTTACTATGGGACCAAACCTGAAATCGCGAAAAAAAAACTGCTGTTCAGTACATTGATCTACATCAAACTCGTCAAAATGTAGGGAGCAGCTGATTTTTTTTTCGCGATTTCAGTTTTGGTCCCATAGAAAAAGTTGTTCATAATGATGAGTACAATGACCCCTTAAGAGGTTGCTGGTGTTTTACCAATAACCCTGTATAGATAGATAAATAGATTATCTAATTTAGCTCATTAGAGAAACAAACTGATGCTTTGTTTACTAAACTATCAATACTCTTATCTCTATTTTGTCACCTAATTAGGAAAATTCGTGAGGAAAGTTTTGAGTATGATTGTGGTTGGCTTTTAGCCAGCCAGCGTAGGGGAAGACCAAATAAACAATGGATGGGCTGTGTGCAAGATTATTATGGCTAGAAAGGGTGTGACTACCGAGATGACGATAAGTATAGAAGTATGGAAGACGAAGTCTGCACTGTCCGACTCCTGGGCAATGGCCTCACTCCAATCCTTCCACCGTTCACGAACCCGCGCGTCCGCCTTCCAGTTTTGGCGGAATCTGACACCAAATTAATTGCGATAGAAGAATGATGATGATTTTGCCACCTATTGTTTTCAACGGATGCTTTTTCGGAAAAAACGATAAGAGAAGGCAATTCTGCTGTAAAGATTTAGGATTCCTCTTCTTTTGCAACAGAAGATTTGAAAAGGCGGACATTATAATGAACAGTCTATTTAGCTGAAATTCGATGAGTTGCACAAAACCACATTAGTTTAATGGATACTTTAAATTGATGATGTAATTTTCTTTTTGATACATAATAGAGGGGATTGCATGAATTTAAAGTTTCCATTAAACCAATGTGGTTTTATGTAACTCACCGATTGAAATTGTATTACTACCGTCAGTTACTTTTTGAAAAGTTCGGGGGGCTTACACTTAGCTTTTATAGCAGCGCAAAAGTTGAAAGTTTCCAGTGAGAGAGAGAGACTGTGCTATAGGTCGTTTATAGCTCCATCTCTGTCTTTCACCGGAAACGTTCAACTTCTGACCTGCTATAAGAGCCATAGTAAGCCCCCTGGCCATTCTTATCACAAATACTTACAAGCCTACAATCCTTGGGCCACTTAACATAATCACGACTTTGATTTGGCTACACTATCGCGACATAACCTTTTGACCAAGCACTCGCCATTTCCAAGTAAGTTCAACAACCCTTGTAACGTGCTAACTAACCTACTTAGCACAAACAAAACATGCGCATACGACTCTAAACAATCCCTTTCTTGACCTACGTCAACAGGAAGTAATAGCAGTTTGTTATAACCGTTTCAAAGCTAATAGTCAAGTCAAGTTTCTGAAAGAAGGTTCGAGTTATAAATTCGTCTATGCCACAGATGTAGTTTTTTCCTGTCCGGCACGGTTGGGGCTGACGTATCCGACAGCTCAGCATAGTGCTGGAGCTTTCCGATGAGTTTTGATGTCTGCAAAAGAATTTATAGTACGTGTGTGAGCACTATGTAGCTAATATAAAGCTACCTTTTACTGGGTACGTCTTTCACTGACTTGAATGTGCCCTGGCGGTTGAGAGTATGTCATGCTCACTCAAATGTCTCGCTGGTGGTGACGTGTGTGTTGGATCATTAAGTTCCCTTCAAAATGGTTGAGCTAATGGGGAGGAAAACTAACTTTTTATCACGCTAGGTGGCACATGATCGACTGTACTTTTTTCATTGATTTGACGCGAAGACAATTCTCTGTCCACGATTTGACGTAACGAACGATTGTCAAATTGTATGGATTTGTTTGTAAAACAATGTACAGTCGTTCAGAGCGCCATCTACAAACAGCTTTGCGTGTGGCTCCCCATTGGTGCTGATCCATGCGTCATGTTCGTGAACGGACGCCGTCAGTTGGGACTGGTCGTCTCTTAGCTGCCACGGCTTATTTTTAATTTAGTTTGTTTTTAGTTTTTATCTTTTTTGTTACGGACTCTTTTAACGTGCACGTCTTTCTACATTGTTCTCACAAGTATATTTTCATTATATTTGCTTGAATATAATAGCACCGTATGGAATCCGCACTATGATATTTATATTAAACGCTTGGAAAGTGTACAAAGACGTTTTCTATACCATCTTTGCTATAAAGATCGTCTGGCGAAAAAAATTAGGAGCTACGACCTAAGATTGCAACATTATAAAATGTCCTCGTTGTTAGATAGAAGAAAAGTTCTAGATCTCACATTTCTTCACAAACTGTTTAACGGCACTGTCGACTGTAGCGAGCTTCTTGGAAGGCTGCAAATAAGCGCACCATCTCGCTTGCCGCGAAAATGTAACTACAACCTTTTCTATGTGCCGGGATCCAAAACAAACCTCGGACACTTCGCCGTTTTGCCAAGGCTATGTAGGCAGTTTAACGTAATATCGAAGCATAATGATTTGGATATTACATGCAAATTACTAAAGTTTAAAAAAGATGTAAAAGTCTTAATAACCAAGTCATAATATTTTGTATTTTTTGTTGGGTTCTACTATTATTCCTTGATTATTATTATTATTTAATTTTATTTGAATTTAATTTGATTTATTTTATATTTATATTTATATTTGAATTTTATTTTTGAATCTCAATTTGTTAATATTTGTTTGTATTATTTTGTACCTGTATAATTTTGTATGACTTTCGACATTGACATTTGACATTGCATTTTGATTAGTTTTAATGATTTCAATTTTGAAAATTTTAACTTTGATAATTTAAATTTTAATGATTTCTTGTTTATCAAACTTCTTGGATTTACCTAGTTATTAATTGAATGATGTGGTCGCCTATAATTGGAAGCGCACACTTGTATTGTCCGTATGTATGTTAACAGGCATGTATCTGTGTAGCCTCTGTTGGCGATCCAATAAATAAATAAATAAATAAATAAATTATGACCGATGTAACCAATATTTTATAAAAATATTTTGATCTTCTCCATAGGGACCTACTACGCTTTGGAATAGGCAACTAGCTTCATTTTTCTTTCTGACGATTCAAAAGTGCCTGTAATTGGTTTATTTGAAATAAATGCTTTGAGTTTGAGTTTGAATAAATTCCTAGTAATACCGATACCATTTTCCAATCCCCGAATGCTCCTCAAGATTCATACACAATTCTGTCGGAGAGCAATAAATAACCATCTTAGAAACCTCCTTAAATCTCCTCCCCATTCCACCGACTTCTACTCCTACTCCTTCACTGTGCACGCGGTTCGGTTGTGGAATTCACTTCCGCCTGACATTAGGGACTGCCAAACTATTGCAGTATTTAAAAGAAGAGTGAAAGAACACTATCTTTCCACTTCGTCATAGTTATTAGTTATTAACCGACTTCAAAAAGGAGGAGGTTCTCAACTGAACGTTTTTTTTTTTTTTTTTATGTATGTTCCCCGATTACTCGAAAATGGCTGGACCGCATTTGGATTTCTCTTTTTTTGTTCGAAAGGGTATATTTCCCAAGTGGTCCCATGATCATCAAGTCAGGATCTGATGATGGGATCCCATGGAAATCGAGGGAAACCCTCAAATTTTATGGGCACACTTATATCGATTTCGGTATTTTTTATAGTAACTCGTGCATTTGCTCTCGGAAAGTACCTTTTGGTGAACTGGAACTGATGATGAAGACCACAGATGGCCATCGGAAATACTCAATTATATCTAAGTCTAACACAGGTTGCGATTCAATTACTTTAATATGGTTTATGCTCGTCAAAATGCATAATGCTGATGGTGACTTCACCATGAGCTCCAATTTTCCTGGTTCTTACTAGGAGAACTCCTCAACAATTAACGTCCCTGCATCGGGAAAAGCAATATTTTGTAAAACGTGATGAGCAGTTGACAATGGGTTATTGTAACTTAGATAAATTACAAACTGACCCATTAAAAAGTGAAAAATAAAAACTTTTTTACAAAAAACAAAACCGACTTCCAAAAAAAACACTAGTGTTTTTTGTAAAAAAGTTTTATAAAAAGTGAAAAATAAAAACTTTTTTACAAAAAACAAAACCGACTTCCAAAAAAAACACTAGTGTTTTTTTTGGAAGTCGGTTTTGTTTTTTGTAAAAAAGTTTTTATTTTTCACTTTTTAGTGGGTCAGTTTGTAATTTATCTAAGTTACAATAACCCATTGTCAACTGCTCATCACGTTTTACAAAATATTGCTTTTCCCGATGCAGGGACGTTAATTGTTGAGGAGTTCTCCTAGTAAGAACCAGGAAAATTGGAGCTCATGAAAAATAACTTTAATTTCGGAAGACGGGGGCAAAAACCTAAACTACAGATCCAATGACACCGACTTCCGAAATTAAAGTTATTTTTCACTTTGTAGTGGTTTTTTGGAAGTCGGTTTTGTTTTTTTTTAGAAGTTTGTATGTATATATTATATGTTTTATTTTGGATTTTATGTATTTTATTTTCTCTTCTACTCTTACACACTTTGTCTACATCTCTTTTTATCCTCTGTCCTGTCGCAGGTATGCTGGAAGAGATTTCTTTTGAAATAAGCATCACCTTTGTACGTATTTTTCTGTTCCTTTATGTTTGTCTGTGTATTTGTGTGTACATGAATTGTTAAATAAATAAATAAATAAATATCCTTGGACATTTACACAATACTAGGTCAGACATGTAGAATTCTTATAACGTGTGATCATAATTCTGAGCTCTATATAACTGTACAATATTATATGATTGACGCACAATGCAATATGCATTCGCAATTCGCATGCATTCTAATCAATTCTCTTGACCTACGGCTAGAGAAAGTATTAGCAGTAAGCGGTAGTTCGTAACGACTTGCTAGACATGTTAAATGCAACTGTTTAACAAGCGCAATGCGTTGTTATTACTACTTTACCGGACTTTGTTCCAAATCATTATGTGGTCAATAAACTTGACCTTTCAGCTTGTCAGCCTCTACGTGTTTATAAATGCTTCTTCACGCCAACACTAGTAAGGTGTTGTCCTAAAGAAGCTTTCGGGCAGACAAATTTTAAATACGAGCTACGTATGCTTTTTAACCCAGCCCCAGCTTTGTTGAGGCGAACAATGAAAGGCGTTCTGTCTCCTCGTAGGATACTTTTGTTCTGTGGACAACACTAAAGGTAAACGCAAACGTGTCCACGCAAAAGGAATCGATGGCGCCGAACGAAACGAAGTTCCTAGTAAATCTAACGGCGACGATTCGTCCGATTCGGCGCGGATAAGTATGCGGTGCAAGGTTTCATAGAATTTCATACAAGTACATAATTCTAAAATTCTTTTCTTTCGGATCCTTCGCTTCCTTCGCTACTGATAAGTTTGCGTTTACCTTGAGTCCTTTCTGTCTGTAAGCTCTGCTTTAGGTTTTGTAGTCGCAAGATTAGCATCGATCAAGTGGTCCTTAATGTCTGATTTGTAGAACTTCGACTGAGCAAAATTTTGACGTGTATTCTCTTTTATTGTTTAGTAAGTACTTATATTGGTTAGGTAGTTGCCTCGCTATTTTCGTCTTGCTTATCGCTTGCATTTTTCGATTTAAAGTGCATTAAGGCAGTTACTGCGTTTTGATACAATTTACTTCCTTTGGTGGATTAGTATTCTGTTAAATCCTTCCTCTTCAACGAGGGATATAATGGCAAATGTCGAGTATTGATAAAGCACAAAGGTCAGGCGATGTACTTCTAACAGGGATTCAATAATAATATTACAGTGGGGACAGAATGGAGGGTCGTCACTCGTCATAATTGGAACATGCACTGTAAGTACGGACGTAAAAATATCGCGGCGGGATTTTATCGCGCATTGGATTTTCAACTCTCGGTGTTGAGCCGAGCATTGAGAATCCAACCTAACAACAACAGAGTGCATACCAGCGCGTCGAAAAAACGCACTGTTGGATTTTCAACTCGACGCTAAGCAGAGCGGTGAAAATCCAGTGCGTGGAATAAAATCGCCGCGATACTTTTACGTCAGTGCGAACGTCGGCTAACTCTGTGACCTACCCTACCGCCAACGCTTCATATTGTCGTAGGTCAAGATAGAAAACAGGGAATTGCGTATGTGATACACTGTAATAACAATACCTCTATGCATTGTATTCTAATGCGGAATTAATGTTTTGCATGATTTATTTTAATGTGACTCTGAGGTCAATAGAAAAGCGTGTGAAATCATTGGAATGATTTGAAATATTGATATAAAACATTACATGGGTCTGTTGGAATTTGGAATGTCAAACTTATAATGCTACAACAGAAATTCTTGATGAGTTCAGCTTGGTTTTTCGGCTCCAAAACGTTACGTAAATGATAAATAATATTTATTTCCGTAAATTGGTTTAAAAAATTAACTAGATGAGATCGGTGTTTTCTAGCAGACTACTCTGAGTCTCTTTTAAACTCCAGACATTATCTTGGTCACATTATATGACGACCATGCATGTCGGAGATAGTCTTTTGACGAAAGAACTGTTCAGTCAGTGCACGCATTTGTCAGTACCTAATCGTGTTGTTCCACTCAGAACTTAGGGAGCTCAACGACTCGGAAGTTACATAGACAAAATGTTAAGCCACTCACACTTCTTCTATTGTAGACAAAATGTTTAACCAAACCTCTTCTTCAACAGGAGGCGCTAGCGTTAGGAGAGCTCCTAGGATGGCTCCGCGAATCCCCACACCTGGTCTCTCTCTGTCTTCTCCTGGGCGAAGACCACATCCCGCCCAGTTTACCATCAGCTCTAGTCTCGGGGCTGTACGGCAGCTGTCGATCAGCTTCCGACAGGACCAGGTTCCTGGCTGTCGTGCGTTCTCTGATCAAGCATCAGATGGCCACTTCTGGTGATCCGAGGAAGTAAGTAACTAAGTATATACCTCGTATATAAGCTTTACCACCCTAAGATTGATGATCAAATTTAATTAGCTAGCGAAACTTCGCAGGCGTGATGGGTATCGTATCGATATCTAAACACTACAAAACAAAAAAAATAAATAAAAAGATTTCATGATTTTTTGTGGTCAATGACCGCTGGTAGTGTTGTTACTTGAAGTGCGAGTTGATAAAATCTGTGTTATCATATTGAGTGTGCGGCAAGGGTTTAATTATAATATACAGGGTGTAAGGGACAGCCCTCCACAAACTAACAGGGTGCATTCAGCTCCTCATTTTGAATCATATTCTACCGGAAATTTTCTCAGGAAAATTTTCATTATTTCAATGTAAAATTGCATTGTGTGTTTGCAGCATTCCATTTATGTAAAAAAACAGCAAAAAAAAAACCAGCAATGGATGTTGAAATACTCTAACCAACGACGCGTGTAATCAGCTGTTCACTTTCTGTCTAGCTACAGAGTTCATCGAAGGTTTTCGGTCCCTGGTAATAGGTATGCGGTGAGACCTATTAGTAATAGGTCTCACAATCGGGACGTCTATTACTGGTTGGGAGGGGTAGGTAATAGGCTATTACCTACCCCTCCCAACCAGTAATAGACGTCCCGATTTGTGCACAAAAACACAAACCAATCAGGTTTATTGGATTCCCTTAACGTTCCTGAAAAAATTTCATGTACCAGTCATCTTAGTAAGACATACTGAAGTCACCCTATCAGTTTGCGGAGGGCTGTCCCTTACACCCTGTATGTATGTTTGTTTCGTAGTCTAATCCCACATCAAATTCCCCAGGTTATTCCGCACAGGCAAGTGCGCACTGTCCTCCCTGTACGCGGTATATCGCGACGGGCACACCCCGGCGCGGCAGTTCCTGGTCGCAGCCTTACAGAACCCGGTGATGAATGTTCTGCTTGAGGACGAGTTCTTCCTCGATATTGATCCTGATAAAGCTATGGAGAGGTGAGTGGAATTATGAGCGGGGATTTCTCTTAGATGGGTTTTTGAAGGGAAAAAGGATAAAAGGTAAAAAAAAGGAAAGAAGGAAAAAAAAAGAAGGAAGGAAGAGGATAAAAGGGGAGAAGATTTTAGCAGGAAGATCCTAGAAGTTAGTTTTGGGATCTGGTTAAATACATAGAGTTTGTGTTTATAGTGTACTAGCACATGTTTGTTTTTGTCAAAATTGCTTGACAAGCATGTGCTTTTTCAAGAAGATAGGCCGGTACAGTAACAATTTTAATGAAGTTTTCATAGAAATTGTTCCACCAGAGTCGCGTTGCGAAGATACCTTTTAAAAATTTATTTTTACGATTAAAAACGATACTAATATAAATGCAATCATTCTGATTTTATGTCAAATTATTCTACAAGCAACATATTAACTTAATAGTGTTTTAATTATTTAGTGCAATCAATAGATTTTTTGTAAATAAATAATTGCTTCATATTTTGCAATAAATTACCACCGTTGTGTCATCGCGCTTCTCTTTCTTTTCTATGCAGTCCGAGAGTGACCGCGCTTTAGGTCCTTAGTCCCCTGTAAACACACGACTAATAAACAGGTTCAAATGTGTTTCGGGTTTATAAATCTCTGTTATGCATCATCGAATTTTATGGTCCCGAAACTGTGTGTGTGATCCCTCGGCTATTCAGCCTGTTCTAATTTAAACTCTAACGTCAGGTATTAGAACTGAAAATTGGTCAGTGTCTCAACTATAACATTGTTATCAAAACAAATGATGCAAAAGGTGTGAAGTGTTATTTATAATTTAAATATTTACGGAGTAGTGCGAGATCAGACGTGTCGATCACTGTTCTTATTAATGTAAACTATTTTATGATAATCTTGGCACGTGCATCACATACCTGCATGGAAAATTGTAGAACAAAGTGATAATTTTACCTTTTAAGGTTTTTAGGGTTCCGTACCTCAAAAGGAAAAAACGGAACCCTTATAGGATCACTCGTGTGTCTGTCTGTCTGTCTGTCTGTCCGTCTGTCCGTCTGTCACACCCAATTTGCTCCGATTCTATTGGACCGATTAAGTTAAAATTTGGTACACATATGGATTTCTGTGACCCAAACACGTACAGCTAAAGTAAATATATGAATTTTGAATATGAGAGTCACTTTTAGGGGGAAAATAAGAAAATTAAAAAAAAAGTTTTGTAAACTGTACCGAATGACATATCAAATGAAAGGGCTTACTATGAGGGTCTCAAATATATTTTTTTTATAATTTTAAAATTTATTGTTTTAAAGTTATTTAAGAAAATAGACGAAAATTGACAATTCCCCCCCCTTATCTCAGAAACTACTGAGCCTAAAATTTTGAAAAAAAATGTAGAAATTAGTTCTATACCTGTAGATTACAGGAAAACCTATAAGAAGTCTGTGGTCTTAAAATAACATGGTAAATCTATATATATAAAAAAATCAAAGTCCTGACTGAGTCACTGACTAATATACCAACGCACAGGCCAAACCAATGGACCTAGAGACTTGAAATTTTGCACATAGATACCTTATATAGTGTAAACATCTACTAAGGAAGGATTTTTGGAAATTTCATCCCTAAGGTGGTAAAACAGGGGATGAAAGTTAGTATGAAAAATCCTATCCCTTGAGTTAATAGACTTGAAACTTAGCACGAATATTCATCTAAGTAAATTATAAAGTTTATCATTTTTAGTTTTCCTAAACTACCCCCTAAGGAGGGATTGGGGGTGTCAAAGTTTGTATGGAGGAACTTTAACACGCGGTCCGATTAACTCAAAACTCAGTTTTTATACTTGAGACCAAAAATTAAGACTAACGTGTATTAGGGTTTTCCAAAAATCTACCCCTAAGGGGTGAAAAGTTAATTTTATAGCGGAGGATTTTATTGTGGGCTTGATTAACTCTAAAATAGGTGTAAATAATGTTTGAGTCAAGTTATGGAAACATACCAGACGATTTTTGAAATTCTTTAGGTATCTGTGTTCGTGAAAACAGAGATACAGTTTATATGAAAAATCTTATTAATTTGGTTAATGAACTTGAAACTTAGCACAAATACTTGCATAAGTAAGTAGTAATGTTTGTCATTATTAGTTTTTCAAAACTACGCCTCAAATGAGGTTTAGTTTAGGGATGTTAAAGTTTGTATAGAAGAATATTAAAGCGCAGTCCGATTAAAAAAATGGTACTTTGAGTCAAGTTACGAAACTTGCCAAACCAATTTTCACCGATTTTGACGGCTGATGTTTTAAGGAGTAACTTAGGCTATTTTTATTTTAGAAAAATAATTAGGGTTCCGCGCAAGAAAATTAAAATCCATGAAATCAGACAACCACGTACAGCCCAGTACAAACTTACTAAGCCTCCTCTGTCTATTACGGCTATAACAACAAATAATAAAAATAAAGCAAAGTTAAAAATTTAAGGGGTCGGTCCCCATACAATAAACCTTTCATTTTGAAAAAAAAATAAAATTTTTAATCTAGCATGTGGGGTGTCATGTCATTATTTCATCACCGCTGCTCTCAAAACGGTCAAGGAAAACATCTTGAGGAAACCGGCATGTCCTAGAACCAAAAATTCGAAGACATGTGACATCTACCAACCCGCACTGGGCCCGCGTGGTGGATTACGGCCCACTCCCTCTCACCGAGAGGAGGCCTGTGTCCCAGCAGTGGGAACATTATAGGCTGATTACGTGTTATGTGGGGTGTCATCGTCTAGAACTCATTGAGTAGAGTACAAACATTTTTTTTATCTTTTAAAATTAAGAAATAGGGGGCCGTAAAAGTTGTAAATTTTACACCATTTTTGTACGAGCTCTAGCGCAACAATTCAACAAATTAGGAATTTGAAACTTCTTTATACCATGTAAGTACCATGAATACTGTATTTAATCAACAATACTGAAAACGGCGATTCATAAGGTATTTTGTTTAAACATGCGTGATTTTCTGCAACTGCAAAAAATAACCTTGTAATTCACAGTATCATTATAAAATAAGTACGAAGTTATTGCGATTGTTAAACATATAATATGGTACGGAACCCTTCGTGCGCGAGTCCGACTCGCACTTGACCGGTTTTTTTTAGTTATGCACCGACTGCATATTATCGTCCATCGTAGATCCCTCCTTAATGTTCTGGTTTGCCTCCTACAAAAGCACTACAATAAATAATTCTTATCATAATCAGTAGCATCAGAGACAATATCGCCTCTATTTCCATACTTGGCATACAGTTTTTAAAGTTAGATGTTGTAGCCATCGCGAGAAATTGCGAAAAAAAATCGCGGTGCGGTACAGCGGTATCGGTCAAACTAGTACAGACCCCGGCGATAAATATTGCACATCGACCTTTGGAAAGAGACAATCGGCTAATTTCGGCTTCGTAGAGCGTTATCTCTGTCGCACGAAATACAAACAGTCTGGTATCTATTAGGAGCTGTTAAAACAATTATGATTTGCTTCATTTGATAATTCTTTTTATTCTTTGTTTAAAATACACCAATTTTTCTATAAGTGATGGCTTTAGGTTGGGGTAAAATAAAAAAAAAAAAAAAATGTTCACATTATGTTTACTTACGTATTTAATTATTTTGTATAAACGAAATTGCTTTTTTGGTCTCCCTTTTTTTGGAGTGTTGAACTTAATTTCAGTAGAATGTGTTTCAGTACTGACTTCGTTTAGTATATTGTTCAAAGTTCTTCTTGAAATTCCAGTGGCATTTGCAACTCGCTCTTGAAACAACTTACATTTTCATCTTCATTTTTTTTTAATCTGTCAGCTTCGGTTACAAAATATTTATAAACATTGTAGATAATTTCGCGTGACTGACCTCGTAAAGGTTTCTCTCTTTTTCCTAAAAATGCCATAGTACAGTACAACTTTAAATTATTTTTTGGGGGTGTTAACAACTCTAAATATATATTTTGAACAACGACTGACAAAACGTCACATTGGTAGTGTGCGCCAGAGATAACGCTCTACGAAGCCGAAATTAGCCGATTGTCTCTTTCCAAAGGTCGATGTGCAATATTTATCGCCGGGTACTGTACGTTAGTGAGTGCAGGTTGTCTTCATTATAATCACTTTACGAGGTCAACATAAAGAATGAGACTTTTTTTTCGCAACTATGCATGTCTCATTTTCGGTACATTTGATGGAAGAAATGACGGGAAGCGACTTTGTTTTATACTATGTAGTGAAGATAAGTGCTCCGATCAATACTAGTTCTCAAGATCAAGAAATTACTGGTAGTGAAGCCATCTGTTTCTTCGACCTTCATCGATCCATCATTTTGTACTATGTAGTGAAGATAAGTGCTCCGATCAATACTAGTTCTCAAGATCAAGAAATTACTGGTAGTGAAGCCATCTGTTTCTTCGACCTTCATCGATCCATCATTTTGTACTATGTAGTGAAGATAAGTGCTCCTATCAATACTAGTTCTCAAGATCAAGACATTACTGGTAGTGAAGCCATCTGTTTCTTCGACCTTCATCGATCCATCATTTTGTACTATGTAGTGAAGATAAGTGCTCCGATCAATACTAGTTCTCAAGATCAAGACATTACTGGTAGTGAAGCCATCTGTTTCTTCGACCTTCATCGATCCATCATTTTGTACTATGTAGTGAAGATAAGTGCTCCGATCAATACTAGTTCTCAAGATCAAGACATTACTGGTAGTGAAGCCATCTGTTTCTTCGACCTTCATCGATCCATCATTTTGTACTATGTAGTGAAGATAAGTGCTCCGATCAATACTAGTTCTCAAGATCAAGACATTACTGGTAGTGAAGCCATCTGTTTCTTCGACCTTCATCGATCCATCATTTTGTACTATGTAGTGAAGATAAGTGCTCCGATCAATACTAGTTCTCAAGATCAAGACATTACTGGTAGTGAAGCCATCTGTTTCTTCGACCTTCATCGATCCATCATTTTGTACTATGTAGTGAAGATAAGTGCTCCGATCAATACTAGTTCTCAAGATCAAGACATTACTGGTAGTGAAGCCATCTGTTTCTTCGACCTTCATCGATCCATCATTTTGTACTATGTAGTGAAGATAAGTGCTCCGATCAATACTAGTTCTCAAGATCAAGACATTACTGGTAGTGAAGCCATCTGTTTCTTCGACCTTCATCGATCCATCATTTTGTACTATGTAGTGAAGATAAGTGCTCCGATCAATACTAGTTCTCAAGATCAAGACATTACTGGTAGTGAAGCCATCTGTTTCTTCGACCTTCATCGATCCATCATTTTGTACTATGTAGTGAAGATAAGTGCTCCGATCAATACTAGTTCTCAAGATCAAGACATTACTGGTAGTGAAGCCATCTGTTTCTTCGACCTTCATCGATCCATCATTTTGTACTATGTAGTGAAGATAAGTGCTCCGATCAATACTAGTTCTCAAGATCAAGACATTACTGGTAGTGAAGCCATCTGTTTCTTCGACCTTCATCGATCCATCATTTTGTACTATGTAGTGAAGATAAGTGCTCCGATCAATACTAGTTCTCAAGATCAAGACATTACTGGTAGTGAAGCCATCTGTTTCTTCGACCTTCATCGATCCATCATTTTGTACTATGTAGTGAAGATAAGTGCTCCGATCAATACTAGTTCTCAAGATCAAGACATTACTGGTAGTGAAGCCATCTGTTTCTTCGACCTTCATCGATCCATCATTTTGTACTATGTAGTGAAGATAAGTGCTCCGATCAATACTAGTTCTCAAGATCAAGACATTACTGGTAGTGAAGCCATCTGTTTCTTCGACCTTCATCGATCCATCATTTTGTACTATGTAGTGAAGATAAGTGCTCCGATCAATACTAGTTCTCAAGATCAAGACATTACTGGTAGTGAAGCCATCTGTTTCTTCGACCTTCATCGATCCATCATTTTGTACTATGTAGTGAAGATAAGTGCTCCGATCAATACTAGTTCTCAAGATCAAGACATTACTGGTAGTGAAGCCATCTGTTTCTTCGACCTTCATCGATCCATCATTTTGTACTATGTAGTGAAGATAAGTGCTCCGATCAATACTAGTTCTCAAGATCAAGACATTACTGGTAGTGAAGCCATCTGTTTCTTCGACCTTCATCGATCCATCATTTTGTACTATGTAGTGAAGATAAGTGCTCCGATCAATACTAGTTCTCAAGATCAAGACATTACTGGTAGTGAAGCCATCTGTTTCTTCGACCTTCATCGATCCATCATTTTGTACTATGTAGTGAAGATAAGTGCTCCGATCAATACTAGTTCTCAAGATCAAGACATTACTGGTAGTGAAGCCATCTGTTTCTTCGACCTTCATCGATCCATCATTTTGTACTATGTAGTGAAGATAAGTGCTCCGATCAATACTAGTTCTCAAGATCAAGACATTACTGGTAGTGAAGCCATCTGTTTCTTCGACCTTCATCGATCCATCATTTTGTACTATGTAGTGAAGATAAGTGCTCCGATCAATACTAGTTCTCAAGATCAAGACATTACTGGTAGTGAAGCCATCTGTTTCTTCGACCTTCATCGATCCATCATTTTGTACTATGTAGTGAAGATAAGTGCTCCGATCAATACTAGTTCTCAAGATCAAGACATTACTGGTAGTGAAGCCATCTGTTTCTTCGACCTTCATCGATCCATCATTTTGTACTATGTAGTGAAGATAAGTGCTCCGATCAATACTAGTTCTCAAGATCAAGACATTACTGGTAGTGAAGCCATCTGTTTCTTCGACCTTCATCGATCCATCATTTTGTACTATGTAGTGAAGATAAGTGCTCCGATCAATACTAGTTCTCAAGATCAAGACATTACTGGTAGTGAAGCCATCTGTTTCTTCGACCTTCATCGATCCATCATTTTGTACTATGTAGTGAAGATAAGTGCTCCGATCAATACTAGTTCTCAAGATCAAGACATTACTGGTAGTGAAGCCATCTGTTTCTTCGACCTTCATCGATCCATCATTTTGTACTATGTAGTGAAGATAAGTGCTCCGATCAATACTAGTTCTCAAGATCAAGACATTACTGGTAGTGAAGCCATCTGTTTCTTCGACCTTCATCGATCCATCATTTTGTACTATGTAGTGAAGATAAGTGCTCCGATCAATACTAGTTCTCAAGATCAAGACATTACTGGTAGTGAAGCCATCTGTTTCTTCGACCTTCATCGATCCATCATTTTGTACTATGTAGTGAAGATAAGTGCTCCGATCAATACTAGTTCTCAAGATCAAGACATTACTGGTAGTGAAGCCATCTGTTTCTTCGACCTTCATCGATCCATCATTTTGTACTATGTAGTGAAGATAAGTGCTCCGATCAATACTAGTTCTCAAGATCAAGACATTACTGGTAGTGAAGCCATCTGTTTCTTCGACCTTCATCGATCCATCATTTTGTAAATAAATAATGGATTTCTCTATTCTTTGAACTATTTTCAGTAAGGTCGATGGGATGGGATTCATTATTAGGGTTCCTTTCCATACCGAAATGGTAAAAATGAACCTTTATCTGTCTGTCACAGCTGGATATCTCAAGAACTACTAATGTTATCAACTTGAAATTTGGAACAGTTTTAGATGACGTTTGGCCAACTATTTTGCAAATAGAAAGAAAGAAAGAAAGAAAAATGCGTTTATTTGGCATTACAGCAAAATATAAATAGGTACACCTTAAAACTATAAAAACGTAAAACAATTATTGCAATGCCAAAAGGGCCTCAGCTCAGCATATTGTCAGATGACACAAGGTCTGCCACCTGACGCTGATTTTCAGCTGCAACCCACGAGTGCCATACGCTCGAATAATCTAAATTAACACAAGGAAGTATGTGTCCGAGTTATAATAAATGAAAATGAAATGAATGTGACATGCATGCGTGTGTGTGTGTTGTGTTGTAATGAATAAATAACTAAAATAAATACCCAATATCAATATTAACTACATTAATTTTTTTTTTTTTTTTTTTTTTAATAAATCTATATCTAAGTAGAAAGCACCTTCATAGCAAAATCGTGAGATTGCATTGTTCTTCTAAACTACGAAACGTATAATATTTTGATATTTTGATGCGGTTTTATTAAGATTCAGAGTATAAGACAATAACAATTGATTATAATAAAAATAAAACTGATAAAATTGCTATAATATTGATAAAAAATAGTAAAAAAATTATAATAAATAAGAAAGAATTTTTTTTTTCGCAACAAGGAATTAAAAGTGATTCTTAAAAATTTGAAGTAGGGCTACTAGGGCATGTGGGGTATCATATGAAAGAGCGCTGTTTGCACATTCTCAAACATTTTTTTATTTTTTTTTAGGCCGCATAGTTTTCGACTTTTCATGAAAACTTTACAATAACGTCATTTGCAGTTTGCTTGAAATCGGCTATCGCGCATGCGGGTCGCATTCTGATAGGCTATAGTAACATTTTAATTGATTTTAGCTCAGGGTTACATAAGTTTAGGTTAGGTTCGAGACTTTGACCCTTTTTTAGGGTTCCGTACCTCAAAAGGAAAAACGGAACCCTTTTTTTTGTGGATGGGAAATCATCAAATTACTTCTCCCGCTCTGGGTGGAGCGGAAGGGCGTGTTAGACTTTTACTGACTAAAACCCACCCGTGTTCCTTCAGTTGCCTGTGCCAGGGCCACGGTATCTCTTTCGAACAACCCGCGACCCCGGCCGCGTATATCGAAATGCTACTTCAGTACGTCCCCTCAGACGGAGACGATAGAGTCATTTCCAGGCGTTAAACACACGTAAATGCTACTAAATGCTAATTCTGCGTAAATGCTACTGACTACTAGCATTTACGTGTGTTTAACGCCTGGAAATGCGCTAACTCTAGGTATTCGTCTCCGCCTGAGGGACGTACTGAATTAGCATTTCGATATACGCACCGGCGCACCCCCCTTCCCTCGGCGAGACTTTGACCCTGCTTTGGTCATCTCATCTGAGCCTTTTCCCAACTATGTTGGGGTCGGTTTCCACCCGGATACAGCTGAATACCAGTATTTTACATGGAGCGACTGCCTATCTGACCACAACCCAGTTACTGGGTAATACGATACCCCTTGGTAAGACTGATTGTCTCCGTGAGAATAACAGTATTGTACCTGCAGTCCTGCACTATATCGATAATAGGGGTTTGAAATGTCGTTTCGTTCATCATTCAAATTTGTAAACAGAATCGTAGTTTATTGAATCTTCATTTGGCAAAGTATAACACGTGCCATCTTTTGGACAAGTTTCCTAAAATATAATGTCTAGACGTGATATATTTATCTTTCCACAATGGGCTATTACAGTCGTTACCCTTTATGATCCTACTAACTTTTGCCGGTGGCTTCGCCCGCGTGGATGCCGGAAATTATCCCATGGGACCTTACATTTTTCCGGGATAAAAAGTAGCCTATGTGCTATTCCAGATCTAGATCTATCTCTGTGCCAAGTTTCATCCAGATCCGTTCAGCAGCCCGGAGTCTGGATTTGTTTTCGGTTGATGGCAATAGGCTCGCCCTCTACATGGGACTTAAACATGTGTGTGTATTATAGTTACGCACGCGCACGGCTACAGATCAAGCATTTCCTACACATACAATTATACAATTCCAGTATAAGCTGATCTCGCATTGTATAGGATTTCCTTACAATGAGAGGTCAGTATAAACTGGAAATACATAGCTTGATGTGTAGCCGTGTGTACAGAGGCCAAAGGAGTTAAGTAACCAGACACGCACACTACAAAACTATACAGGGTGATATTTTAATCGTTTTAATCCTCTTAAGGGGTCATTGTACTCATCATTATGAACAACTTTTACTATGGGACCAAATCTGAAATCGCGAAAAAAAAATCAGCTGTTCAGTACATTTATCTACATCAAACTCGTCAAACATGTCACACTCATGTGATACTATTATCACACTCGGCTTCGCCTCGTGTGATAAACCCACATTCGTGTTTTAATACCTAATTATGTACAGTTGCATACAAGACTTTATCTACATCCATGCTATCAATCCTCTATAAAGGGTTCTGAAACAGTTTTTTGCAATACTAATACTCGTATCGAACATGGCGGCCGGCGTCATAGTATACGACGTGAATTCGAATAAGTTCTTTTTTTAAATTACGGCGCTGTTGTAGTGAAACGCGCGTGCATTACAATGTTCTTTTTTTGAAAACGAGTTGCATTATGAAATTCAGTACAACATTAAAGCACCCGTTTGGATGCTATTATGGTTACCATGGTTACTATGACACTGGCTGTTTTAATGTTGGCAATAAGCTAACTGTTTCAGAAACTTTATAGCAGCAATTTATAGCATGGGTGTAGATAAAAAATTTAATTTGAATACAGTCGTGATTTTATGTGTTATGTTATGTGTGTGTCATACCGACAAAACAAATGACTTTTGGAGAGATTGACTTCAACAATGCATTTTGAAGGTCCTTGTCCCATATTTTAAAGCATCTATTGTTTTTTGCGAGATAATCGATCAGCACGCATGCGCGGCTGTGGACTAAGTTTCAGGATAAGTTATGCCAAGGATGCAGTTGCATAGGAATTGCGGAACTGTCATTTTATTAGGTAAATAGTTGCCGGGGGTACAGATTGGTGTAATGCAACATGAAATGTAACACAACATCTAGGCGAATTTGTTTCAACATGTGTTACATTTCATGTTATTTTTCACCAATCTGTACCCGGGGTATACCCGGGCTCTATTCCGGGCTGTACCCGGAATAAGAGGGGTGGATCTCTGTAAATATTGTAATGTTATTACTAGCTTCCGCCTGCGGCTTCGCCTGCGTGATATGTCGATAAAAAGTAGCCTATGTCATTTTTAAGGTCACCCGTGTGCCAAATTTCATCCAAATCCGCTTAGCGCTTTTAGCGTGAAAGCATTACAAACAAACAGACTCACTTTTGCATTTATAATATTAGTTAGGATTAGTGAACTTATAACATTATAATCAATTCGGGTTGTACTCTGCTTGTAACATTATAATTCAATCATGATTCGAAGGACTCGTGGCGCCATCTATTATAATAAGAACGTTATTGTTGTTTTCCTCGGGAACAGTACTTTTTTTCGGGATGATAGGTACCCTATGTCGGTTTCTGTACACCTGACAACGTATATGCATACTTTCAGGATGATCGGTTCAGTGGTTTAGGCGTGAAAAGGTAACAAACAAACAAATAAAGTTACTTTCGCATTTGTAATATTAGTTAGGATTTGACTCTGAAAAATATGTTTTAAATTGATTTAATTATTTTCTAAACACATGATACATGAAGATGTTCATCATCATCTTAGGCTTTTGCCAACTATGTTGTTGAGGTTGCCTTCAAGTCTAACCGAATGCAACTGAATACCCCTTAACACGATACCCCTTGGTAAGACTGGTTGTCAGATTTTGGCCTTCTGACTACTCGTAACGACGTGCTTTCTGAGGCAAGGTATATGAAGACGTTATTAAGTATAAACTCTCCACAGATTCTCTCCAGCAGACCGTGCCAAGAAGTTCGGTCAGCCGAACAGCCAGGAGTACGCGACCAAGGTGGCTC
This sequence comes from Cosmia trapezina, assembly GCA_905163495.3. Lineage (NCBI taxonomy): Eukaryota > Metazoa > Arthropoda > Insecta > Lepidoptera > Noctuidae > Cosmia > Cosmia trapezina. Next base: position 28,960,087 of record LR991022.1, read on the forward strand.
GCTACCGCAAGTGGACCGTCCAGTCGCTGTACAACCTTACCAGCAAGTTCATCGTCTCGCTGAGGGAACACTGGCCCAACTTCCCAGCAACTATTGCCTGGATTGTACAGCAGATCGTGCACTTATTGAAGCAACATTCCAGGTAAAGCAGAAGTCTTTCTTTTCCTCACGTGTGTTCCTAACGACAGGTTAGCAGGCTCTCAAGCCCTCGTCACTTCTGACGTTAATATCTATCGACAAAATCTGACGTAGAGTGAAACTGCCCACACATGATATTATTTTATTTAAATTTATTAAAATAATCACGAATAACCTCTAGAAATGCGACGTTGCCAGCCCGCGCTGGATGAAAGCTCTTTATACCACCAACATTATCCTTCCTCACAAATTCTAGGCGTTCAAACCTCTACCCTTAATCTTTATTAGTCTTGAACACAGTTAAGTCATATTCTCAAATAAGTTTTGCGAATCTATTCTAAAGGCGATTTAAATCTGCTTAAAAAAATGTTGCCTTAATTATTGTATTTTGTCTCCAGAACATCAGACCGAGAACTCCACGCGATATGCACGGACTTAATACTGAACCACTTCATATGTCCTGGTATCGTGAACCCCGAGGCGCACGGCGTGGTGGAGGTGCCGGTGTCATACATAGCGCGCTTCAACCTCATACAGATCGCGCAGATCATACAGATGCTGTGTCTCGCCAAGTACCAAGAGGTAAGACATTAATGTCTAGCACTGAACTTCTTCATATATTTTGTCTTGGTATCGTGAACAACGAGGCGCATGGCGTGGTGGAGGTGCCGGTGTCATACATAGCGCGCTTCAACCTCATACAGATCGCGCAGATCATACAGATGCTGTGTCTCGCCAAGTACCAAGAGGTAAGACATTAATGTCTAGCACTGAACTTCTTCATATATTTTGTCTTGGTATCGTGAACAACGAGGCGCATGGCGTGGTGGAGGTGCCGGTGTCATACATAGCGCATCATACAGATGCTGTGCCTCGCCTAGTACCAGGGGCTTACTATGAGCTCTTATAGCAGGGCAGAAGCTGAATGGCTCCAGTGTGAGAGAGAGGCGGAGCTATATACGACCTATAGCACCATCCTTTTTTCTCAACGGATCCATGATCTTTTTTAACCGACGACGCAAAAAGAGGGGTGTTATAAGTTTGACCGCTATGTGTGTCTGTATGTGGCACTGTAGCTCTTAAACGGGTGAACTGATTTGGATACGGTTTTTTTTTTATTTTTCACGTCATAGTACGGCGCCAGTTGTGCTATTCTGTAAATACCTCACCGTGAAAACTTAGGTGAAGTGATATTATAGTGAGGTGACAACTAGTGTCAATCCCTAGCATCGGGTGGCATGACAGCTCACTTCACGCTCACTTCACTTAAGTTATCACGGTGAGATGTTTACAGAATAGTATTGAAGGTATGTAAATGACATTAAAAACAGGGTTCAGACTGGCCTCTCGAAGCTACCTAGCCAAAGGATGGACTGCATGAAGTATGTCACTGACATAATGCCAAATAATTTAATTTAATGTTTTGTGAGGCAAAATATAAATTATTTTGCATACTATTGTATAGAATCAAGTTTTTCTAACTGAACTGACAGCTGTGCTGCTGGGGAGTTTGTTGCGCCACTTCTTCTTCCCAGCTAAAGCACTAGGAAGTGGTGATGGGCGGGCGTTTTGGGGGACTGTCTTATGTAATTTTGACGTTCGAAAAGTGCTAATTCTCAGCCTAATTTGAATTGACTATTGATTTGATTTGATGTAGGACAGACAACGCGCGCGGCGCAAGGTGCATCCGCATCGTCCGAGCATTTGCCCTATTTTCATGCATAAGTATACATTAGTAAATCTTTAACGACATGCTACTTGCGATTGATCTCGGTAATATGCCTAGATCTTTACTAATATTATCGTCCCATCATAAAAAAACACTATCTAAAACTGGATTCTAGATTTTTATTTCTGATTGATTTTAACAGTACTTTTTCCAACCCAGGTGGAAGCAAAAGTTCGCGACGTGTACCTGAAATTCGAACGTTCTTGCGTGTGGACGCTCATAGAGAACGTGGCGAGCGAGGCATGGTCGTGCGCGCCCGCGCCCGCCGCGCCGCATGCGCACGCGCACCCCGACTCGCCGCGCATCGCCACCGACGCGCATCTACACACTACCGTGGCGCTGTTCACGCCGCAGGACGCGCAGCTACTGGTGAGTGTGACGTCATAGAGAGCGAGGCGTGGTCGTGCGCGCCCGCGCCCGCCGCGCCGCATGCGCACGCGCACCCCGACTCGCCGCGCATCGCCACCGACGCGCATCTACACACTACCGTGGCGCTGTTCACGCCGCAGGACGCGCAGCTACTGGTGAGTGTGACGTCATAGAGAGCGAGGCGTGGTCGTGCGCGCCCGCGCCCGCCGCGCCGCATGCGCACGCGCACTCCGACTCGCCGCGCATCGCCACCGACGCGCATCTACACACTACCGTAGCGCTGTTCACGCCGCAGGACGCGCAGCTACTGGTGAGTGTGACGTCATAGAGAGCGAGGCGTGGTCGTGCGCGCCCGCGCCCGCCGCGCCTCATGCGCACGCGCACCCCGACTCGCCGCGCATCGCCACCGACGCGCATCTACACACTACCGTGGCGCTGTTCACGCCGCAGGACGCGCAGCTACTGGTGAGTGTGACGTCATAGAGAGCGAGGCGTGGTCGTGCGCGCCCGCGCCCGCCGCGCCGCATGCGCACGCGCACTCCGACTCGCCGCGCATAGCCACCGACGCGCATCTACACACTACCGTGGCGCTGTTCACGCCGCAGGACGCGCAGCTACTGGTGAGTGTGACGTCATAGAGAGCGAGGCGTGGTCGTGCGCCTAAACACTAGCCACAGAGGGTACACAATGGCATTTCATTCCCGCTTTCGGTCAATCTTTCGGTGGATTATGAAAGGCCGGTGTTAAAACTGTAAGAAATATAACAACTCACCTGACATAATATGAAGAAACGATGAAGATACTCTGCCAAGTGGAAGTCTGCTTGAATGTGCAATGAATGGCACTGATCCAGAAAACACGAACCCACTCAAGACAGGACATTTCTTAATTGGAGTGGTACCTAGTGTTGTCCCATCGCCCAATATGAAAAATGTTAGGTTAGGTTAGGTTAGGTTAGACTTCTGGCGGTGATGGCAAGATTAATGTTTTTTATCCAGATTGCAACAGCATCCTAGATGGCATAAAAAAGAAGAATTTATGATGGAGATGTCGTCTTGATAAAAACTGATAACTTGCCATACAAAGCAAAGTGAACCTTATCACATACAACATTTCGCAGCATTTCTCATAGTTTTCCCTCGTAAAATCCTATCTCAAAAACTTAGTCTATCCTATCTTCAATACTTTGACGACACGGTTGGCGCAGTGGTTGAGCGATTGACTGCTGCGCAGCATGTCGCGGGTTCGATTCCCGCACGGAACAAATATTTGTACGACCTACAAGTATTTGTTCCGAGTCTGGGTGTTTTTCTATCTATAATATGTATGTATTTACAAAAAAAAATGTATATAAGTAGTTTATCAGCCATCTCGTTACCATAACACAAGCATTATGTTGCTTAGCTTGAGACTAGATGGCGTTGTGTGAAATGTCCAAGGATATTTATTATTTATTTATTTACTTTTATCCACCATGATCTCCTTAACACTTATGTATTGTTACAGATAATGTTTCTGAAGCGTATTTCGTCCAAATTGAACAACAACACGCCGAGCGTCACATCAGCTGACGAACAGTCGGCGAGTGGAGCCGCCCCGGAAGCCGCAGCTTTGAGGTAACTAAACTCAGTCATAATGTAATCTTAAGAGCGCTGATCGCGCGCGGCCTGGCAACCTCGCATTTCTAGAGGTTTTTCGTGATTATTTCATTAAATTCAAATCAAAGGACAATCATTTCCTCTGACAAATTCTTAGATCGATGGTATTTATAAGTATGTGTGCTATTTTTTGACAGTTATTTTGGAATTTACTGTTTAATAAAACCGGCCAAGTGCCTGTCGGACTACGCACAATGAAGGGTTCCGTAGTTGTGGATGAAATTATCCCACGAACAAACATAACATTACAGTTGAAAAACATGTTCTTCCATACATTCTGTAAATGTAAGTTTGTACTCGCAATATTGAGAGATTTACCATGTTATTTTAGGACCACAAACTTCTTATAGGTTTTCCTGTAATCTACAGGTATAGAACTATTTTCTGTATTTTTTTTTTCAAAATTTTAGGCTCAGTTGTTTCGGAGATAAGGGTGGGGGAATGGTCAATTTTCGTCTATTTTCTTAAATAACTTTGAAACTATTTATTTTAAAATTATAAAAAAAATATATTTGAGCTCCTCACAGTAAGCCCTTTCATTTACGGTACAGTTTGCAAAACTTTTTTTAAATTTTCTTAGTTGAAAAGTGACCCCCATATTCAAAATTCATTTATTTACTTTAGCCGTACATGTTTGGGTCACAGAAATCCATATGTTTACCAAATTTCAACTTAATCGGTCTATTAGATTCGAAGCAAATTGGCTTTGACAGACGGACAGACAGACAGACAGACAGACACACGAGTGATCCTATAAGGGTTCCGTTTTTTCCTTTTGAGGTACGGAACCCTAAAAATGATATATTGTCAAATATTTTCTATTTTCTAAGAGTAATTAGCAAAAAGGATACCTTGCACGACCATTATTAAATCGCTTCGTGCGCGCGTTGATGACCACTATATTCTTTTACCTTTTAATTTTACAATACTTCCATTGTTTTGTGCAGCAGTGAATCAAGCAGTGAAAGCTCAAGCAATGGAGAAGCTTGTGCGAACCGCCTGGCTGCCTTACTGCAGACCAGCGAGCCGAACTACCGCAGTCGGCTGCATGACCTGCTGCGCAAGATGCCAGATCTCACCAAGTACAGGTATGACAGAGATAGATAGTATGACAGAGAATCAATCAATCATCAAGTAGAAAGAAACAGACAGACAAAATAAGACAAACAAGTGTGCGAGTCGTACTCGCACACGAATAGTTCCGTAGCATGTTTAACAATCGCAAAGATAACTTTGTATTTCATAATGATACTGTGAATTACAAGGTTATTTTTTGCAGTTGCAGAAAATCATATTTATTATAGGGCCGTACGGGGTGGAGTGTGGCCCTTTCTCATTAGGGGGAACCAACCTAAACACTAATATTAACAGTACATCAAGACTGTATTTATTTATGCATTGAAACGGGACTTTTTTCGAACCATATACTTTCACCCACATAATCTCTAAATTATCAAATGTTCCACAGGCAATCCCCACCCTCAGAATCCAAAGACATCCCCTCTCCTGTCGAAAACGGTCACTCAAACAAGAAGAGCATCCTAGCCAAGGTGCAGAGGCCCAGGCTGCCTCGTAGCGCCAGTTCCAACTCCTCATTAGCTTCGGCTGCTGAGGATAAGCCGATGAATGGGAGTAGCAAGGAGGATGGTAGCGTGGAGCATATGGAGGTGCTGGTCATCAAGCTGGCCAATGTTGAGGAGCATGATTATGTGGGTGAGTCGGGTTTGAGCATTGATTGTTCTATTATGATCGTTCCGCAGGACGTGGTGTTCAGTCGATTCCGCGGACAAATACCACAGGACACGGGCCGTACTATGACTTGAAAAAAGATCATGGATCCATCATGACTCCAGTGTGAGAGAGAGACGGAACTATATATGACATATAGCACAGATTAATACAGATGGGACACTCCGCAGTTTAGGTATGAAGCTACAAGTACGCGGCGGGCTCATCTCACTGGGTCAATTCAGTGTGGGCTGCCGCGCACCGGCCGGCTCGCACGTTAGTTCGATACTCACTCACGCGCCGCGTCGTAATAGAAGACAATCCTAAAGAGTCAGAAGGTATAAGAGTTACGCGATAGAAAGAGAGGCAACTTGTACGTGAATATAACTGCTGGTAATAAGCGTTGTGCGATATGAATTGCACTTTATTGTGTTGCAAGACTCGCTTTTTCTTTAAATGATTTTGCGGAGTGTCCCATCTGTATTAATCTGTGCCACATAGCACCATCCTTTTTTCTCAACGACGGAGTGGACTGTGGTTATTAGTTATTACGGACGAACGGACAGCGGAGGCTTAATAAAAGGGTTAATTTCTGAATAGGCGCGGCATGCGGCATTTATCCAACTTTTAATAGATAGATAGAATACTCTTTATTATGCACACCATAAAAATTACAGATATAAATGTTGAAATTTTACATAGGGTGACACAATGGGCGGTCTTATCGCTAAAAGCGATCTTTTACAGACAACCTTTGGATGGATTATGGGGAGAAAGGAGAGAATTAATTTCGTTCTTTCAGGAGTAATTTAAGCTCTACAAACGTCAACGCCACATCATCACATATTATTGAATTCTTATGTCTTTTTTATTTCCACCAGGTTTAGTCCCAGAATCGAAGGTTCTAGAATGCTACTACGGTGGCTCAGAAGCTGGTGATGCTGACGATACTGGATCAGCGCTCGCTGTAGCAGGTCCGGGCGCACCCGTACAGAAGAGGACCAGGTATGATGTTATTTTGAACCTTATGTATGTCGTATTAAAATATGTTTTGGATCGATAGTTTTTAGGGTTCCGTACCAAAATGGTAAAAAAGGAACCCTTATGGTGTCACTCAGTCTGTCTGTCTGTCTGTCTGTCACAGCTGGATATCTCAAGAACTACTAATGCTATCAACTTGAAATTTAGAATAGTTTTAGATGACGTTGACCCAACTATTTAGCAAATAAGAAAAAATTTAAAATATTTTTTTGTGCAACAGGGACTGAAAGGGGGTCTTAAAAAATAAAATTGGGGCTACTAGGGCATGTAGGGTATCATATGAAAGAGCGCTGTTTGCACATTCTCAAACATTTTTTTTCTTTTTTTTGGGCCGCATAGTTTTCGACTTCTGATGAAAAATATAAAAAAATTACCGTTCCCCCCTTATCTTCAAAGTTTGCAAAGAGATTTTTAATTTTGGTGAGCATTTCTCCATTCTGGCAGGTATTTCGAATTTTTTGGTAGTAAAATAGGTACTTTTCTGGTAGGCGTTTAAACACAAGGCTTTTTGTAAGACTGCAGCTAGTCTAATAGCGAGCACATAGTATGTTACACACATTGCCGGCTGCGCAGTCGGTACTGTATAGAATACCTAGGCAAAGTATAAAATAAATAATATTTCATACATTACCTATACGTTTTAGGAATTCTATACATTGCCTAGGTATTGTATAGAATACCGGATTATACAGATTGCCGGTAACATATATATATCTTTATTCACTAGTATTATAGACGCGAAAATGAGTGAACTTTCGCATTTTAAATGTGAGGCCCGGTTGTGTTGTAAAATGGTTTTTTTTTTTTGTCAGGTTCTCCGTATCACATGACGAGGTGTCCCTGGGCAATACATCAGACAACCTGGAGGCAGTGTCTGAAGCTGCGTCTAACCACAGCGTGACCTCAAGTCTGGAGCTAGAAACTGAAGACCAGAATGATAACTTGTCTGATATGGTGAGTTTTGTATTTTTAAATGATATCCTTCTTTCATTAAAGGCTAGATTAGTATAACTGATTCTAATGATTATAATTCTGTAAATACATATTTGTTACGGTCACGAATCATACTTTAATAAACATACAACCTAACACTGACTTGCAAATTGCAAAAATCGTAAGAAAATTTTAATTTCGCGAGCTACCCTGAACCTGTAGCATTTAAAAGTAGATTGTCATTCATAGTTTTCACCAAAGAGTTTTAGAGTAGGCTAGATACCGCAAGCCATCCGACCAAGCGTGCACAAACTTGACGCGCTACTACTTTAGTTTGTGTTCGATCGCGCCAGTGGCGAGTTGTATCGTCGAGGATATAAAAAAAGTCTGTTAGCTCACTCACGCTTAGCGATTGAAACGATTCTGTTTACGTTTTGCACATCACTAAATGGCTGTGGTGAAGTTTTCGTAGGTATAAAAGTTGACACGCTCTGTTTTCATACTATCTAATGACCATGCGATATCTAGCCTACTCTAAATTTATGGTTTTCACTATAATCGTGCACAGGTATCAGCAAACGTCAGCGGTCGTGGCAGCCCGAACATCTCCGGGCGCGAAACTCCGTCCTCGCAAGTGACGGACGGCGATGCCGTGGACGCGGCCGTGCGCAGGGTGCCGCTGCACGCGCCGGTCAGCCATGCGCACAACGCGGGCAACAAGCTGCTCAAGCAGACCAGGAACGACATCGAGGATAAGTTCTGCAAGTTTGAGATTAAGGTGGGTCTTTAGGATAGTCGAAAATGAGCAATATAAATCATCTGTCTAGCCTTTTCCCAACTACGTTGGGGTCGGCTTCCAGTCTACCAGCTGAATACCAGTATTTTATATGGAGTATATAAGAATAGTACTGTCAAGTCGCCATTTTGTTCCGCAATACTCGCGAACTTCATTACCAATGCGTACTAATTTGACAGCTATCGTGTGAAGTTGGCAGCAAGCGCGGTCCTATTCTTAGTTATTATAGTTAGGATAGTAGATAATAATGATTTGCTGGATTCGTTTTCTCCTCTACAGTCTTCGCCACGCAAATTGGTAAAAAGTGGGCATGTGCAGTACGACGCGACCAATCACAAATGCAACAGGATTCCGTACTGCGCATCTCCACTTTTTGGTCAACTTTTTTGGTGGCTACTGTACTGGTCGTTATTTATCCTGACTAAGTCGACGTTAGCAATAATCAGCTTACAATGTTCCCACTGCTGGGACACAGGTCTCCTCTCCATGAGAGGGACTGGGCCGTAATCCACCATGCGGGCCCAGTGCGGGTTGGTAGATGCCACATGTCTTCCGAATTTTTGGTTCTAGGACATGCCGGTTTCCTCACGATGTTATCCTTCACCGTTTTGAGAGCAGTGGTTGTGAAATAATTTACACAAAATAAAGCGCCTGTCTGGGTTCGAACCTACGACCTACCGATGATAAGTCACGTCCGTTACCACTGGGCCATCACTGCGACGTTAGCACGGACGTAAAAATATCGCGGCGATTTTTTTTCGCGCACTGGATTTTCAACGCTCTGCTTAGCGCCGAGAGTGAAAATCCAACACTGTGTTGTTAAGTTGGACCTTGAACGTTCGGCTCAACAACGAGAGTTGAAAATCCAGTGCGCTATAAAATCCTGCCGCGATATTTACGTCGGTGCGAACGTCGGCTTAGTTTCTTCTGTTTATTAATGTATGTACATTTTGGTCTATACCTATGGTCTTTACCTATGAAATTGCCGTTTTGTATGAAAAAATTTAATTTCATGTATTTTTTATTTGTATTAATCGAAGTAATCACCCATGCAATCAATGCATCTTTGCCAACGCAGTGGCAGTTTATTGATGCCCTTCTTAAAGAAATCAGCTGGTCGGGAGGCAACAAATTCTTCAAAGGCATTTTGTACTGCCTCTCGGGTATTGAATTTTTTTTCCCGCCAAGAAGTTATCCAAATTCTGGAAAAAGTAGTAGTCTGTAGGCGCAAGGTCTGGTGAGTAGGGCGGATGACGGAGAGCTTCCAACCCCAGTTCTTGCAACTTGGAGACCGTCTGCTGTGCAGTATGAGGTCGCGCGTTGTCGTGCAGGAGCAGCGGAGACGAGCGATTGACCAATGCTGGTTGGAGATGTGCCAGCTTCTCCATCATTGTGTTCAGTTCTTCACAGTACACATCTGCAGTAATGCTCACCCCGTTTGGTAAGAAGCTGTGATGAATCACACCGGCGCTAGACCACCAAACAGTGACCATCACTTTTCTAGGGTTAAGTTTTCGTTAAGGGCATTGTTTAGGTGCTGAACCAGGATCCAACCAACTTGCTGAGCGCTTGCGGTTATCAAACAGAATCCATTTTTCATCGCAGGTAACAATGCGGTTCAAAATTCCTTCATTTGTGTGTCTGTTGAGCAGTGCAAGGCACGTCTCGACGCGTACTTCGCGCTGGCGATCATTGAGTTCGTGGGGCACCCATTTGTCAAGCTTTTTTACCTTGCCAATTTGACGCAAATGGACCAATATTGTTTTGACGCTAACGTCGAAAGCTGCTGCTAATTCAGCCGTAGATTGTGTATCATCAGCTTCCACAATCGCCTTTAATTCGTAATTGTCGACCAAAGTCTTCGGACGACCGCGAGGTTCATTTTCAGGTCGAAATTTCCAGAACGGAAGCGAGCAAACCAATAACAGGTGGTGCGTTGGTTTGTAGTGTTAGCTCCGTAAACGTCGTTGATGTTGCGTGCCGCTTGTGCCGCGTTGCTGCCACGACGGTACTCATATTCCATAATTACTCGAATTTTTAACGTATCCATGATGACGAAAAATATTGAAATTCGATGAAAATGTAACACTAATCAATAAACAAATGACTACTTTTGGAAAAAAAAATCCATGTTTTTAAAATAAAATTAATTTGAAATTAGAATTCTTAGCCAAACAAAAATTATTTTGATTTGAAATGGCCAGTACTGCAGAACGGCAATTTCATAGGTAAAGACCTAATATGTCTACGTATTTATTCTTGTATTTTATAGTTATATTCGTGTTATCTATCCCTTATGTTGCACTTGCCATGTTTTCTCTCTGCTTCACCCTAAGGTTGACTGGTAGAAAATGCCTCGGGCATTAAGTCCGCCTTTGTACGGTATTTTTTTTTACTTGTGCATAAAGTTTTAAATAAATAATATTAGTTTAGATGACTTTTAGCCCATTAAAGGTTTGACAACTAGTATGAGCTACATATTCTACGTGTTTGTTTAGAAGCTGCTGGAAGGCGACGAGACTATCAGCATAATGTCGGACACGTGGAGTACCGACGTGCTGGCGTCGGACTCGGAGACCATCGGCGACTCCTGCGACCAGACGCAGGTCGCCGCCAGCCAGGGTAACATATGTTTGATGTTGTTAATGAATTTTGCAATATTCTCCTTTATTATCGGTTAATTTACAAACATTTTTTACTCAAACATACTAACCCGAAACTACTAAATACAGGTGTGTCAGAAAGGTGTGTTCAAAGAACATCGGCCAAATTTCTATAGAAGCTGGACCTGAGTTTTATTTTCAGTGTACAGAAGCAAATTATAGTGAGATTTGATTGTTTTATGTAGTAAACACCATCCCTTTCGAAAATAATATCTAAATAGCCAAGATATTTCAATAATGCAAAAAATACTTTTGAGGTTATCGGTGTCCGGAAATCAAAAGCACAGAATAATCGTCACAAGCGGTACCTAGTTATCAGTCTGTAAAACAATGCCAAGATCAAACAACAGAAGGAAATCCAAAACAGTACAGTACGTATCACAATATTCACACTAACAACAACAACACAACAATGCGAGATCGCCGGGTGCAAAGACTACAGTGCGTGTGCGGTGTAATTGACAGTATTGACACTGTCAATCCATGGCGCGCGTCGATGACATATTATGACGTTCCGTTGTACACAATTGAACAAAATGCTGATACTTACTATGAACCCACATAATTATTTTTATGACAAGAATCCAATACATAATAAAAACAGCACTAGTTGGTTTGATACACAAGTATATAGAATTGAATTACATCTAATAACTATTCAGAAAAACGTGAATAATTATAATCTTTGAGTACTAAATCATTTCTTAAGCAAAATGAATCGTCAAAGGTGCGTTCTGAACATGTTATTCTAAATAATTTGCAAATTATGCTATTAAAAAAAAATGTGTTTGTGCTTTTTTTTCTGGCGACTTAAATATCTATTTCTTATGTTTTTTAAGACCTTAAAAAATACTAGATTTTTTCATATATATGGCATATCTGTACACCACCGCCTCGTAGTCAGGTACGATTTGGCCGTCCTTCTTTAAGGGTTTGGGGCAGACTATGAAACTGAACAACTTTCTCCATGGAACCAACATCGTAATCGAGAAAAAATGATCAGCTGTCCCGTACAAGTCTTCAATACCTACTTGGCCCAAATGTATGGAACAACTGATTATTGTTTCTCGATTATGATGTTCGTCCCATGGAGAAAGTTGTTCAGTTTGATGGTCTTTACCACACCATTACACCCCGTATAGGTAAACTATACAAATATTGATTTGCGTGCGAAAATGGAATAACTCGGTAGCAGCCCACAGTAAGTAGATATAGACTTATACGGCGACAGTACAAGTGCGGCAAATACAAGGGCTAGACACACATAATAATGACTCAATGACAATTAAAACAGCTTATTGATATATCTATCTATATAAATTAAAATAGAAGTCCTGACTGACTGATTGACTGACGCCCAGCCCAAACTCTTGGACCTAGAAAGCTGAAATTTTGCACAGAGGTTACCTTTATAATGTAGACAAGGAACAAGGAAGGAATTCCCGGTAGTACGTTCCCGTGGGATATTTTCCGACATCCACGCGGGCGAAGCCGCTGGCAAAAGCTAGTAACAAATAAGAAGAAGAAGAAAGAAAGAAAGAAAATACGTTTATTTGCGGTAAACATGACGTAAAGAACACACAAAGTAAAATAATTAAAGGAACAAGTTAGTATAATAATAATTGGTATAATCCTAGGTACAAGCACTAGCAATACCAACGCACCGGATGTTTCGGAGACTGCGAGCGAGTCTGCCTGGAGCATGGACGTGCTTGCGTCAGATAGCGACCGGAACACGGAGGTAACATAGACAATTTCCATTCAAACTTATGGTTTCAATACTTGCATGCTTGTTTATTATAGCAGAATATGTCTTGCACTAAAAATATCGGCCTAGCTTTTTCCCAACTATGTTGGGGTCGGCTTCCAGCCTAACCGGATGCAGCTGAATACCAGTATTTTACATGGAGCGGCGACCTATCTGACCTCTACAACCCACTTATCGATGCCTTAGAGTGAAAACCTCGTAAATGTAAAAGAAGTAACTTTCATGAGGAAGAAAAATTGCATACTGTAAAATTTTTGTATGGCGTCTTTTATATGTTTTTATAAATTAATATGGAATATCATCAATCATAGATGGCGCTACGAGTATCGAATGAACAAATTAGTCAGATCAGGATGTGCGTTGCGAGGTTTTCTTCCTATAAAATAAATTTGAGCAAAAATGCCGTTATTGGGTTATACGATACCCCTTGGTAAGACTGATTGTCAGACTTTCGGCCTTCTGACGACCCGTAACGACTGTCAAAGATCCACGAATGCCAGCCGGTCAGATCAGAGCATTTTAGTGCAATGTTTCGTTGTTTAATGCATTCAAGAACACTGGTCTCGTTCAGTGTTCTTGAATGCATTAAACAACGAAGACAACGAACAAAAGAAGTTTTATTGTTATAACGCCTATGGCAGTGTATAAGATAATCCATATTAACAAAGCAAAACTCTGACATAGAATACAACACAATTTATAAAAACGGCGATTAGTAACGTTAAGTTATGTATCAGGTGGACACAGACGACTGCGTGTCTGTAGCAGCGAGGTCTGACACATCCTGGCCGCGACGACCCTCACAGCAGGATGATCCACCGTTCAGGAATAATAACCATCAGGTATGTTTACTTAAGATAAGATAAGATAAGATTTTTATTTGTCCAAAACATGAGTATACACCCATGGCATGCAAGATGTTAAAAAAAATATATATATATCTGTCATGTTTTGCCTCATCGGCGTACAAATATAAGTAGGTAAGTTATTTATTACATATGTACATACATCAAATAATTATTAATCATTAATCCATTATTCAAAAATTAACACTTCAAATTACAATTTAAAAATTAAAATGTCCTACAAAACAGTGTCATCAACTCCATATAATAAAATTAGTCAATTGAATGTCAAAGTAAAAAATAAAAATTTGTCAATTGAATGTCAAAGTAAAAAAAAAAAAAAAAAAAATTATATGTCAATAAACAAAATTAGATTTTTTTATCGTTCACAAATCCGTCAATGCTGTAATATGCCTTTTCTAAAAGAAGGCTTTTTAACTTTCTTCTTAACATTTCCGTTGTAAATTCCCTCCAATATTTTGGCAACGTATTATAAAGGATGGGCGCCATACATAACACACTTTTTCGCATTAGAGCTGTCCTGGATCTAGGAATGCACAGTTTACTATTGTCTACTTATTGCTTCCATTCTGTGAACACAAGTTATAACCCAGATATGAAGGAGAGTATCAGCAAAAAAAAAATGAGCGGTCGGGGGATCCCTGTCAGGAACGAAGTTCCTTCTCACGTATAATTAAAACAAAAACAAAATCGACTTTAGCACCCTCGAAAACCATGAAAACGATACCCATGATGAAAAATTTTAAAATTTTCGCAGCCGCCACCTTGGATTTTCATTTTGACGTCACTATCGGCTTTTGGACCCTCTAAAACCATGAAAACGATACCCATGATGAAAAAATGAAAATTTTCGCAGCCGCCATCTTGGATTTACATTTTGTTGTTGTAACTAATATTTTGTAACAATACAATTTAAAAGAGTGTCCGTCGAATTTCTTGCCCGTTCTTCTCCATAGGTACCTAGTACCTACTACGCTTTGGAATGGGCAACAGCTTCATATTTCTGAACTTGACAATTCAAAAGTGCCTATAAATGGTTTAGTTGAAATAAAAACTTTAGAGTTTGACCTCACAGTTTTTGAAGGTGTGAAAGCCGATATTTCGCACCTTCAAAAACTGAAAACGACACCCATGACGAAAAATTTTGGCAGCCACCAATTTGTAGATAAGGTGTATTCATACACGAAATCTTTTAAGGGTCATTGTACTCATCATTATGAACAACTTTTATTAAGGGCCCAAACCTGAAATATCGAAAAAAAAAACATCTATTCCCTACATTTATGTTCGCATAACTCGTCAAAACGTAGGGAACAGCTGATTTATTTTCACGATTTCAGTTTTGTTCCCATAGTAAAAGTTGTTTATAATGATAAGTACAATGACCCCTTATGAGATTTTATGTATGAATATATACAACTTTGAAATAAATCAGCTGTCAGTGTAACCTATAGTAAATATAGGTTGACTTTTGTTAGTGATTGGTTGTAATGTTACCAATAATAGAACTTGGGGATATTTCAAGGACACCTTTGTTTCAGAACGGCAACGTGAAACGAGCTGAAGTTAGCAGTCCTCGACACACGTCGCGACCTAACTTAACTAACAGGTAATTTGACATGAAAGAATATTAAGGGCCTGTTTCGCCACCTATGATTAAGTTCCTATTACCTTACTTTGGCAGAGAATTTCATACAAACTCTGTTCCATTTTTGAATTTATTCGGTGAGTAGTGGCTATTCGGACATCGTGAAATATACCCTAAATGTTTTTTTTATCAAACTAAGTATGATTTTATCCATCATTTTTTTTTACCATCGCATTTACAAACAAAATCTGCTGAATTTTACCTTTCCACATTTAAACTTAAGTCACAATAGTCAGTTGCTAAGGGGCGTCCATTAATAATTAAGTGAGGCGATTAGAGGGGCGGGAGGCGGTCGAGTCTATTCTCACACAATCTCACGTGGGAGAGGGGGTCTCGGCAAATATCACGTAATTTTTTTTCCGAAAGGAACAGTGTAAAATAGCGAGAAAACTCACCAAAGTCGCCTTACGTAATCAAAGGACGCCCCGTAAGCCATTTGCAACCTGTATTGACAAATCCAAAAAATCGTTTCTCTCATTTTATCCCTATGATTGTATATATAATAATTTATACTACTTAATCCTATTTCCCTTGACGCATAGGTCAGGTTGCGGCTACCTGACGGCGACGGCAGCGCTGTCTCGCGGCGGAGAGCTAGACCTACCCCACGCGCCGGCCAATCATCAACAGTATAACATCGAGAACAGGAAGAGCATACTAGTTAATGGATATCCGGTAAGCTTCTCATAAATATGGGCAGACTTTAGTCATATCTGTGCTTCGATCAAGAATATTATACAAGTCTAGAGTCAGGGTTAGTGACTCAAAAACGGCCCGAAATTTAAAGCAGCATGGCCTTATGTTGTGCTGTTAAAATAAGAATGAATGAAGACATACATAACATAATTTTTCAATTCAATTGCTTAGATTTTAAGTTTTATTTGGTATAAATGTTATTGTACTTTTTTCAATATTATTTTACTTTCAAGTTACTTTTTACATTTTCTCCGATGACTCTCGCTCAGGATTCTAACACTTGAATCACTCGCTCCGCTCGTTATTCAATCATCATGAATAATCGTGATTCAGTCGTTAGAATCCTTCACTAGCTCGTGATTCATCTATGGCCCTCGCTTTAAATCCGTCCTTTATTCACTAATTGCATAACTTAAAACTATTTATACTTAGACAAGAGTATAAATGTACAGCAAAAAATGCGTTTTTGCTCGTTATACTATATGCAATGTATTCTTGATCGAAGTATCTGGACAAGCATAAAGATCATATCAAGAGATCCTTAGAAAAAATATGTTCGTGTCGATGTGCATAGATACAGCAAGTATCCAGTGAAACATGTCGAGACACCGTTTTTTGTGAATTACTAGTGTCAATTATTGAGACACCATAACCGTGAGTTTAATCATAGATAGATACTTTATTCTTCCATTTGTCATCTTGTAGGTTCGTGTGACAAATCCTGGTATTCAGGAGCAAAACACCAAGAGTTCCGGTCAAAATGTAATTATGTTATTTAGTCAAACATCTACAAAATACAATTATTTAATGGTTGGGGATCACAATTAAGTTAAACAAGAGTTCGTAAGGGTTCGGCGAAGATTAATAAACGTTACTTCACACGTACTTTGGCTTAGTATTTTCTGTCACTGTCGCTCAACTGTCAAACTTCAAGTACAAGAAAGAGACGGAAACAAATCTACAGTCCGTTCAGAGTTATTTTACCTCTGACAGCTGCAACCCAACAGCAACCTTATTGTTACGAGAATAAAGATCACTGTGATTTTGACAGTGAGGCAAAATCCGAGGTAAAATAAATGTGAAAGGACTGTAGTATTTTCTGTTATTGTCACTCAACTGTCAAGCTTCAAGTGCAAGAAAGAGACGGGAACAAATCTTACCCAAAGCGCGTGCAGTTCGACAAATAATCGTATTCAGTAACTTGACATTTCGAAGCAAAATAATGTTACCCTATTAACACTAACAGTGTTGGGGTAGTGAACGAATATGCGAAAAGAATGAATTAACACAATGTGTTTTTCTTTTGTAATATTTGTGAATAATAATTTTTACAGTTTTTCAAGTTTATAATACGACAAAATAACGGTGTAATTTTTAACTTAATGGCCAAGCATAAAATTATTTTTAATGTATTGTCTTTGCTAAAACGTGAAATCGATCATTAGTCATTAGCATTACTTATAAACGAATATATTGTTTTAAAGTTAAAGTAATTCAATCAAACTTAAGCATAAGTACATTATAAGGTACATTCATTTTGCTCATATTTTTTTCACCTCACTACTTTTTTTTTTTGTTAGAATGTGGTATCCCTTCAATTGACAAGTTACTGAATACGATTATTTGTTGATCTATAAGTAACGTTTATCAGTCTCGGCCTTAGAATATTTGTAATGGTCGGTATGTTTGCAGGTGATGACGTGCTACGCGACGTCGGCGCCGGAGAGCCCGAGCACGTCCACTCCCGCGCCGCTGCCCAGTGACGTGTTTGATTACGTGCCGCAGAACAAGTGAGTATTACCGTTATACTATACCAGTGGCGAAGGGTGATTTTAGAAAATGTTTTGTTGATGGAATATAAAAACAAAAAAAAAAACGAAATAAAAAAAACATGGTGTATAAAAAACGTACAGAGTGGTTACATTATTTGGCATTTATTTATTTAGAAAGAAAAGAAAGAAAGAAAAAATGTTTATTTGCGGTAAACATGACACAAATTACAATAAAATAAAATAACTATTTAAATACAATATGGGGGAAAATATGCGTCACATCTACGCAAAACGGCCACCGCTCAGCATAATGCCGCGACCCCATGCGAAATGGAGCCCCAGCGCTGGTTTTCAGCGATAGCCGGCGTTGACGCGGTAACGTCGACCGGTGCAGCATGTAACAAATAATTAGCAAATATAAAACAAATCAAAATATGTGTATAAATATAATAACTAAAAATATGTGTTTAAATAAACGCTTCTAAAAGTATGGATAACATATACCAAAAATGGCCACATTCCCGCATTCCGTTCCGCGACAGCACCGACTCCCACGCCGCAGAATGCGTTATCTGTGCGCGCAGCTGTCAGCGGAAATATTAGACTTTTACTGTACCTGTGTATTTATAGTAGTTTATTTCCACAAGACGGCACGGGAGTGCATACTTCGAAGACAAACATCGGAGGAGTCTGCGCGTCATCTCCAACGAAAACAAAAATAAACAAATAATAAACATAAACACTACTGACTGTGCCACTGTTCAATGACGATAGAGCGGTGGTGTTCCGAATTTCCTAAGGGAAGCCGGTACGAATCATGTGATTTCGCCACTATACTATACAATGTAGATAAAAAGACGTTCATGACGTCACCATTTGTCAAATTCGGCCAACCAGCAGTACAACTCGTGATTTAGCTCGCGGGCGCTTTTTACCGCGCACTCGGTTTTTAACTTTCTACGCTGAGCAGAGCGTTGAGAATCCAACAGTGAGCTTTTTTAACGCACATAGATGCACTCTGTTGGATTAGCAACACTCCGATCAACGGCGACAGTTGAAAATCCAATGCGCAGTATACAAGGTATACCAGAAAGGTAAACTGAAAAACTTTCTCTATGGGATGAACATGGCTGATAAGTAAGACTAACTAATTGATATTGTTTTCGCGATTACGATGCTGGCGGTCTACTCCCTAAGTCCGTCCGTCTGACAAACGATCCATCAAAACAAGTGTAAAAGTTAAGTTTTTCGGACGGGCAAAAACACATCCGGAGTAGGGACAACTGACAAATCTTGTTGTCACTCATACTCTAAGATGAGGTGATATTTACGAAACATAACTTTTCCCTCAGCGATGGCGCCCAAACTGAATCAACCCTCGACGCGAACAGCCAATCAGACGCGACCAGCCAGTGGGTGGACGACAGCTTCCCCGCCCCGCACCACTCCCCCGACCGACCATACCCCTCCACCTCCAAGTACGACCTCCCATCCACTTCCAAACCTTACGACGATAACGACATGGATCGCTCATTAAACTCAAGTGAGAGCTCATTCAACGCGTACGGCGGAAGATTCGATTCAGGAATCGATGCTGAACAAGCCGAATCGAGATCAACTATCACAGACTTAATGACTCGAATGAGTTCTGCAACGATCTCGACCTCCGCCAACTTGGTGAATAACTTAACATCTCGAATAGTCAAGTCTGAGATTCGAACGAGTATTGTGTCGATTTCCTCGTCTAAAATCGAGAAGAAGCGAGAAGGAACTAGTAATATGTCGCTCAGTACGTTATCAGTGAATTCTGCGGAGACGTCGGTGTCTGATAAGAGTTCGTCACAGGATGTTAATTCGGAGATCGTGACGGAAAGGCGAGTCAGTCCACCTCCGGTCAAAAATGTGTCGACCGGTGCTATACCGAAGAGTATCAGCTTTGATGCTACCGCTGAGAAGTCGCAGAGGTAAGATATCAAATGTTGTTTTTTCCAAGACAGTATACATAACATTCCAAAATATACTCAATGTCATACACGACTCAGTTCAAATTCCATTACAACAAAAACTTTCTTAGGACGTTTTTATTAAAAATGGTTTCAAAGATCAACTTAACTTGAATTCATAATCTCAGATAATTTTTGTCCCACCGCCACTCACTAAGAGCTAATTTCACCAACGAAACTGAACGCTATCATCACATAAAAAACCACGTTTAAGAGCAGTCCCTAGTAGCCCCACTTCGAATTTTTAAGACCCCATTTCAGTACCAGATGGAAAATAATTAAATTGTTTTTCTTATTTGCAAAATAGTTGGGCAAACGTCATCTAAAACTGTTCCAAATTTTAAGTTAATAGCTTTAGTAGTTCTTGAGATATCCAGATGTGACAGACACAGACAGACTGAGTCGCACCATACGGGTTATTTTTTACCATTTTGGTACGTAACCCTAACAAGGTGCCTTAAAGGGTTATATTCACCTGTGCCTACATATTTTGAGGTTTAAAAGCATGATGTTGTTTTGTAAAGAAGCAGTTTACGTTACTAAAACATACACTGCCCTACCAGGAGACGCATCGGTGAAGACGGTCTAGTAGGCAACCTAGACGAGCTGAAGAACAACGTGAAGCGTTCAGGCGGCAACCTGCTGCATAAGATCAAGATGTTCAGGCAGAAGGGACGATCACATACACATCACAATGGTAAGTCTATAGAAATGGGTATGTATAGTAGATTTTAGAGGGGCCTGTGACTAAGTAATAACAGCCGCACTGGTCGATCGATCAGGTTAAGCTATTCGCTTGCCGCGGTTGGTCTATGGATGGGTGACCATCTTTATATACCAAGACCCCTCCGTGCCTCGGAAAGCACTCGTGAGGCTGTCATTGTGGATCTTTGATAGTCGTTACGGGTCGTCAGAAGCCCTAAAGTCTGGGTATCGTATTACCCAGTAACTGGGTTGTGGAGGGCAAACAGGCAGTCGCTCCATGTAAAATACTGGTATTCAGCTGCATCCGGTTAGACTGGAAGCCGACCTATAGTTGGAAAAAGGCTAGGCAGATGATAATGATGAATAGATTTTAGAGGGAGGACACGGTTGCCCCTTCCATGTGCTGATGGTGACCACCGGAGTGGTTTTAATGAGGTAAGGTCCCACACTCCCCGGTCTTGTCCCCAAAGTCTGGGCGCCTTTTGAGTGTTTCCCCCCGAAAAAAAAAAAAGGTAGCTGACTCCAAACTCGACACTGTGTAAATCAGCCTTATCACATCTAGGCTTTTTGTCACACAGACATGATTAATAGTGACATCGTTTAACGAAGCCGAAGTTTTTATAAGACTCGATATGCCATATTTACGGCCTAGATAACTGCAACTTGCAATTCATGTTGCGTCCGTAAACGGAGTACTTTTACCTACTCTCATTCATTTTTAGATTTTTATTTTTTGAGTATGTAAGAGGAAGTTTGAAAGTGGTATCGGTGACTGAAATGTCTTGAGAAAAGTATTGATTATGAATGTGCATGGCTATACAAGTAGGGAAAGACCAAAGAAACGATGGATGGACTGTGTGAAAGATAACATGGCTAGAAAGAGGGTGACTACCGAGATGACGACTATAGAGAAGTATGGGAAAAAGGGACATGTTGCGCCGACCCTAAATAGATTGGGATAAGGGCAGGTAATTGAATGATGATGATTATTTTTTAGAAATAATTCACATTAAGCCCTGTCGTTAAGAAAGCACAACTCAATTTCAAAACTGCCCATCGTATTCACGCCCCTCAGTCTTGGATGCGACTGAGAAAAAAATAAGAATAATTATCAACTCAACCAGTTTGAAGGTGTAGATCTATCTTCAAAATTATATTGCTCTTGATGATGTTTTAATTGATGTCTCCCAGATGTGAAACTACCCGAAGAAGAGAGCCGCAGCGACGACGGCAGCCGCCCCGAGCTGCCGGCCGGCGAGACGTCGGAGGAGATCCTCGCCAAGTACCGGCGCAAGTGCTCCACAGAGTCCAGCGGCTCCAAACACAAGCGTACGCAGAGGAGGGTGTCCGATGTGCCCGATACTGAGCTCGACAGGTAAACATTTTGTCTTAGGGTTAATTTGACCAAAGTCTTCTTTTAAAGTCAGCTTTTAATAACCGTGGAATAAAATTGACGACTGACAGTTTTTAGACGGAGAAACTGTCAAAAATTCAAAATTTATTCGAAAATTAAGACTTATACTGGGTCTATAAGTAGTTATTTTTACTGTTGTTATTTTAGACTGATACTCAATACACGCAGGGACTATTTCCACAAATACTATCAATAAAGTGGATAATATTTATATATATTTTGTTGTATATTGTATTTTCGCAGTAGATTAGATTCGATACAAAGATGGGCAAACAGCTTCAAAATTCTAACTGACGACTCCGTGACAGTTCAAAATTTCGAGCAGATTCGTTAGATTTCGTTTACTCGACGAATCTGCACGAAATCTAAAAATTATGTAAATACATATGTTTATTGTCGCGTATCATATTTTGATCAAGATACAACCTGACACGGACCTTGCGAAAAACCCAAAAAAAAATGAATTTCTCGGGCTACCACTGCACATCTCCCTTAAATCAATATTTTGTTTTTACTAGGTGTGAAGGTGTAGTAGATCTCAACGATCCGGAGGTGTTCAACAGCATGAAGCGCAAGTTACGAGTGGTGTTGTCCAACCCGGATCTGCATTGCGCTGAGTATGTGCCTAATGTGAGTACTATACTTGATTTGTAATACTATTGTTAACACCCCATACTACTCTTGGAATACCCCGATCTTTCACAGATAAATAAATAAATATAAATAAATAAATATAAATATCCTTGGACATTTCACACAACGCCATCTAGTCCCAAGCTAAGCAACCTAATGCTTGTGTTATGGTAACGAGATGGCTGATAAACTACTTATATACATTTTTTTTTGTAAATACATACATATTATAGATAGAAAAACACCCAGACTCGGAACAAATACTTGTAGGTCGTACAAATATTGGTTCCGTGCGGGAATCGAACCCGCGACATGCTGCGCAGCAGTCAATCGCTCAACCACTGCGCCAACCGTGTCGTGTCGTGTCGATGTTCTTAAGAGCGGTGTTGCATTTTTCATACGTAAATCGAGAACTTGGGAGATTTTGAAGTGATTTTGGTCACATAATTTATCTTTTTAGCTTCTTTTGACTTCAATCATCGTAATTATCATATATTTTTATTTAAAGTCTATTAAAAAAAACTTGTTCAAATTGAATTATTGACTACGAAAACAGTCGATTTCGAAGGCGCGATTTCCAGATGACGCGCGAAGGCTCAACTTTGAAGTAATCTTACACCAATTATTACTACTAATTAAGAAGGTAAAGTGGTATTCATTCGAAGAGGCATATCCTGAAATTTAAATTGCATTGAGAAAAGTTTGATTTTTAATTCATTAACTTGTATTTTAATCACGACTAAGATAATCAAAAATCGAGAAATCGACTACAAAAAAACACGTCATTTCTCAGAATCTAAAAGTCATTTGGCAACACAAATCATTTTATACGTAAGAAGGAAGATTGTACTATATATGTGTAAAAAATAAAACATATCTGTCTTCAATCATTTACGAAAATAATTTTTTAAAGTGAGTATAAAATCGGGTGCATCGAACGGCCTAAGTCAGTCGCGCTCTGGCGCTCTTCGACGCAGGACCTACGTCGGTTGACCTCCCGCCGCCGCGCATGCGCCTCGCGTGATATATAGTCAATTGTAGTGCGACTAAATATTTTTGATCCTTTCATTTAAGTAATATTTTAAGAAGCTAACGTGGTAGGCACACTTACTTTAGGAGAATTATGTTACAATTCTTGAATTATGTTGTATTACTTGTAATATTGATATTGTAATTACAATATCAATAATACAATATAATTTGGTCAAAATGTAAATCCAAGATGGTGGCTGCGAAAATTTTTAAATTTTTCGTCATGGGGATCGTTCCCATTGTTCTCGAGGATGCTAAAGCCGATAGTGACGTTAAAATGTAAATCCAAGATGGCGGCTGCGAACATTTTCAAATTTTTCATCATGGGTATCGTTTTCATGGTTCTTCTGGGTGCTAACGTCGATAGTATAGTCAAAATGTAAATCCAAGATGGCTACAAGAATTTTGGAGGATGAATATGGAGAAAAAATTTATATCAGATTTTTATTTGAAATCTCTACTGCCACAATCTCTATTGTGGATCCGTGACAAAGGAGACGGAAACCATGTCATATAAACTTGGGCCTGGGCCTGGGTTGTAAAAAAATGAAATTGGTGTCAATTTATAGCTACTATATTATCAAACCATCACTGAACATTTTGCGGATTTTCGCGGTCTGAGTTCCGAGTTAAAAGAGATGTAATAAAAGTGAGGTTACATAACGATCTACATATAGGTACTTAACAGCTGATTTTTGAAGTTCTTCAGCTCGACGACCACGTAAACTCCCACTTACACACTCACTTTGCCACAATTTACACAACGATCCATGGTGCCAATATGAAATCAGTAGGCTGGTCGTAATATACAAAATAACAAGTTCAAGTCCAACGTTTATGCGGGGTTCTCCGTACCGTGTCCGGTGTGGTAGCAAGGTTCGTACAAGAAGCAAGATCAGAAGTCCGCAGAAAGAAAACAGGGGTCGAGGAAAACATCAATAAAACTATGGGAAATACACTCAAATCGCGACCTCACTAAATGATACGAAACGAGTGAGGCATAGATAAAGGCACTATATAAAGGTGTGTCCAAATATAGAGCGGCATTTGAGCGCGGCTGCCACGCGCGGCTAGCCGCGCTCTGATCGGACAAGGGCCGCGCGCGGCGGTGTTGAGCGTAATATATCTTCTCGTCTCACATCAGTGATGACCTCTGGCACTGAAACGTGCTCGCTCACAACATAATGGGTCTCAATCATAATCAGCCTACAATGTTCCCACTGCTGGGACACAGGGCTCCTCTCGGTGAGAGGGAGTGGTCCGTAATACACCACGAGGACCCAGTGCGGCTTGGTAGATGTCACATGTCTTCGAATTCTTGGTTCTAGGCGGTTTCCTCACGATATTTTCCTTCACTGATTTGAGAGTAGTGGTGATGAAATTATTTACACAAAGTGCCTGCCTGAGTTCGAAACCATGACCTACTCGTATGTCGGGATCGTTACCATTGGGCCACCATTGCATTGCTCTCTTGGGCCGCATAGTGCAGTCAATCATCCCTTCTAGGATGATTGACTTCACAATCAGCTTCATCCTCGAGAACTATGAAAACGACATCCATGACGAAAAATTTTAAAATTTTCGCAGCCGCCATCTTGGATTTTAATTTTGACTTCACTATTGGCTATAGTCGAAATCGAAAACTATGAAAACGATACCTATACAAATCCTTATCACTTACCACTGACGTGCGACGTGTGGTCGACTGTATAGTCATTAGGTCGACTGGGCACGTACAATACCTGCCTAGGCTAATAAACATTATAAAACCAACCCCACACGAACGCAGCAGTACTATTATTTATTCTGTGGCAGCGGGGTGACCTACCTATTTGAAATTTGAAAACAGTAAACCAAACATTTGCGCATGAGGCGGCTTTATGTATTTATGTATTAGTGTTGGTTCAAATTCAACTGTTTTATGCACTTGATGCGGTTGGTAAACCTATGCCGCAAGAAAAATAAATAATTATAGCTAGCGCGTGGCGTCTTTATCTACATTAAAATAGGGCTTAAATTGACCTGTTTTACACAAAAAAACGATGATTTTGGACAAAAGATGGCTCCGCTGTTAACAAAATTTTATTCTGATTGTGTTCTCCCAGAAATTATAGATCCAAAGAAAAGTCAATCAATCCCCTTAGACAAATGAATAAAATAAATAATAAATAAATATCCTTGGACATTTCACACAACGCCATCTAGTCCCAAGCTAAGCAACCTAATGCTTGTGTTATGGTAACGAGATGGCTGATAAACTTCTTATATACATTTTTTTTTTTGTAAATATGTTATAGATAGAAAAACACCCAGACTCGGAAACAAATAAGTACTTGTAGGTCGTACAAATATTTGTTCCGTGCGGGAATCGAACCCACAACATGCTGCGCAGCAGTCAATTGCTCAGCCACTGCGCCAACCGTGTCGTCAAATACAAATACTTTTATAAAACTTCAATTACTCATAAGTATACAAATACTTAAGCAAATAAGTAAAATGAGTTTATTTTTTTTAAGTACCTACATAATATTATTTTCTTCATCCATATTTGTATAAATTTAATTAAAATACACTAATAATGTATTGTGGACAGTCTTTTTATTTTCTCCGTAAACCTCTAGCTTTTACTTCAAAAAAATATAGGTACGCCATAGCTACGATCAAGATCGTTTAGTCGTCGCAGCATCGCAACTGTGTGCCGTACATGAGGAAAAACGCACACACGCGCACTCGCTACGCGGCGTCGAGCGTCAGATGTTTAAAATCCGAGCGCGAAAATATGCGACCACAGTCTTAACAGACCCAGAGATTTGATTAACTTCTGGAGGGAGGTGGGCTGGTTGGAATAACCCACGAAGGCCGCCATGGCCCACGCACAATGGTCCACATGAAGGACTAAGTGCGGAAACCAAATCCTTAACATAGAACACAGCCCATACTACCTCAGCTTTTTATCTTGCTCGCACGATACTGCTCGTGGACTGAGTTGGAGCGAAACTGAATGCGGTGGTGGGCGCCGATAGTTTAGGTAATTGCTTTTTACGGTGAAAATAATGGTAAATTGAAAAAAATAAAAAAACATAAGACCTGCGTTATAGTTAGTTCAGTTAGTATGCAAAGTTTCATGATCTAATTTGAAGTATTTTTTTAATACCAGCGGTTTGGAGGTAACTTTGGAATTTTCTTCTATCCGAGAAAATTTTATGGAATCGTGTTTTCTTGAAACATACTACTTAATACTCAAATTTAGCATGTATTTATTTCAAAATTAATGCTGCTGTATTTTTGACATAACGGAGGATCATGCTAAGCCATTTTAGGTAGTATATGCTCTTAATATGTGTAGGAATTTGGAAATTTTACTTTGCTTTAAACATAGACAGCTAAAATTATGATTTTTATTTTTTTTAGAAAAAAAAACTTCTCCCCTTATTCTTTAAAACCATGTTTTTTTTTACATATTCATGTTCACTAATCTATTTACTGTTCAGCGTTGCACAAGCACCTCCCTAGTCGAATGGGTGCGCGCAGCCGGCGCCAGCGCAAGTGGCGAGAGCGGTGCCGCACACGCGTCCGAGCTGGCGCGAGCACTAGGGCACAGTGCGGGGCTGGCGGCTAGGCTAGCGGCCGCCTTGCGAGCTGATCTAGCGGCCCGGCGGCCGTATGCGGCCTATCTAGCCAGCTGCAGGGCTGCGCTCGCGCATACCGACCATGCGCTTACTAAGTACGTATGAACTAGTAAATCGGCCTAATAAATTGCGAGTGATTTGGTTTTAATAAACTTACTATGTTATGTTAAAAAATGAAAACAGAAACTACCTTATTTATTATTTCTCATACTTTTGATCTTAGCTACAATACAAAACTTAAGTCTTTTCCTAGTACAGTCCGCGAGGCATAAGATGAGCTCTGCATTTGTGTGAGTGCACATAGATAGTGTAGGCGTGACGTCCGGCCTAGAGCGCGACGCGTTCTTTGTTTGGTTTAAAACCTATTTATACTGCTTTTTGGCAATCGGCTGTTCTTTTAGTACGTGAGGCCATAACCAAAACCATGTCGCATCGTTGTAAAACGTAAAACGATTGAAGATTTTGCCAACATAAGACAAAAATTTTGGTCATGGGCTCTCGTACCATTTTTGGTGATCACTCACACAAATGCAAAGCTCATCTTTCGCCTTGCGGACTGTGTCTATTTGTTTTTTTATCAACAAAACAATTTGTCTATTTTGCCAATAAATCAAGCGTATACGCTTGATTGGTGATAATAATTTAATAACAACAGTGAATTATCCAATCAAAAAATAACAACTTTTACGCTGACCCTGACATAATAAGAAAAGTATATTATAATATCCTCTTGTTCAGACAAATCAAGCTAGTCCGAGAAGAATGCTACTGGTGTTGCCGCGCGGCTGCGGCTGCCCGCGTGCTGGACCAGCTGGAGCGAGGCAGCGCTCTGCGCAGGCTGGCGAGGCACCACCACGCGCATAACAAACACGCCATGCATAATGGTAAGCAGGGATAATTCTATTTTTAGGGTTCCGTACCTCAAATGGAAAAAACGGAACCCCTGTAGGATCACTTCGTTGTCAGTCTGTCAAGACCCTTTTTCTCAGGGACGCGTGGAGGTATCAAGTTGAAATTAATATCAAATACTTAGCCCGTTTTTTTTAAATATATATTTATTATGCTTATCACTTTATCAAGCTTTGCCTCTGGTGTCTAGATATGCCATAAATGCGATGTATGTCAAACTCATTTAATCTACTCATTTAATAAAATAATTGCGCTTTCCCGACACATCTCTCAAATATATCATACTAGCTGACCCGACAGACGTTGTCCTGTCTTAGCTATGAATATTCTAATGTAAACGCGCGAAGTTCCTGAAGGCGCAAGCTGAGCACATTTTGAATTGTTTAGGAAAACTTAATTTATATTTTAAGAATGAACCTAAGATTTTTTGCTGAAAAGTAAAATACCGGAATAAATATTTTATACGTAGTAAAAAGTCAAGAACATGAAAATGATTAATTGGAGCCAATTAATTTGAAAAAAAAAATTGTTTTGAGTATGAATGTCAATGGCTATATGAGTAGGGGAAGATCAAGAAACGATGGATGGACGGTGTTAAAGATGATATGGTTATAAAGGGGGTGACTACCGAGATGACGACTAATAGAGAAGTATGGAAGAAAGGGACATGTTGCGCAGACCCAAAATAAATTGGGATAGTAGGTTGTTAACATAGGCCTATAAAAAATCTGAGGTTGTTACTTGTATCAAATCTCCACATATTTAGTACAGTAGTGTTAGTAAATTGACGTTATAACAATAAACTGTGTAGAAGTTTCTTTCATACAAACTTTGTCCTGACAATTACAAATACAACAAAAAAGAATTAGCCAAATACGTGCATCCGTTCTGAAGTGATGCGCGTACCTACATACATTCGGCAATTGATTTTTATTTTAGAATACTACATAAGTAGCTGACCCGCCAGACGACCTGTCAAAAATTCAATAAATCGAACGGCAGCAAAACAAATGAACAACTGATTATAAAATGAATTTGAATTTGGAATTCTAAAAAGAATGAAAGTTTCCCGACAGACATTGCCCTGCCCTTTCATGTATGAGAAAATGAATTTTCTTCATATTTTTTTGTGAATTTTCCTATGTTTTTAATAGTTATTCTGCTATTCGGGACGGAGACAAATACAACAAATCAAAAACCATGAAAATTGGTCCAGTAGTTCTCGAGTTATAAGTGTTCGAACAAACCCGACTTTGTTTTATATATATAGATACAGGGTGTAAGGGACAGCCCTGCGCAAACTCACAGGGTGCATTCAGCTCCTCATTTTGAATCGTATTCCACCGGAAATTTTCTCAGGAAAATTTTCATTTTTTTCAATTTTTTTTTCAGTTACATTTTCATTATTTCATTGTAAAATTGCATTGTGTGTTCGCAGCACTCCATTTATGTAAAAGAAACTGCAAAAAAAAACAGCAAAAAAAAAACCAGCAATGGATGTGGAAATACTCTAACCAACGACGCGACGCGTGAAATCAGCTGTTCACTTTCTGTCTAGCTACAGAGTTCATCGAACTCACCGCATACCTATTACCTACCCCTCCCAACCAGTAATAGACGCTCCAATTTGTGCACAAAAACACAAACAAAACGGGTTTATTGGATTCCCTTAACGTTCCTGAAAAAATTTCATGTACCGGTCATCTTAGTATAACATACAGAATACACCCAATCAGTTTGCGGAGGGCTGTCCCTTACACCCTGTATATTTAGTACTTACCCTTATTCTCTTCTGTAACAGGCGGAGAACTGATGGATGAGAAAGCAACTAGACTGACTGCCAGCATAAAGGCCATTACCGCTGAAGTGAAGGCAGACCCCTCGTGGGAAGGTGAGTGCATTTAAATAGATATTAGGTGGGGTCGATCCATCAGGTTAAGTTACGCTTGCCGCGGGCGTTCCGTGGATTGGTGACCATCTTTATATACCAAAACCCCTTCATGCCTCGGAAAGCACGTTAAGTCGTTGGTCCCGGATGTCATTCGTAGATCTTTGACAGTCGTTACGGGTCGTCAGAAGCCCGAAAGTCTGACAACCAGTCTTACCAAGGGGTATCGTATTACCCAGTAACTGGGTTGTGGAGGTCAGATAGGCAGTCGCTCCATGTAAAGTACTGGTATTCAGCTGCATCCGGTTAGACTGGCAGCCGACCCCAACACAGTTGGGAAAAGGCTAGGTTGGGGTTGGGTTGGGTTGGGGTAGGCTATTTTACTGAGAAATCCCAGACAGAAAATCCCAATAACGCTTTGACCGACCTGGTAATCGAACCCAGGACCTCATGCTCAGCTCTAGCGTTTTTAGGTTTCCGTACCAAAATGGTAAAAAGGAACCCTTATGGTGTGACTCAGTCTGTCTGTCACAGCTGGATATCTCAATTACTAATGTTATCACTTGAAGGAACAGTTTTAGATGACGTTTGCCCAACTATTTTGCATTTTAAAGAAAGAAACAAAAATATGTAAGTATGTTTTTTTGCAACAGGGACTGAAAGGGGCCGGGTCTTAAAAATTCGAAGTGGGGTTATTTGCACATTCTTAAACATTTTATTTTTTAGGCCGCATAGTTTTCGACTTTTGATGAAAAATGTTTAAAAAAAATACCGTTCGTTACATTTTTGCCTCATCTCCGAAGTTTGCATAGAGAAAAATCTGAAATTATTCTATGTGATGGAAGTTTATGGAAAGATTACAGGAAAAATAAAACGATGTCTCTAAATAGCACACTTTTTCAGAAATCATCAACAAAAATTAAATATAAATGATGGTACGGAACCCTCGGTGCGCGAGTCGGACCCGCTCTTTACCGGTTTTTTTAAAATAATATTGTTGTGTGTACAGGTGCCACAGCCACACTGCTGGAGAGTGCGGAGGTGACGGTGGAGCGCGCCGCATTCGCGAGGCTGTACCTGCACGTGCTGTTCCCCAACGGAGACGGAGACATCGCGCGAGACCAGTGAGTTACACTACTTATTGGTCGATAACAAACAACACTATATAATACAGTGGTACCCAACTGATAAGGCGCGTCGTGAAACTTCGTTCGCACAGAAAAGTAAGTTTGGCTCGAAGATTAACGAAAGAATGCTTAAAACTTACAATCAACCTTAGATCACTACTATAAGGTTCATAATACACTGCAGCAATTAGTTCCGTCTCACTCGCAAGTATGGCGGCTGACTAACATGCCACGCGGCGCTCGCTAACTTGGCGGCAGCTGCCGACCAATAGCGGTACAGGAAAAGGAGCGCGGTGCGTGGAGCGTGCCGATTGGTCAATAGCATTTCCCGCGCTTTGAAAATTCATCTTCTGCGCAGGTACATCGGTAAGCCATATCAGTTGGGTACTACTGTACGAGTTTACCATAGCTGCTCTACCAAAACTCTGCGTGCGACTTAACTTATTTGAAGTTAAGTTGCACGAAATATTGTCACCTTTTTTCTTGCATTTAGTGACTTACGGATTTTTATTTATTTTTTTTGTTATCCTTTTTTAAATTAAGGAATAAAGAGGCCTATTTTATTTTATTTATTTATTTATTTATTATTTGTAATGTCATCCGTTGTACAGTGTGCTGAGCGAACACATCCGACGCGTGTCGTCCGTGACGTCAGCGCGCTCGGTGGGCGTGGGCGCCGCGCACCGCTGGGCCGCGCCCTACCCGCGCGCGCAGCGACATCTCAGGCACCTGCCCGTCTACCGCACGCCAAGGGATAAGGTTCGTGGTGCACTGTTGCATAAAAAACACCTTCATATCATTCCTAAGCGATGTGCAAAACAAAGACCGGAAAGTCTGACAACCAGTCGCACCCAACGGGTATCGAGATGCCCAGTAACTTATTCCGCTGCATCCGGTTAGACTGGAAGCTGTGGGCACAGGGGTCTGTCAGACTCTTACTAACTACAACCACCCCGGTGTTCCCTCGTACACCTGCGTCGTGGCCTGCGGCTGCGAATGTGACTTCCGCTGCCCCGGACTGCATGATGACCCGCGCCATGCGGGCCACGTCCCCTAGGGGGGAGTGAGGTGTTGAACTTCCCCGTTATGTCTTAGGCTCGTATTTATAATCAAAGTAATTACTTGCTACTAAGTAATTTCATACTTGAGGGTAGAATTCTTAAGTAAAGAAAATGGTGACTATTACTTGGCTAAGAATTCTAAGCTTTGACAGTTCTAACTTCAAGCAATTACTAAACTATAGAAAGAAAATCAATGCTTGAGCAATTACTTTTACATGACTATAAATACGAGTGTTAGAGAGGCGCGCGTGGAACACTACACCATCGACACCATCTCGGGTCCTGTGTAATGGGGGCGATGGATGTCTCCGAGTCCGTCGCCCCTGGACTTATTTAGAGGGGCTGGAAGAGGGCATTATCCGAGACTGGAACCCTACCCCAGCATAGTTGGGAAAGGCTAGACTAGATCATGATGAATTTTACCGGATTCTGAAATTATTATTAACACAAACGGGATATATTGGTGGGGTTTTTTTTTATAATGTTAGTGACCATTATATCGGATTCTGAAAAGTCGAAACATTGACATAAACATAACATGACATTGCCATAAAATGTTATAATTATAACGCACTCAATCATATTTTTATTGCTTGCTTTTATGATTTCTACACTGTCCACAAAAATATCTATCTTTTGATTAATTGTGTTTCAAGAAGTATTTTATCATTTTTTTGTAATTTCACACAGCTATCCTGCATAATGCGCTGCGTGACGTCAATAATGGCGGTGCTGGGTCTGACGGAGGGCACCACTCCTTCTGCTGACGACCTCACGCCAGTACTTGTATACGTTATACTAAAGGTAAGCTGATGATTTTACATTTCTAAGCGTTAATCGGAATGACAACTGCGTGAACCAGATTTTTTTAAGTGAAAACTTCTTCATTGAGCATTTTTGTTGGGGAGTTCGCGTCACGCGACATGCTAATGTGACGTTTGGTAGGGGAAAATCTCAAGAGATCGCGTCACGCGACATGTTAATG
This sequence comes from Cosmia trapezina, assembly GCA_905163495.3. NCBI lineage: Eukaryota > Metazoa > Arthropoda > Insecta > Lepidoptera > Noctuidae > Cosmia > Cosmia trapezina. The sequence goes on from LR991022.1 coordinate 28,993,278, forward strand.
TGACGTTTGGTAGGGGAAAATCTCAAGAGATCGCGTCACGCGACATGTTAATGTGACGTTTGGTAGGGGAAAATCTCAAGAGATCGCGTCACGCGACATGTTAATGTGACGTTTGGTAGGGGAAAATCTCAAGAGATCGCGTCACGCGACATGTTAATGTGACGTTCGGTAGGGGAAAATCTTAAGAGATCGCGTCACGCGACATGTTGATGTGACGTTTGGTAGGGGAAAATCTCAAGAGATGGCGTCACGCGACATGTTAATGTGACGTTTGGTAGGGGAAAATCTCAAGAGATCGCGTCACGCGACATGTTAATGTGACGTTTGGTAGGGGAAAATCTCAAGAGATCGCGTCACGCGACATGTTAATGTGACGTTCGGTAGGGGAAAATCTCAAGAGATCGCGTCACGCGACATGTTGATGTGACGTTTGGTAGGGGAAAATCTCAAGAGATGGCGTCACGCGACATGTTAATGTGACGTTTGGTAGGGGAAAATCTCAAGAGATCGCGTCACGCGACATGATAATGTGACGTTTGGTAGGGGAAAATCTCAAGAGATCGCGTCACGCAACATGTTAATGTGACGTTTGGTAGGGGACGGGTCACGCGTCACCCGACATGCTAATGTGACGTTTATGGAAAATCTCAGGAGTACGCGTCACGCGTCACGCGACATGCTTAATGTGACGTTTGGTAGGGGATAATCAATACATCTAGGTACTAAAAATATTCGTCTCCTATAACAGGTGAACCCGCCATCCCTGCTATCAACGATCGAGCTGGTCAACGCTCTCGGCGGCTCCGCCCTGCAAGGTGAAGCCCTGTACTGGTGGACTCAGTTCTGCGCCTCCGTGGCCTACATCAAGACCATGGATTACCCGCGGCCCGACAACAACGATACCTAGCCCATACAGACGCGCCTGGTGAGTTACACACACGCACTTATAGCGGCTACATGATTATTTTAACGCGAAACCAAAACCAGAACGAACACCGCCATCTTGTTTTTAGAGTTACGTACCCGAAGGTTCCAAACGGAGCCCTATTGTTGTCACTCACGTCGCCGTCTGTACGTCGTCTGTCACGCAGGTTTTACAGCCAAAATTCAAATTTTCATTAAAAAAAAATATTTCATCATGTTGTCGGCCATGCAAATTGTCAAAAAATATTTTTAAATGTTTTTAAGGGGCTCCCCTACACAGGGTGAAATTTTAATGGTTGTTTTCCTCTTAAATTGTCATTGTACTAATCATTATGAACAACTTTTACTATGGGACCAAACTTGAAATCGCGAAAAAAAAATCTGCTGTTCAGTACATTTATCTATGATTTTTTCAACCCCACGATGAATTTGCTGACAGAGTCCAAGTTACCAAGGTATACAGGGTGTAAGGGACAGCCCTCCGCAGACTGATAGGGTGAATGCAGTACATCATACTAAGATGACCGGTACACCCTGCTTACACCCTGTATAACTCTTCAAGTTTTTAATGAAAACTTCCTGGTTTTAGACTAGATACTAAAAGTTTACGTAATATTTAATTTTCAGATTTCAGCGCGTGTTCCGGATACAAAATTGGAAATCATTCGCCGCCAGCGGCGCCACACCGTATAAGCAACGATAACACATAATCAAACACTTGTAGCTATACTTAGAGAGCTATACGAAATCATGCTGTCTTGTATACCAGACATTTAGATTTACGCGCCAAATATTCAAAATATCCATGTAGGGAAATCAATTTTCTGATAGACATTATTATGTAGTTGAAAAAAATGCCACATCTTTGCTGGCTTCTGTATTATGAGGCTAAACTAAACAGAGGAGTAGTATTATAAAAAATAATTATCAAAACGTCACGACCTGTCAGTAAGTTTCATGTATTAAGCGTGCCAAGTAAGGAAGGATGCGCTTGCTGCCAACTTCACACGATAGCTGTCAAATTAATTCGCGAGTATTGCGGAACAAAATGGCGTCTTGACAGTACTATTCTTATTTGGCACGCATAGTAATAGTAAAGATTAATATTTCATGTAAATCTTTCATAAATACTTCAGAATTAATCCCTCTTTGGTATCATAATCGTTGATAGCACAGGTAAAAAAAATATCAAAAAATCTTTGTTGTCTAGAAGTCAAATGAAATTAGCTAGCAAAGCTCTCGAGCGATATCGATATCTAAACATGATAAAACCAAATAGAAATTAATTTGATAATGATTTTTTGGGCCTCATTAACCGCCAGTAGTGTAGTCACTTAAAATATCAGTTTCAAAATCAGTTTTTTTTTTAGTAAATTCACAGACGATATATCTATACTTATATACTATATATCGATATTTAATACGATAACACAGATTTTATCAACTCACACTTCAAGTAACAACACTAAAAGCGGTCATTGACCGCAAAAAAAAATAGTCTATTATTTTTTATTTTTGTTTTGTAGTATTTAGATATCGATAATTTGATACCCATCACTTCTGCGGAGCTTTGCTAGTTAATTTAGATGTAGATGTGATATTTGTAGTACTTATAAAAAAAAACGCTTTGCTTATAAAGTGACTGGCTATCAAAATGACATAGCGCGTATCAAAGAGCAATCAAAATAATCAGAGACATACATTTCAGCGCATTTTGTATATCCTCGAATCATTGCATTTTAGTAGATACTTATACATTGTAAACACCGATATTACGAATATCAGTTGCAAGCTATATACAAATTTAAATTATCATCAATCCATAAAATTATAATAATATAAGCTTTTGTTACCCGGAACATCGGTTTTAGGAAAAGTCCGGCTTTGTAGCACGTCGTCTGTCACTTATACCTGTCGATCTGTGTGGCAGCTCCGATATGTCATAAGCATAGACATAGAGAATGGACTGAGCGTTCCGTATTCAGTTGTGTTGTGCAGTGAATACAGACCGAAAAGTACGAGAGAGACAAAGCGAATGAGAGGTCAGTAGTGGTCTCTGAGCTGTTGTGGGTTGTATGGGGTTGAGTCGATTTGGTTGCTCGCGAGTGTAGCAGGTGATATTCGTGAGGAGTGAAGTGTGCACTTGCGATCATTTGTGTTATTGGTCTTCCATTTTATATGGTAGGCCATATTCTCTGGTTTTTGGGACGTGCTTCTAATTGGTTGGTGAACCCAAAATTATGTTTGGTTTTCAGTTTAAGTCTTCTAGATAATAGCCTAATAAGGTCAGTAAAAACCAGATTATGTTAATTACTCATAGTTTATATGCTGCATTAAGCGCAGGCCATACTGGGAACGAAGCTAAGTTCATTTAGCTTCGCCACAGATACAATAGTACAAGTACAAAAGATTCACTCCGCAAAATCATTTAAATAAATAGCGACTCTTGCTACGACACAATAAAGTGCAATTCAGGTCGCATAACGTTAATTACCTACAGTGATATTCACCTAGAAGTTACCTCTCTTTCTATCGCGTAACTCTTATACCTTCTGACTCGTTAGGGTTGTCTTCTTTTACGACGGGGCGTGTGAGTGAGTATCGAACTAACGTGCGAGCCGGCCGGTGCGCGGCAGCCCACACTGAATTAGCCCGACAAGTCGAGACCGTCGCGTACTTGTAGCTTCACGAACTTAGCTTCGTTCCCAGTCACAGATCGTGAATACACAATGAGTAGTTCATTGAAGGCATTTATCTAGATGACAGTGTCTTTAATACTTTGAAATGTAAAAATATAATCATATAATTTTGAATGTAGGTTTGTGAGAATCGTTGGATTGGCCTAAACCATTCTTGAATTGGTATTCTAATATTATTGAAGCCTATAAGATGTCTTATTTTTGAACCATCAAGTGGTTATTTGGCCAAAAATAGGACCTGTCATTCTACCAGATAGTATTTGAAATTCTGACATCTATAGGCATTTGTAATGTTGATTTTGAGCTCAGTGTATTGCAACTGCCGATATTGTTCACAATCTACTTATAATTATGAAGATATTTTGTTTAAAAATACTCAAATTTGAAGGCAGGAACTGTTTCAGTATGTCATTGTCCAGAAAATTGAAAATCAGATTTTAAAATAGTGTATAGTGCGTTCACAATATCGCTGGTTGCAGTATATATGCTCGTATAATATGAAGTTAGTATGTATATTTTATTTCCATGTACCTGTTTACAACGGCAGGATCGCTGCCGATCCTCTTGCGCACTGTTACCTAATACTACATCTCGATTGGTCTGTGATTTTAGAGTTGGATATAATACTCGAAAATGTGTATTTTTGAAAATGATGTAGGTATCTAAAGGTGTGATAAGTAATATAAAAATTGATATCAAAAATAAGAGGCCGATTTTAATAAAAATAATTTATTGGAACGTGTACATTTATTAGTTTAGTTTGTGTAACTTAGTTAGGTTCAAATAGTAATGATATCTAAGCGGTTAAACTCGCTTGTTTAATGTAAACTATAAACCATATTAATCATTGAGGAAACCCCGTAATCAAAATATCATTAATTCTCATTATTAGAGTAGTTTGTAAGTTAAGTTTTATTCGTTGTCTAAGCACCGGTTTACTTCGCACCCCGATTTAAAAGACACTATTTTTGAACTAACCTAGCATGTAACGGAAACTAATAAAAAAAAAACTGTAGTACCTACGTAATTTTCTAGTTGTTCCATGTATCAGGGAGCCATGTTTCATTGTAACGTCTGTTCTAAACATCCAGATGGCGAATTTTTAAAAACTGTTGATGCATTATTTTTGGGAATAACCAAAGCATAAATACACTTCAACAAGATAAGGTTAAGTAAATCAACTATATAAAAGGCTTTTATTTTTGTACCCGATTTATTTACAAAATTCTAAAAATATCTCTGGATGCTTAGAACAGGCGCATCTAAAGAACTTCAAATAGATATTGCAAGTTAGGATGATACGTTAAATGCTTGTTGTAGTTTACACTTCGCTAGGCTGAACAAGGCATAATCTTTGAAAGTTCGTAGACCCATCTTGAGCCTAACCAGAATAAATTCTGAAATATCAATTTTAAATCTCCAACAATTTTCGCGTATCACCGTAACTTGTTCACTTATAAATTAATGGCATATAGCTTTCTAATCTCTTGCCTAGATAGTCGGCAGACATCGCTGCCAGGCTACGTCTTATGTAAACATGTACCTAATGTAATCAGAGCAATGAAATTATATTTAGCAATAATATTTACTGTCTATTATTTATCTGAGTGATTGGTAGGAGATCCCCGTCGACACGGCCTTTAGCTGCAGGATTGGTGGTTTGCTCGTGATTATCATCTCTGCTGACACGGGGGCGTGGTCACCATCAGGGATTTTAATTTTGATAACACTAAATTTGTCGTCAAATATCAGAATTTGTAGGTCACTGGTTCAAAAGATAAAGGGTTTGTAGGGGGCCGATCTGGAGAGCATCTCCCCAGCTTGGCCATTTATATCTCAAAAACTAGAGCACCTAGCGAATATCTGTTTTGAACTCATTCTATCTTCCATACTAAGACCCGACTGAATCTATGACTGGGCGAAAAATTGCGACTGGGAGGAAACAGATCTTCGCTAGGTGACCTAGTTTTTGATGTAAATTTGGGCAAGCTGGGGAGACGCTCTCCAGATCGGCCCTTTGTGACTTTTCAACCAGTGACCGAGAAATTCTGATATTTGGCGACAAACGACTAATTTTTGATGTTATCAAAATCCCTGATGGTGGCCAGAGTCAGTCGCACCATGTGGGCGTATATTTGATAAGCTTTATTATCACCGCAGAGATCGAGGTAGAATTTCCAAGTTCGGATAAAAAGTTTACTATTATAGGTATGTTATATTAAATTGTGGCCACGAGCTGCCACTGCAGAGATCAGTCTAGTATTCTACCTGTTTGCACGCGCACATCCTACTCGAGCGCTTATAGCAGCGATCTACGTACCTACTGGAGGATTACCTGCTTTTAGAGCGAGCGCGCACTGCGGTGCGTTTCCGGTAGTTCTGCCGCACTGGGCGGGGTCTACAGTAACAAAACGCATGACCGCAGTGCGCGCACTTCAAACACATTCCATACTTCACAGATTAAGCGGTAGAAAAACGCACCGCAATGCGCGCTCGCCCTTACGGTAACAGTAAAATTATTAGGGCGAGCGCGCATTGCGGTGCGTTTTTCTACCGCTTAATCTGTGAAGTATGGAATGTGTTTGAAGTGCGCGCACTGCGGTCATGCGTTTTGTTACTGTAGACCCCGCCCAGTGCGGCAGAACTACCGGAAACGCACCGCAGTGCGCGCTCGCTCTTATTGTAGTAACATCACGCGTCACGCGTGCCGTGCTGTTCATTCGCGGCATATTCGCCGATTTGTGGACTATGTCCTCACACAGTTCAGTTTGCATAATTATGTTACCGGCCAAACCGGTTTATTCTACGCGTGTCAGGATATACTAGTTTAGCCCAGGACAATTTAGTTTGGCCTAGGCTAAACTAATTGAATCGTTGCTTGTGTGACAAAATAAACACAGGCTACACAGAGTAAATAAATGGTTATGTCGCAGCCAACTAGCTTAATTAGCCGTTTAGTTTTAACAGGCTAGCCTTTGGAAGTAGCGCTCGCTGGCCGCTGCCGCGCCATCGCTCTCTTCGCTCGCTCGGCTCGCGAACGGTTGGTCACAGATCTAATCGAACCTAAGCCATTTGGTCGAGGTGCCCTACGATTCAATCAGTTTCAATGGTGTACGTAAACGGAGCTCTTGGAAAAATAATTTTTTAACCAAGTTAAAAATATTTTTCGCAAATTGTTAGTTTTTAGATTCTATCGTAAAGATCACCTAAATATAATGCTTTCTCCTCTTGGTGTTTTTTTTTTTTGTCTCCGACAAGCAGTTTTAAGGTACATTAGGTTCAAACTATTAAAGAAGCGAGTTGGCCAACCCCACAGACCTATGGCCAACCCCGACCCTACGCAGTACCTACTTGTTTGCCTTACACCGAGCGTTTTTTAGAGCAGGTGGCTTGTAGGGATGGAGTTTCGCTCGCTGTTTAGGGCACGCACCACCATACGTAGCGGCCGAGGCTAGCATAAATGTGCTTGCGCCTTATTACGCAAGGGCGAAGAGGCTGTACTAACTACATCCCGGAGCGCCGGAGAAGATGCGATTCTCAACGTGTTGATATGTCCTTTTTTTCATAGTGCCCCGTTTCGTATCCTCTGATTATCAGTTTAGCCTAGTCCAAACTAGATTTTCCTGGTCTTAACTAGTATCCTGAATGAGGATATAATATACTAGTTTTGATAAACTGGTTTACCCTACGTAGGATAAACCAATTTGGCCTGAAATCGGGTTTAGCCGGTAACACATACAGCAATACGATTGCCGCTTCAGTAAACAATACTAATATTCGTGAATGGGATTAGTATACGCGCCGCGCAACCGCGCTACGCTGCATTTCAAAAACAAACGCTGCAGGGGGCCTACTCCCTAAGCCCGTCCGTCTTTCCGTCAGTCCGTTTATCCGTCCGTCTGACATTACGATCCATTAAAACAAGTGTAAGGCCGCGTTTCCACTGACGCGGAGCGGAGCGGAGACGTGCAGGAATCGTCCAATTACAGACGAGACAAGAGACGCGATGAGGATTTCAACCATTATGATTGGTCGATTCCTGCACGTCTCCGCTCCGCTCCGCCCAGCTCCGCGTCAGTGGAAACGCACCCTAAAAGTTAAATTTTTCGGACTTGCAACAACACATCGGGAGTAGGGACAACTGGCAAATCATGTTGTCATTCATACTTCGTTCGGGCCCCGAACAAATCATCCATCCGTAGGTGATACGGAGTAAGAAACGCCCGTAACGAAGGCCGAAACTACGGGCTTCGTGCTTAGGGAGTAGGCCCCCAGGAACGAGGCGCCGCGTTCATTTTGTTCGGCGAAACCGAACGCGTTGTCGTGCCAACAGAGGGCGCCTCTGTTTAACTGGAGCTGATGGTGAAGTCGGCTCCACTTCACCATTTATGCTTTGTGACGAGCATAATTTGCTTAGCAACCAAGTTAAAGTAATCGAATCGCAACCGTGTAATACTTATTATTGAGTAGTTCCGATGACCATCTGTGGTCTTCATCATCAGTTCCACTTCCCCAAATGGTGCTTTTCGAGAGCAAACACAGAGTAACTTTAAAAAATACCCAAATCGCTATAGGTGTGCCCATAAAATTTGAGGGTTTCCCTCGATTTCAATGGGATCCCCTCATCAGATTCTGACTTGGTGACTATGGGACCACCTCGAGAGAGCATACCCTTTCAAACAAAAAAATAATTTTCAAAACCGAACCGAATTGAGAACCTCCTTTTTTTTTTAAGTCTGTTAAAAAGGAAGATTCTTAGGACTTGAGCAGCTCACAAAACTTCAGCTCGAAAAGTAAACTTGCGAATAACACCACGCATGTGTTCTCCAATGGGTTAGGCAGGCGAAATGAAGTTGGTTGGTTGAGGTGCACCACCTATAGTTACACTCACATTTCGCCATTTTGTTTACGTACCACCCACCCATATAGGTAATAGGGAGCGACCCAATCCTAACTTGATAAAAACACCTCCCTCCATGTGTGTGCCTGTGATGAATGGCTAAAGAAACAAGTTTGGCGACACGCGCACCGGAAGTACAGCTACGGTGCGCAAACGGTGCGTGCATCGCGCATATTGATTTGGCACGGCAAAGCTGCTGCTCCAAAGATTTATTTTATGATTGTAGCAGAATGTGTTAGATTTTAATTTAGTGTCGTGTGGTTTTACTATTTGGATATCAATTGGTATTGGTTATATTAGATATGTCTGCCAGTCCACATCATAGCATGTTTTTGTTGTGGATGGTATTAATATGGTTTTTCCTCCATATCCTAAGGGATGTCTTCCCTACCATTACCCCTCCCCCGGTCTACTCACAGATATACAATGGTCTGTGTGGCACCATGTAACATGAGGCAACAGAGTCTAGTGTGAATCTATGGGTTCATCAAATAATCGAGTCTGGTTAAACCACGCTGGGGTCGGTGCAATTAATTCATTCAATAAAAATACATATTAGCAAATACATAATTTATTATGTACTTGGATTTTCATTTTATAATGTACACTTATAAACAACACAGCTTTTGCAGCAGCAGGTCACTGAAACAAAAAACATTCTGTTAGCAACTCCTCGTATTTTCCTTACTTTGTTTGTAGTGGAGAATATTATCAGTCGTCGTGTTACGTCATGGCATTCAGAAGTAGCAAATAAAAATAATTACATCATATAAACCACGTGTTATAGCGAAAATGAAGGTTAAAACATTTTTGATAGGCAAACCCCCACACTACAGTATGGGCGTTTGAACTTTCAAAACAAGTATCTGCCAATAACGTCTTGATATTTTAGAAATAAGTAAAAAATCGTCATAGTTACCTTATCACAGTGTAAGTCACGCTTATGAACGTGGCCTTTCCTTCTTTTCTTTGTACAAGGCTAGGAGGGAGACATTGGCCACCTTCACGACCTGTACAACAAAATACCATCATAAGAACATGAGGAAAATTAAAATTCAGCAAAATTTAGTATATCTTCATTTAAAGTAGGCTCTTCCAAAAATGAAGATTGTAAGCTGTATATAAAAGAGAATACAATGGAATCTTGAGTTCAAATTATTATTGAATTTATTCTATTCAGTTGTTTTTCATAGAAGTTTGTGTCATATTTGATTTAATCCAAAACCACCATGTGCAAAGTGTTAAATTTTATTCCACTCAGTTTTGCCATGAAGCATTTGCACCACCATCAACCTGTAGAAAACTGTTAAATATTTCTTAACTCACCTTAAACCTGACTCCAGGAATGTCACCAACGGCATGACCCTTACGACCGAAGCCTGCTACTAGTACTTCGTCGTTCTCTTCAATGTGGTTTAGACAACCATCCCGGGGCACGAATGCTGTTACTTTCTTTCCGTTCTTGATCAGCTGTACTCTCACACACTTGCGGATGGCAGAGTTAGGCTGCTTGGCTTCAACGCCACTGTGGGGAAAAAAGGAATGGTCAATCAAATGCTTACTTTATTTTAGAAGACTTTCAAGATTAGAGGTAGGTCAGGTTGTAAAATTACAGTGAACATGCAAAAAACTAAGTATTTGGCCATTGACTGATTCACTATAAGACATGAGTAAGGCGAAAATCATAGGTTCTATGCCCAATCTGCCTGCCATGGAGTCAAAAACCAATGTTTTAAGAATCATAGAATAGAACTTAATAAATTACAGTTGTCAGAAAACTTAATTCATAACCAAAATGTGGTTTGCCAGTACCAGGACACTTGTGATAAAATACTTAAATACCTATATAGCAAGCATGGGGACAACTTCAGAGGAAGTTTAGAATTCCTAACACTTCAAACAAAGATTTAGAAATCATAGAATAGAACTTAACAAATCACAGTTGCCAGAAAACTACATAATTCATAACCAACCAAAATGTGGTTTGCCAGTACCAGGAAACTAGTGTCATAAAACTTAAATACCTATAAAGTAAGCATGGCACAACATCAGAGGAAATTTAAAATTCCTAACACTTCAAACAAAGACCTACAATGTACTGTAAACATACTTTTAGATGCACCAACTAAAAAAATCAATAAAGGCCGCACAAACGAGTAAAGTAACGGCGCAAGAGCGTAAACACCATGCATACGCATGTGTATAACCTCATTCATAGTTCAATGACCCATGTGGTATTTACACCTCTCATGTTTCATGCATTTTGTTTTTATAACAGCATTTTAGCGGTAAATTAGCAGAAGGAGAGTAATGAATTGGAAAGTTTCTCAAATTTGCATTTAAAATCATGCGAAAACATGACAACTGGGTTAGGCTTCAAGTTTTACTAGTTGCAGCATAGGTAGAACTGTAAAAACAGTGCTATTAGAATATTTCTTCATTTCAAAGTCTTGATCTTGAATCTTGTCTTCGCCAGGAGCGTCGCGACGCCGCCACTCGCAGTATTATCCTGTGATTGTCGTAGGAACACATTCACGGGTATAATACTGCGTGTGGAAGCGTCGCCATCCAACTGCCGCGTCCATCTTCTTGACTTCATTAAACAAACATGGCAAGCGCGCAAAGTTCAGCGAACACTTCAGCATTCCGTGACACAAACATCTATACGCTCACCACAAACAGGCTAATACAGTTACAGGGGCGTACTTACACTTTCTCCAGGACGATGCCCTTAGCGTGAGATGCACCACCGAAGGGATTGGCCTTCCACCTCGTCCCCATGTGGGCTTTTTTGTAATCTTTGTCAGCCCATCGCTGCTCTCTGCGGTGGTTCACGTGCTTTCGCGCCGTGCGAATACCACGGGGCTTACCTGAAATATTGACGGAGCCGGTTATCACTTGTGTTTACGACGCACGACACAGAAATCGATACACCATAGTTTTAACAGGATAACGTTAAAGGGAAAACTTTTATTGCACCTCATAAGTAACGCGGTAACAGAGAGATGGAAATGGATTAGTTTTACACCACGAGAAAAACATGTCTGCGCCATGGCCGACACCTATGCGTGCACGTATAAGTTACAACTTTTTTGGGAAATTCAATTTGGAAAATTCACTCCTTCATGGCATGCGTATTTATTACACTGATACACACAATTTTAAAACAAATATAATAAATAAACTATAACAAAACTGCACAAAACTATTCCTTACCCATTTGGATAGCACGACACCAATCGGCTACGGATGGGAAAAGAAATTATCAAGCCAGCCAGCCAACCACCGGCTTCAACTCATCACTGTTGCCAACATAAGAACACTAATATAGAGTTGCCAGCTACTAAAGGAAAACCAAAATTATTAATGGTTTTGGATAGAAAAGTACTATAATATTTAGACAAATAAAATTATACTCTAACTGCATGTGTAAAAATGTAAAAATGTATAGGTTAATTACTCTATTCAAAATACGAAACTTTTGTGAGTTACAAAAATAAAAAAGTAGATAAAAATTCAGTATAGAAAAACTTATACAGATAACAAATGGACATCGGGAATCATTCATTCAATTTACCGTCATCATGAGCTTTCGATGACATGACTGATGACATTGACAGTCAATAAAGTGTCAATGTCAACTCTCAATGAACTTGAAGCGATTCTGAATTTCTGATTGTTTCTATCAGTTTTCTAGAATTTTGTTTTATGCGTTTCTGGGAATATTAAATATTTTTAACAATTCCATTTCCTGTAACAAGACCACTACAATGACACTGAATTTGACGGCAAGAAAGGATGGTGGTCCAGGTTACGTCGGAATACAGTTCTGCCAGGAATGCAACAACATGTTGTATCCACGCGAAGATAAAAACAACAAAGTTCTCCTGTATGCCTGCAGGAATTGTGATTACAAGCAACTGGCCGATTCTAACTGTGTGTATGTAAACAAAATTATGCACGAAGTCGACGAATTAACCCATATTAACCCTGATGTAGTAAGTGATCCTACTCTGCCTCGAACGAAGGATCACATGTGTCCTAATTGCAACCACAGAGAGGCCGTATTCTTCCAAGGTCAGACACGACGTGCTGAAGAAGAGATGAGACTGTATTATGTGTGCACTAGTTGTAAACACAGATGGACTGAGTGAAAGTTCTGTATTGTAAGATTAAAATTAAGTGTAATAAATTGGTTCTTGTAAAGTTTTGGTTTTTCTTTAGACTTGTAAATGAGGCAAAAGGAGTATGTAAGGATCATAGCAGGTTGAGTTCTGTAGCTTCTGCCTACCCCCATAAGAAGGCGTGAGTTTATGTATGTGTATGCATTGTGTACTGCCAAATTTCAACTTTTCTGGCACATTAGAATATCCAATTTATTTGTGTTTAAATCTAATTGGGTACAAGCTATACTAATATAGAGGTATTTGTTTGTTTGTATGTAGGGTGGTCTACTAGTACCAGTTGGACTTCAAAAACGATTTTTGCATTTGATAAGCCCAATTCATGAGGAACGTTATAATCTGTTTAGCACCACACTACAACCCTTAGGAGCCAGCCGAGCAAAAAGAAAATAAGTCAGAAGGATTGCTATGTGAAAATGAACTAATAGCGCAGATGGGCAATGTGATGCGACGCTGTGGGACGGGGAACAAAAAATTTCACGCGGTGAAGTCACAGAAGCTAGTTCCACAAAGAAAAACAGTCATAGTTTTGTACACTTTATTAACTAAAAATATTGCCAAGCATATCTGTTCTAAACAACAGTTAACAATTCACAGCCATTTATTAATAATAAACATGGAGTTTTCTATTCAACTTAACTCAAAACACCATTTGATTTTTAAAATCATCTGTTAATACAACAATTGTTTTGAATATACTTGGTTTACTGAATATTTTATTTGGTTGGCCTGTTGGAACTGGTAACATTAGTCTGCCATCACTAGACAGTACAATAGATCACCAACATACAAATAATAATAGACGGTACAGTAATATTAACCATACCTAGTGTTGAAAATGAATTGAAAAGGTATTTAGTATTTCAAGTGAAAAAAAGTATATGTACAGAAAACAGCTCGTGAAATATCTGTACTATGGCCATTACTTTATAGTAACGGTATGTTTATTTATTCTGTGGTAACGGGCAGATGATTGTGACATGACACATGTATTCTATAAAGTTTATAGAACACATGTGTCAGTTATTATTCCATGGACCACGGTATAAAATTTCTTCCTATTCCAATCTGGTGATGAAAAAGTAAAATAAATATAGTGATGGAAGATAGCTGTATGCACTATTTGGCACATTGTGAAGTACCTACTACGGGTGCTTCTTACTGACTGCAACCCGACAACCGCGAATTAAGCACAATAATTATCACATTTAAAAAAGGTCAAGAGCGAGTCGGACTCGCGCACCAAGGGTTCCGTTCCGATTTCTGTCAAAGTGTGCTATTTAGAGACATCGTTTTATTTTCCTGTAATCTTTACATAAACTTCTATCACATAGAATAATTTCAGATTATTCTCTAAGCAAACTTCGGAGATAAGGGGTGGCCCAACTGTATTTTTTTTACATTTTTCATCAGAAGTCGAAAACTATGCGGGCTAAAAAAAAGAAAAAAAATGTTTGAGAATGTGTAAACAGCGCTCTTTCATATGATACCCCACATGTCCTAGTAGCCCTACTTCGTTTTAAAACCCCTTTTCAGTACCTGTTGCAAAAAAAAAAATATTTCTTTCTTATTTGCAAAACAGTTGTTCCAAAACTGTTCCAACTTTCAAGTTGATAGCATTAGTAGTTCTTGAGATATGCAGCTGAGACAGACAGACAGACAGACTGAGTCGCACCTTATGGGTTCCTTTTTACCATTTTGGTATGGAACCCTAAAAAGGTCTTTTCAGTGCAAGTGATGGTTTGCCACATTGCAATCAATTGATCAAAATTTGAAAAAAAGCACCCGAAACTAGGAATAAACAAAACATTTGTTACAATCTAATTACTAATTATCTTAAAAATCTACTAAATATCTAAAAACAGCCTCCCTGCTCCAAAAAGTCAGGGTTATTAGAAGCCTAGAAATAGTTTTAGTTCACCAACAAAGAATAAAGAGTAGGACTAGTGTAAAAGTCTGTGCCCTAAAAGCATGTGCAGTAAAGTTCAAAGTCTAAAATCAAGCTTATGCTAGGTAGGTATAGTAGAATTTCGAAATTGTTAAGTTATTTAGTAAATGCATTGAGTTACAGTTTATAAATTTTATTAGGTCGAATTTTTAATTAAATGTATTGGAATCGGTTTTTAAATTAGTTATTGCATTCAACTTTAGGTAATAACATTAACATTATGTCACTTGTTCGATCAATACTTAATTACATAATTTCAGCTGCAGAAAGTGTGGTATTCTATGACATAGGAGTATAACTTCACTGTCTGGAGCTGACTCTGTTTTTTGAAAATAACGGTAAGTATATAAAAACCATACTACCCTCCTTCAAACAATCTTGAATTAATCCTTTTCATTGAGCCTTCTAGGCGTTACAATCTAAATAAAAAATATTTTCTCTCATTTATACTTAACATTACATTCAATAATTATGTTTAATTTTCACGCGACCGCGACCCTGCCGCCCATTCAGAAATGGTTGCAAGAAAATTCTGATATCCGCCGGAACCGGAATGGTTTTTAATCCTTGGTTAAACTTTTTTGACACTCGGAACACATGCCTTTTCAGTTTTCTGATTGGATCACAGGATAATAAGCAGCCTGGTTTCAAAGTAGCGTATTTATAAAAAAAAATACGAAAGTATATTGAATTATACAGTTGTTCGATCAAGTAAAAATTACGCTACCTTGATTCCTACTTTTGCCGCTCAATGGACATACAGTATAGAAGTTATAGAAATAAATTATCAATCACACAATTAATTTCTAAATACACTCGTACAAAGCATTACACATTTTAACAGGAAAAACTTAACAAGTGTACATTATAATTTTATCATCAACCTTCAGGAAGACGGGTTTTTGAAAATTAAAAGGAAGAACAATAAATCTCTAATTCTAGAAAACTGGCGCCACCATCGCCATACTTATTATTAAAAACATCAGGGTTATTGGGCCGTACAACCGTACATTGACATAAAATATTCGAGAATTGTGATACTACTCTGATAACTTGTTAAAGGTACCTACTTTGTAACATAAAAAATAAGTTAGGTCAAAAATAGCCTCACACCAGAAACTTGTCGTCCACGATAAAGCAATAATATTAAATAGAGCAAAAGTCGAAGATTAATCTGCTATAACAAACTGCAGTGAAGATCTCATTACTATTTTATATGACTTAGGGTTCTGCCTTAGAGCATAGGTTAAATCCTCTAAGGGTTCTGCCAATGACATACCTACTCTCTCGTGGACGGGGCGCTTTACTTTACAGTTTACAGTGTTTTCAGTATTTTACCTCTGATTTGCATCACTGTCAAAATTACAGAGATCTTTATTCTCTAAATACTAAGGTTGCTGTTGTGTTGCTACTGTCAGAGGTAAGATACTGTGAAAGAAGTGTTATTTTGTAAAAGCCGTAGATCTAGGTAAACTATTAAACGGGCAGTTTCATAGCGAGAAACTTAGGGCCGATTTTTCAATGGTCAGAGGGCTTAGTGCGAGTTTTTATACTTACTCGATTGCGTTTACGTTAACTTTGACGTAGGTATGTCAATTCGTATGGAATAATTTTATTTCTCATTATAGTCACCAGGCGGCGCTTATTCATTTTCAGTACAAACTGACGTTTACGTTAACGTGATCGAGTAAAAAAACTCGCACTAAGCCGACTAAACCCTCGGATAACTTTAATTTGAAGATTTTATGGCGGTTTGACTTTCTATACAAAAACTGTCAAACCGCTTTTTTTCCTCAACTGAGGAAAAGAGATTTTAGATACTTACCTAACTTTTAAAAGTTAGGTAAGTACTTATCTGAAAATTCAAACATCGGTCTAACACTTAGCATTATTAAAAATTACTGAGGGCTGATTTTTCATTATTCAGATATCTTTTATCTGATGAATAAATATTACGGTTTGACAGCTTTTCTAAGTAGGTACAGACAACAGCACATCAGGTTATACCAAAACTGTCAAATTTCTCTAAATGATTGACGGATAAGTTAAAATCGAATGAGAAAATTTGACAGTTTCTAGTAACTTGACCTGCTGCTGTGTGTAGGTACATATAAGAATCTAAGACAATTTTACTGTCATTTTATTTTCCTTTTCCAGTAGTTTACCCAACTAATGAAAAATCAGGCGTAAATCGTTGTGTATGTACATGTTGTGTATATTTTAATAAGAATAAATAAATCATCATTAAATAATTGCATTATACGTATTTCGAATATTGACTTTTTAAGCACCAACAAAATCTAATAAGACTTACTTTAGTCTCTAAATCTACACATAAAATGCGTTTAACTTGATGCTGATTTTAAATAATTATTTAGCATGCTTATGTTAAAATTATAGGCATGAACATGCATCTACTTAGCAGATGCATGATTATGTCTATAATTTTATTAGGGCCTTTAGACGATTAATTTAATATCCTAATTGCTGTCATTCGTCATTACTAATTGCTGTAGGTATAATAATTCTGTAGGTAGGTAACTATTCAAATAGGTATTGACTTTTTGCAATGGAGTCTATTATCCGTAACTATGTACTTAGTACTTGCTTATTTTAAAATTAAGTTCTATTTATCTTCTGATTGAGATTGGGAGCAAGTAACCCCTTCTCACCAGTTTGATTGTATACATAAACTGTGGGCATAGATAGACGTATAAACCTTTTTATAGACGTCTATGGTCCTAGGCATTAATATTTTAGGCAAATGTATCAATAACGCATTATATGAGTATATTCGCGCGTAAACGTATTTTAGATTTACTCCCTAAAATTTTATGTGCGTATTAACTGTATTGCTTCTATGTTCTAATAAACTTTATCAAATTCAAGCTCGGGCAAAACAACCATTTCACTATATTTAAGCTTCGAAGATAATTATGTTATTATTTTAGTTATAGTACTTAAGTACAGTTTCATCAAATTTTTTGACCCAGGGTCAGCGCTGTCAGATAGTCAAAAGTTAGTTCCAGTTTTGATCACCGGGTCAAATTGGTTGGTGGCGCTGTGTAATGAATGATAGAGGAGACAATTTTTATGTTCAATTGACAACGATTGGAATATGATTGCGTAAGGTACCTATATGGTCTCCTGCAACAATTTACCTACTTCATCTAAACATTTCTATAGGTACAAAAAATTCCCTGATGTTATCGGAGAAACGAACATCTTTACACCGTAAGGACTATTCTTGCTTGCAGCGCTTGGCCGCTACAGTTAGGGTTGCCACCTGTACTATATTATATAGTATCGTACTATATTGCGGTCAATTGTACTATACATTATAGAAATATAATATAGTACGAAAAATACTATATTTTCATTGTTAACTCCACTGCTGCACTTTTTTGTATAAACATGGACTAAATTGGAACGTAAGTACCTCTAGTGACGCGTTGTGAATTTTAGAACGAAACGCACTCACGAAGCCTCGTTACGGCTACGCAACGAAACGTCATTTCTGTTTCTATTCTGTGGTGAGGTGAGGGAAGAAAGAAACAGAAGTTTAATTTAAGCTCATTAAAAATGAATTGCTGATTTTTATTAATATGGAAGTAAATCGCTGTGATTCGTATAATTATTTTAAAAACAATAAACTGTTATTATCCAAAGCGCAGAGTAACAATAAATATACCTGGAAAAATAAATAATGTTATTCTGTGTTTGTGTGTTTCTTTTGTACCTACTTAAACTGGTGTGCAATAAAGTGATATAGGATTGTAATTTGTATATAATGTTTCAACATGATGATTTGATGAATGAATGAATGTGTACAATTTTTTTTCCGAAATTTCCCAAAAGTACTATATTTTGGCAAGGTTCTGAGAAAAATACTATATTTCTTCAAAAAAAAGGTGGCAACCCTAGCTACAGTAACGCCTGCTAACAGATGTGGTCATCGTGTGCACAGGATTTTGATTTCAAATTTGTCAGTGAGTTTCCTCGATACCATTTGAGTTTGTGCTAGAGTCTAAAGATGGAGAAACGAAATATGTAGCTATTTTCTTCCTGTGAATTTATCACTATGCAATCGTTTGGAATGTGTTGATTGTGAGTATTGTGACCAACTAACATGCATTTGTAAGCTTTTCCATGTTTGCTTACTTCCTTAAATGAAGCACGTTTGAACAGAGCTGAGCTCTTAGGCCGTAATGATTACCTACGTTAGTTAGTGACCAACTTGACACAAGTATGATTTGAACGCCAAATAATTCAAAATAATGAAAAAAATACGCAGGCAGCAGTGATATTGTAATAAAATCATTGGTAGGCCTAGGCAGCCTTTGGGGCTTCTATGCACTAGATAGGTATGTGTATGGCTGATGATTTTTATATTTTTATGATGAATTTCGACACTATTTTTAACACGGAACCTGTCTCAGGTAAGCGGACGGCGGCATGGTTCGAAGACGGTTTATTGGTGCTCCCATATTGCAGTGTCGATGGTTAACGAAATATCTTACTGTCTATGGTTATTGCAACTAATGAAGGCCAATTCTCGTACGGTCAGCAACAGAAGTCGGTTAACACTGCTACTTTTTGACATCATCTAAATTCTAAATTAACTCAAAATGATTCGATAAATCTGCTTTTGTTTCGTTTAAATGTTAAGATTTTTAAAATTTTAAGTAGTTCTATTCCAATTTGAATTAAATATTTTGCTTAATAATTAAGATGAAAAAACCGCATGTTTTAATCGACTTTTGTTGCTGACTGTACCTAAAAACGTTCAAATTCTAGTTGCAATCTCATGCCAGCGACAATCAAATGTCAAAAATTTAGGTAAACTCCTATACATTTTTAGACAGATTGAGACTGCGATGAGATTGCGAACGTTTTTAAAAATACGGGAATTGCCCTTAGAGATATAACTTTCTTATATCTATGGGAATTGCCCCTATGATCGTACCTGTTAGATATTGCAGTGGAATCTACAAATTCGCAATTTTCGACGTGATTACTCAGTAGGTTCACACGGCTACATATCAAGCTATATTTTTCCAGTATAAGCTGATCTCGTATTGTACATGATTTCCGTACAATGAGAGGTCATCTTATACTGGAACTGTACCTGAGTACCTACTCAAATAATTAATTGACATTTTTCTTATGGAAATGGAGTTTCAAAATTTACGAAGATTCCACTGTAAAATATGCATGTCGGGTTTTGTTAATTTTTGGTAAGGGATATTGTTGTATTATTGTTGTTGTTGTATTGTTGTTGATGTTGTTGTTTTTGTTATTATGTAAAATTCTGCAATAGGTAGGTAGGTAGGTAGGTGTCGGATCTCATATGCACCTTTACGTAAATCAGATTTCACAATGCACAGTGTGCAGCAATCAAGTGTCGTGTCGATATCGAATGCTCTCAACACATTTAGTTTCGATACTCCCCCAAAAACATACAAACCCCGACCTACCACAAAAATATCAAAAAACCAGCAATTAATCGTCAATGTAAAAACGTGGCGTCGATCTTGAGCCTCCTGCCACGTATGGACAGCCGCCGTCAGTGCTGCGGGGGCGTCGGTATGTCGGGGAAGTTCTCAGGCAGCGGGGGCAGGACATTGGCCTCGAATTGCCCAGACATGTTGCCCGGTGGCGAGTAGTTGGCCACGACGATGATCTTGCCGTCCCGCGAGCGAGCCTTGCCGACGCCGAAGAATGTTGTCGCTACCCACACCATTTGTGTGAAGTGACCTGAAGAATGATTTGAAACATTTTCTTAAATCATAACATCCTACGAGATTCTATCCGACTCTTTCTATGAATTTGTAGTTTAGTCTTAGACCATAGGTCTTAGACTAGATCTAGATTTGAATACATCTTATAATGGTAATCTGTTTGCCCTGCTTACCCGCATTAACGTTGGCATGAAGAACATCAGGCTCTTTAAAATAACTGTACTGGCGTACTGCTGCATACCAGTAGGAAGACACTTCTTGACCTGCAAACAAAAAAAATAAAAAATAAGTTAAGTAGTAGGTATATCATAAATTAGCTGCCGCGGTTTCACCCGCGTAGACCGGGATAAAAAGTAGCCTATGTGTTAATCCAGGGTATAAGCTATCTACATGCCAAATTTAATCCAAATCGGTCCAGCCGTGTGAGCGTGAAGAAGTAACAAACATACAACCACACACACACACACACACAAACTTTCACCTTTATAATATTATTATAGTGTTAAGTGTTATGTTATAGTGTTATAAAATTGTTTTAATGTCTTGACTTTTGGTTTGGGTTTGGTTTCGATTTTAATATTTTGACTAATTCGAGACTAAGAAGTCGGGACCAACCCTAATGACGATGAGTAGTGGCAGTACCTACCTGTAACATCAGGCTGTATGGCACTGACAGGCCGCTGGTACAGGTTCTGACCGACATCTCTGTCATTCCTGTAGTGGAACTTGTTGGTGTGGGCCAGGTGATTCGCCCACGCCTGCGCGTAGTCACACAGCTGGGAAACAAATGTATTTTTATTTACCAAGAGTCATACTTATAATAAAGTGCTTAGCCATAATAGAATTACAAAAAAAAAAACTCATATTAATTTCACTCCCCTAGTGATTACTGGTAATTGGCGCCCAACATGGTGCTACTCTAAAGTTAATTATTAGACTAATAAACATATAAAAGACGCATGTAAAGAAGAAGTTCATCTCAGGTGCTCTTTACTACTGAAAAAAACTCTACTAGCAACATTCACTTGACAAATATGACAATACGTTTTATTTGGCGCCCACCGTGGGACCAATAAAAATCACGATTAAGGTGCAAATTTTATTATTAAACTATGAAATTTTTTTAATAGATCACCTCTGGCGCCATATAGAGCTGCGGAGAGCCATGCCGCTGGCGATAAACGTTGTGCCAACAAAGGCACTCCGTAATGAAGTCACTATCTTGCCACGCAGTTCGGACTTCGCTCCATTGCACCACCATGCTCACCGGCCTGGACTGTAGCACCTGAAAGGTATATGTTACAATGCCACTCAATTATATACTGCCATATACATATTTAGAATCAATTTTCACTGCTGCAAAACTCAGATCATTGTTTTAAGAATCATAGACCCATTATCAGCATTTCGTACTGCTCATCATGTGACAATCAAAGTTAGTGCTTTAATTTTGCAAAATTGTGCCGAATATCTACGATACGATAGAACCGAACATCATCATCGGCCATTACCCGAAGCATAATCAAAATAACTTGTAAGAGTTTCGAATTGATCTTTGTTATAGCTTAGAGGTACTCGTATTCTACAGAATTCCTGTTTGGACCTGTTTGGACCTGAGCCAAATAACTTTGCGGCCTATTCCAAAATAGGATTTATAATGTAATGTCGCTCACGTATAAAATGTTATGCAATATATGAGGTGCTCAAGTTTCTACGGTCTAGGGAAGCCTGGCGCGGATTTTTTTACGCTTCACTTGTTTAATATTTTTCTCTACCGGTTACATTTTTGAATATGTGGGAATCTACATATTTCTGGGATATTGGTGTATTTCTGGGATACAGTTTAGTATTTTGTGGATTTTTATATCTGAAGCTTAGCAAATACAAGGTGCTAAAATTAACTCCGCTGAATTTACAATATCTAAAAAACTTTTTTACAAAAAACAAAACCGACTTCCAACAAAACACTACAAAGTTATAAATAACTTTAATTTCGGAAGTCGGTGTCTTTGGATCTGTATTTTAGGTTTATGCCCCCGACTTCCGAAATTAAAGTTATTTTTCACTTTGTAGTGTTTTGTTGGAAGTCGGTTTTGTTTTTTGTAAAAAAGTTTTTATTTTTCACTTTTTAGTGGGTCAGTTTGTAATTTATCTAAGTTACAATAACCCAATGTCAACTGCTCATCACGTTTTACAAAATATTGCTTTTCCCGATGCAGGGACGTTAATTGTTGAGGAGTTCTCCTAGTAAGAAGCAGGAGAACTGGAGCTCATTGTGAAGTCACCATCACCATTATGCATTTTGACGAGCATAAACCATATTAAAGTAATCGAATCGCAACCTGTGATATACTTAGATATAATTGAGTATTTCCGATGGCCATCTGTGGTCTTCATCATCAGTTCCAGTTCACCAAATGGTACTATCCGAGAGCAAATGCACGAGTTACTATAAAAAATACCGAAATCTATATAAGTGTGCCCATAAAATTTGAGGGTTTCCCTCGATTTCCATGGGATCCCATTATCAGATCCTGACTTGATGATCATAGGACCATTTGGGAAGTATACTCTTTCGAACAAAAATAGAAAAATCCAAATCGGTCCAGCCATTTTCGAGTAATCGGGGAACATACATAAAAAAAAAAAAGGTTCCGACGAATTGAGAACCTCCTCCTTTTTGAAGTCGGTTAAAAATAAGATTGCTAAAATCGTATTTTAGATATTGCCTGCTACAAAAAATACTAACAATTCCCAGTTTTTAGACTTCAAAATCGAGACAGCGAAAGCTTTTATAATTGGAAATATGCGTTTTAATTTCTTCTGACTTTTCAAAGAACAAAAGACGGTATAGGCTCTTAATTTTTACTGCAGGTATGAACATATAATTTCTAATGGTTCATCAGTTCATCATTCAACTGAACCACCTGATGTTCGTCAATGGTCGTCAATGGTCTATTTATTTTACAGATGATTGATCGATTTTTCTTGCAATACTCTGTTAGTACAGCTTTTAAACCGTCATATAAATCTTTTAGAAGAAGGTATGCTGCAATACTGATACCATAGCAATGCGTTGCGTTGCGACACGGCCCACCCAAAAGTTCGCGAGCTTCATTGCACTGGAGTGGAAAGATTTCAAATTTAAATCTGTCTGAAACAATTACTGCGTTGCGGTGCGGCCCGTCGCCGCGTCGCCACAATCAATATATGGACAGTAAGGAAACTACGTACAAGCGGTCGAAACGGCTCACGGCAGACTCACATCACACAGACGTGCGCACTGACGAGGTCACAAGCGACAGTCGCGGTGCTCTCAGTTGTGCCAATTCGTACGTTTGTTCGTAGTTTCCCTACTGTCCATGTTTATATTGCGGCGTCGCGGCTCCTAATGTGCTTTAGCCATGCTTTAGCGCATTTTTGTAATGCGGTGCGCTGCGGCTTGCGGCCCCTAGCGGCTGTATTGTGCGCTTAGTTTTAATATACCAAGACTACGTGACTCACACATACCCATTTTCCCCCACAGTTATTCTCATTCAGCCCTCGAACTAATCTACGTGTATCAAACAAAATTTAACTCCATAATTACCATATTTCGTGTAGGCCATAAAGCGTCTTAAATACCATTGTATTATGGGGCCCATCACTCAAGTAAATGCAAATATGCAGCTTTAAATAAAGGCCCCGAACGCACGCGATTGGTGGAGGACGAGGTAACAAGGGCACTTAATTGCTTTTTAATAGGCCGCAATTTTTCGCTTCTCTGTTGCAGGTTAAGATTTTAAAGTATTTTCAATGAGGCACAGGTTGGCTGCTTTGAGTGGGTTTGCCAGATTAAAAAAATATTTTAAATAAGTATACAAATCTCTAGGGGTGAATGGCATTGAAATAAATGTTATTTGAAGTAGCTGTGTGCAGTGGCCATAAAATGCTAATGTTCTTTTTCTTACATAAAGAAACCAGAAGTCCTACCATAAAACGGGGTTTATCAGTTGTTTAAGCTCAACGTTTGTGTATGGAATTTGACGTAAGACACGCGTTTAACATGTGTTTAAATCTTTTGTCGTAAGAGAGCGTTTTGTACTTTTATCTAATTTCCTTTTGGTATTCTAAGGGTCTGTTTCTCGATGAAACAGACCCTTGAAACTTTCACCACGTCTACGATTAAGTTCCTATAATACTTACAACCTATAATATCTTTCTTGGCAGATAATTTCATAAAAAATCTGTTCCATTTTTGAAATTATTCGGTAAGTAGGTAGTCACTATTCGGACATCGTGAAATAGGCCCTGTAATTTCAAAAATCGACGATCGTTAATTTATTAAAACTGTCTCAGTCACTGCATTATTGAAGCTTCAACAAAATGAAACTTAATCCCAAACAGTATCACAGGCATTATTAAAAAGTAGAATAAAAGGTAGGTAGAATTTCAAGAAAGCCGAGGTCGAGCGGTCTCGGGTGGTGCTCAGGCTGCCCAAAGCCACAAGGGGAGCAAACTCTTTAGGACGAGTGGCCGCTGTTCTCATTAGTCTAAAAGCCGTAGTCTACCAGGCTTTAGTCACAACTGTACGTTTTATACTTAGACTTTTATATTTTTTCGATATTGAGCTTCATTTTTATGCGTTTTATGAGGCATATGATATTATTTTAGTAACTTACTTGTAGATTTGCAAGGAAAAACATTAGGTGTAGTAGTAGGTACCTAGGTATTGGGTTATTGCTCTATCCGGGAAGATGGAAACATGTAGGTGACCGTGGACCATCCATTTATGTCTGTACGGGGACCATCTAGGTCAAACATTAAATAAAAATATGATCAACAAATAAACAAACACCTAAGTGCTTATAATTAACGATGTTTCTAAAGCTTATTTTATTCACTGAAAACAGTGAATAATAAGCACTTTTAATCACTATTTTGGTGTTTGAATATAAAACACACCAAATATATTCGACCCATATTGGTGTGTTCTAAATTCAATTTGATTGGTGGACAAGCTGTTTTGTGTTCTTTGTTGTAGTAAATTGGCGCTATTTAGAATACTTTAAGTTGTACGAACACAAAGTTTAGTGTTACTTAATAATAAATCGATTAAAAATGCATTCATGTAAAGAAGAAAATGTGAGTTTATGAAAGAGAGGGCGGCCGATATAGTAGAAAACTTGTTACCCAACAAATCACGGCTGGTTTACATCAAAGCCAATTTAACCTTCCTTTATCATCATTAAATGTTTATTTTCGCTTAAATCTTTCTTTTTCTCGTAGTCATGGTATAAAGTGTAGTATGCAACTCTTGAATAAAACGGATTTATAAATATCGATGGCCATAAATCACTCGCGTCGCTCAGGATTCGAACACTACAACACTATTCAATCATCATGAATCACTCCCTACGGTCGTGATTCAGTCGTTAGAATCCTCCACTAGCTCGTGATTCATCTATTAAGCAATTAGGTTATTGTTCTTAAAATACCTATATTTAATTTATCTACGTAGGTACCTAGTTAATATTTTTAAACTAACCAGTGACCACAGCAACAACTTAAAACACTAAAGAACTTTACTAAAGCTGCGTTATTCATCTCTGCCCACGGAGGCAGACTAATAACTCCTCATGGCTTCACGTTCTAGGCCTTTAAAGTTTCACGCCTGGCTGGCACATCTCGTTAGAGCCTAGCCTCGCCTCTGAAGGGGCTAAATTACTCATATGAGCCTGTGTGAAGTCCGCCACCTGAATCTTGTATACTAAATTCTTGTCAGCCGACTTTAGTGGAAGGTGTCCCTGAATACAGCGATATAATTTGAAGTTATGTGGAGACGTAGACGTACTTGCCCTATGTATTTAATACGTATTATTACCTATTATTAAATAGAAGTTTCGTTTCCGTTTCAACAGGCTTTCTGCTGACATATTAAAATTCGTAAAAAAAAAAAAAATATTTTTCAATACACTTCCTCGAAAACTGGTTCATAACGCACTACGATTATGTTCACAATGCAATGTATGTCGCACGCGTGCCATTTCTCATTTTCCCACCCATGTGCGGGAATAAAAATTGCCACAGATAACTTATACCTATACTTATTCCAAATTGGTTCAATGCCTCTATTTACAACTCTCTATTTGGAGGTGAATGTTTTTTTTTTAATTTCAGCAAAGAGATATGCATCTTTACGGCGGCGATAATATTTTTTGGATATTTAAATAATGTTTTTATATAGAATATCATCAAAAACTCAAACAAACAAAAACAAACAAACAATCAAACTCTATGACTATTACAATAAAAAAACGTTTAAGAACAAATTAACATTTATTTGTGTTCTAAACTCAAAAACATTTGAATTTTCTATTTTTCATATTAGGCTGTTTATCGGCTTTATACCTTTGCTTCTCCTTCAACCTTGCGAATGTAAAGCGCAGAAAAAAAAGAAAAAATTTAAATAATAGTTTCCTAATAATTCATGACAAAAATATTTTCCGTTATTTTGTTTTATTTCCTCAAAAGTGTATTGAAAAACGTCGTTTGAAACTCGTGGACATTCGTTATTGCAGTTCTCGGCTCAAAAACAACCTCGCCTACGGCTCGGGTGTTAATTCCGCCTCGAATGCAATAATAACAAACGTTCTCCTTCAAAATGTACTATTTCGGAATACAAGGGTCTAGTAGGTACTTATTCCGAAAAAAAATTTTTTCATCAGTTTTTTAATAAAATTTCCCCTATTTCACCTACGATTAAGTTCCTATTTCGTACAAAATCTGTTCCATTTTTGAATTTTTTCGGTAAGTATAAGTGGCTATTCGGACGTGAAATAGGCCCTAGCTGTGTATTTAACTTTATCGACGAAAAACCTTTGGCAGAAAAGTGGGCCTAAACATTTTCCCCGCCTGAAAAGAATTTAAATGTACATAACAGATCTATCAGAGTCGTTCAGAGTATAGGTAGAGGTAGGTACCTACTTACTGAATTATGAAAGCGATGTTGAAAAGAAGAATGATTGATAAAATATTCTGGAAACTTCTAGCCAAGTATGCCAGATGATTCGAATTGAAATGTCCTGAAATGTATTAAAGCCGAAACAATGCTGTCTGTTACATAAGAGAAGGTCACGACCACATGGCACGGTGCCAGCAAACTGTGCGCCCCTATTTGAACACAGTCCACAGACAATTTCCATATTTTTCAATAAGTTACGCAAGCCCGATGGATGCCAATAAGTCCACTCAGCAAAGAAACGATCCGAACATTTAAATTCAGTACATTCGAATTTGGTATGAAATACCTATTTTAGAGATTCTAGGATAAGTAAGTACCTTACCTATAATGTTTAAGTATGGAAAAAGGAAAGAATTTAGCTGGAAAGCAGCAAAAGTAGATACCTATATTAAAAGCTGCAGGAAGAACTTTAAAGCATTTTAGAAAATAAACATAATATGTATGATTTATTTAGAAAATAGACCTATGCTTAGCTGCAGTAAAATGACACTTCTTATCTGTCATTTCGTTAAAAAATTACACTAAAATTGACATTAGAAGTGTCATTTTACTGCAGCTAATTAAAAGTCCGACCAGGTACAGTCCCCGGCGATAAATATTGCACATCGACCTTTGGAAAGAGACAATCGGCTAATTTCGGCTTCGTAGAGCGTTATCTCTGTCGCACGAAATACAAACAGTCCGGTATCTATCAGGAGCTGTTAAAACAATTATGATTTGCTTCTTTTGATAATTATTTTTATTCTTTGTATAAAATACACCAATTTTTCTATAAGTGATGGCTTTAGGTTGGGGTAAAATAAAATAAAAGAAACATGTTCACATTATGTTTACGTATTTAATTATTTTGGAAAATTACAGCTGTTTTTAAATATGTCAGCTTCGGTTACAAAATATTTATAAACATTGTAGATAATTTCGCGTGACTGACCTCGTAAAGGTTTCCCTCTTTTTCCTAAAGATGCCATAGTACTTGACAACTTTAAATTATTTAAATTTGGGGGTGTTAACAACTCTAAATATATATTTTGAACTAACACTCTATCGCACTTGAGCAACGACTGACAAAACGTCACATAGGTAGTGTGCGACAGAGATAACGCTCTACGAAGCCGAAATTAGCCGATTGTCTCTTTCCAAAGGTCGATGTGCAATATTTATCGCCGGGTACTGTAAGTACCTATCTTACCTATTTCTTTAGCTGCATAATCACCACATCACACTAATATTATAAAGGCAAAAGTTTGTCAGTGTGTGTGTGTTTGTATGTTTGTTACTTCTTCACGCTCAAACGGCTTTACCGATTGGGATGAAATTTGGTATGTAAATAGCGTAGGTATACCCTGGATTAACACATAGGCTACTTTTTATCCCAATCTACGTGGGTGAAACCGCGGGGCGCAACTACCCAGTCTATAATGTTTCCACAGCTTTGACACAGGACTCCTCTTCGAGATGGAGTGGGCTATAATAAGTAATAATCTACAACGCGGGCCCAGTGCGGGTTGGTAGATGTCACTACATCCCTTCAAATTTTTTATTCTAGGACATGCCGGTTTCCTCACGATGTTTTCCTTCACCGTTTTGAGAGCAGTGGTGATGAAAATTATTTACACAAAGTAAAGCGCCTGTCTGCATGGGTTCGAACGAAACCATGACCTTACAACTCGTGAGTCGATGCAGTTACCACTGCTGGGCCACCATTGCTAATTTTTTAGTTGAGAAAAAGGGCATCGTCATTCATAGGGTACGGGATCGACTTTCTCTTTTCCATAATTTCAATGTTAGTTATAGTATACTCTACTATACAATATGAACCAATTTAAAGAAAACCAACCTACAGCCACTCTCCTTCAAACTCAAACTCAAACCATTTATTTCAAATAAACTAATTACAGGCACTTTTGAATTATCAAGGGCTTGGTCAGTCAGAAAGTTGAAGCTAGTTGCCCATTCCAAAGCCTAGTAGGTCCCTATGGAGAAGAACGGGCAAGAAACCTTACAAACTGAGCCTTGACTGAGCAATGAAGATAGCCCAAAGATAGCCCCCAAATTCACCCCCAACCCACAAAGATAAATATTTAGACAAAAACTTAGTAAGCCCACAGTTATGATAAAGGGGTTGTAATAAATTAGGTAGAACCAAGCCCCACCGGCTTTCATGGCGAGGTGGCTGACGGCTGCGGTCACAAATCCTTAAATTAATTGGGACTTAAATGCAGAGGTAACATAGATTATAAACGGGGCTATCGTTCGGTAAGATTTAACTCTCTCGTTGTCTCTTATTATTAGCATTTTCTACAGCACAGAAGCAATCATTCCAAGGTATGGCAATGCCTTTTGGGCACTTTTTCCGTTGACAGCGTTAAAATAATAAATATAAAAAATATATATACCTACCTAATAATATTTAATGTAGATAGGTTCAAAAAAACACTCCATAAGTTTCTAATTCAGAAAGCATATTACACCATAAATAAATATTTAGAAGAAAAATAAAAACCGGTATGTCCTATTCTCAGATATTATATTCGTTACCTCATTGACTTATATATTTATATCAATGTGTTACCTACTTATTTTAGTTAATTTAATTTATGTTTAGCTAGATATTAAATTGTTTCCTTAATTTGTAAAGGCATTCTCGGTTAATAATAAATAACACTTGCTTCAGTGACTGGGCCACCATTGGTATACATAAAAGTAGAAAACGACTTTATGAGTTGTATGATGAACGGACTTGTATTAACACTGCTGAATTTAATTTATATGTTAAGAATTATTCTAAATTATTTAAAAAAGTTTGTTGTATGGCCAAGTCACGTTACTTGAGTACAAAAATTAAAAATAGTAGTAATGTAATAAAAATGACATGGAATATCATTAATAGCGAAACAGGGGGGTCAAGCAACCGAAGTAGTGACTACAGCCTTGCTATTGATGACAACATAATTAAATCAGATTCCCAAGTCGCCGCGGCCTTTGAAAAGTTCTTCGCTGAGATTCCCGTATCAACTACTAAATCTCTAAGGTCATCACCCACTGCTGCAGAGTCTTTACTTAAAGAAAACGTTTCAGTTTGTGATTCTGAGTTTAATTTCCAATATGTTACCTGTAGAGACATAATTAAAACCTTTCACACGTTAAATATTAAAAAGACTGCTGATCTATGGGGTAATTCTGTGGACGTTGCTAAATCAATTATAAACATTGTAGCACCTACTTTAGCAGTTATTTTTAACAATTGTATTGACCGTGGTGAGTTTCCTGATCTTATGAAATATAGTAAAATAATACCGTTGTTTAAATCGGGTAGTACATCTGACCCTACTAATTATAGACCTATTTCAGTGCTACCTACCTTTAGTAAAATTTTTGAAAAAGTTATTTTAGATCAACTGCAAAGATTTTTTAATAAACATAAATTATTACATAACAAACAGTTTGGTTTTACAAGGGGTCGTTCGACTACTGATTGTTGTGTGTGTTGAACTTTTAGGTCATGTTTATAATGCATGGGAGGATAAATGCGATGTTTTGGGCATTTTTTGTGATTTGTCCAAGGCATTCGACTGCGTTCTTCATGAAACATTAATCAGGAAACTGCATCACTACGGAATCCGGAACGCCTCTCTGGATCTTCTCACTTCTTACTTAAGTGATAGGATTCAAAGAGTTGATGTTAACGGGAAAAGATCACCCGGATCCGTAGTAACAATGGGGGTCCCCCAAGGCTCAATTCTTGGCCCGTTTTTGTTTCTTATTTATATTAATGACTTGTCTTACCTCATAAAGGATAATCATGATATAGTGTTGTTTGCAGATGACACTTCACTTTTATTTAAACTCAAACGTCAGCAGCTGGTTACTGACAATGTAAATAGCGCCCTCGCAAAAGTAGTTAACTGGTTTAATGTTAATAACCTACTTCTTAACGAGAAAAAAACTAAGTGTATTAAGTTCACTATACCTCATGTTAGACAAGTAAAAACTAGTGTTCTCATAAAGGGTGAAGAGTTGATTCCCGAAGATACCACAGTGTTCTTGGGCATAACTTTGGATGCCAAACTTCAATGGGGCCCCCATATAGATAAATTGTCGAAAAAGCTTAGCGCTGCAGCATACGCCGTTAGGAAAATTCGTGATTTAACTTGTTTAGAGACAGCCCGTTTAGTTTACTTTAGTTATTTTCATAGTGTGATGTCGTACGGTATTCTGTTGAGGGGAAATGCCGCCGATATTCAGACAATTTTTGTTTTACAAAAAAGGGCTATTCGTTCAATTTACAAATTAAGTCCCAGACACTCCCTCAGAGATAAATTTAAAGAAATTAATATAATGACTGTGCCATCTCAGTATATCTATGAAAATCTTTTGTATGCTCATAAAAATATCAATTTGTTTAAAAAATACAGTGACGTCCATAATGTGAATACTAGAAACAAACACAAATTTGTTGTTCCTACAACCAGGCTTAAGAAAATAAGTGGTTCGTTTAGTTGCCAATGTATACGTTTTTATAATAAACTACCTAGCCACATTCAAGAACTAAGCCTTAATAAATTCAAAAATTGTATAAAGCGGAAACTTTGTCAGAAAGCCTTTTATACTGTCAAAGACTATATTGAGGACAAAAAGGCTTGGGATTGAGCTGCTCCAATAAATTTACACTATTAATGTTGATATAAATACCTTTTTACATATTCTATACAATGACATGAATATTTACTTTGTAAAGTATTACTTATACTATTTTTAATTATTGTGAATGTGAAGACTACGTGGATCATTGTTTTTTATTTATTTTATCCTTTTCTCAGTTTTAGTTATAGTCTGACAGTTTGAGTAATTTATGCGGCCTACCTAAATGTCTTTTCTTTGGTATTGTTCGTCGAATCGTTAAGCTCCTTAAGTTTTGAGTTGAGCTGCACGATTACTGACAAATGCGTGCACTGACTGGACAGGTCCACTCAATCTGTGTGGTTCTTTCATCAAAAGACCATTTCAGACTGCAATCTACATGGTCTTCACATGATCTGACCAAGATTATGTCTGGACTTTAAAAGAGACTGTGACCTCTGAGTTTGTTTCGGCGTTTCTTCTCAGAGTAGTCAGATAGGAAACGTCGAACTCATCTAGTTTAAAAAAAATATGTTTGACGTGTAAAAGTGTTTGTACAAACCTACTTACAGAAAATAAATCATTTATCATTTATCATTTATGTATTGTTTTGTTTATGATTATTTTATTACTAAATATTTAAGATGTTTACATAGCAGTATTTTATAATTTTACAGGCTATAAATACCTACTACTGTGACCAACTAACTGTTACTGTGAACAACATTTGTACGCCTTGCAAGGCAGCGCATAGTGATACAATATTTTTATTTTATAACATCATGTACATTTTACCTATACAGTGTCACAAATTGATCACAAATAAATAATTTTGAATTTTTTTTTTTTTT